>OY728161.1:598259501-598887001 GCA_963277665.1 Viscum album | reverse complement strand
ATTCATCTTCACATAAGTACAAAAATAGTACATTATACGTCAAATAGCTAAACTAATATGGACCACTCAATTTACCACATACCCACCCCTTTTCATTCTATAATTCCTTGGGACATTCATTCCCTAAGTGGAGGTCATTACATGTACTTTAATTCCAAGGAGTGATGAGTTATTCTTCATCATTGAATGCATTACATTTAACATATATGCACACCACGTCCTTACCACATGATGTTATGTTGTGCCCAATTCGTGAATGTAAATTCGGTGTGGTCTTGAAGGAGAATGAGAATTCATGCTCTAATGATTTCTCCCTCCATCTATTTTTTTCCTTATGTGCCTTAGGTAGTCATTATGTTTTCCCCAACACACTCTAATAGGGTTCTCCATATAAAACTCCATATCAACCTTTTCCTTTAGGAAATCCTCTTATGTCATCCCTCAAAGAAGTAATTCTCAATATCCAACATCCCTCATATCTGAACCTTTCACGACACAATCATCAGGTAACCAACATCCAATTATTTCTCACACTTCCCATATCCCACATGGGATTAATGTAGGTAGTGACCACGACATCCTATTTTTTCCACTAATCATTAATAGTACCCACAAACCAATTCTATAAACTACGTGGACTTTGATCCATGTACTCTAAACAGAGTATATAGGAAGCCAGTCCATGGTTCAAGCCCATAGCTCCCTACAATCCATATGTTTTGCTCATTTCATATTGGTTAACAACTAATTTAGAATGATGTTAGATTATACATCCTATTTAACTATGTCGGTTTTGATCGCTTTTGGGTACATGAGATGCCTCTTGGAGGTTAAATCCCCCCAAACAGTGCACTTTAGTGCTCCCTCAATTGGATAGATCCTCTAAGTGTGAAATCGTCTCTTTTTGGGCACTTCACCATGAACCACCTCCCAGAGGTTCCTAGATCCATCCAAATGGGTTGATAACCATGAACATTACATGATCACATGTCCCGTTATCATGGGACGATAATCATGAATAATCCACATACACAATCAACACACCATTAACCAATAGTGTCCCTCTTGTGATGGGATTCTAACCATAAATAATCCCCATCATGGCTTTTGGTAACTGTCCTTTGTGTACCCCTCTATTCTATGCCCCATCGAGAACTACATGACTTTTATTCCAATCCACATTGATAAGTAAGAATCCTCCATATGTTTCAATCCCATGACTGATATACCATTTCATTCTTTCCTTTTATCCTCTATGTTTTCGGAAGGTCATTCCCTTACATGGTGGTTCTACATCATCCGAGTATTCTTCCATGAATCTATTCTCATGTTTCATTTCCTCCGGTGACTCATCTCCCATACCCGGAATAACATGTTCATTGAATCCCAGTCATACGGATACATAGAAAACCATCCATAGTTTCAGTACCAACAACATCTTCTTCTCCACAGTTCTATCTCAATTCATCCAATCAATCGACACGTCCATCATATAATTCATGATTTTACCAGGGGCTCCATATCCCACTGAATGCAGTCCATCTATATTAAAATGTAACCTGTAATAATCCCCACAATTGATTTAAATCACATCACCCTTTTTGTGGAGGATGAAAAACATCCCATGGGATTCTAACCATATATAAGCCCCATGATGATTCCTTGTGGTTTCTATTTCTAAACACCCTGATTCCATGCTTAGATATCTCAAAAAACGTCGGTTCTGGTCCATATATTGGTCACATATGAATCCTCCATAATGTTGGATCATATCCAATAGTAATTCTTTTTGTCCCATTTTAATATCTTTTCTCCTCATATATGAAATTTCTATTGTCCATATTATCCATAATGGTGTAAAACCTTCCCCTCTGTGGGCCACATATTGTTTCCGAACACATTGGGAATCCTGATCCATCGATATAGTAAACCTACATGGTTTTCCCTCTAAGGTATGTACCCATCCAATCCACTCTTATCAGTATTTTGATCAGTATGATCTATATCCAAAATATATTAAATGTGTTTCATACTGCATATTAAAAATGGGAAGTCGAGGAAAACCTTAAAGACATGCCTCTAGAATAAGATACCAAACAATCAAAATGTAATGTCATGGGATTTTTACCCACATGATACCCTATGAATAGAAATGATATAGGTATTATAATGTGTCATCATCAATACATGCCACATATGGATTAGTGTGACAACTCCACTAACCGATGTTTGTTTTGTGACTTGACCCTTTGGAATGTACTGACAGAAGATCATAAGAAATTGACATCAAAAAAATTTTCACTAGGAGGAGTTTCAGCAATAACTCCTCAATATTTAAGGGAGACCTATAACATGTGATAAATTTTGTAAATAAATCCATAGAAAGAGGAACCAAAATCCCATCAACCTATTTCAATGAATGGGAAAACATCTCTACAACAGTGATTGATATATCCCACCATTGAAAATAGGGAATGTATTGAAACAAAGTTCACCATCAAACAAACAGTTCTTAAGACGTGGCATGGAGGTCCACAACAAGTAGATTTCATTAGAAAAAAATCCATATCTTTCATATTACTAGTAATTTATCTCACCCCTTACATTTATGTATATTTTCAAGAAAATACTAATACAAGGAGCACGTGAGGTCAACTCGGAAGGTGGATATGATGTATGTAAATAATGATTACATTTTATTGTGTAAATGTTATGTATGGACCTAATATTCACAAGACCTTATAAATTTGGATTCTGGTTTGTAACAATATTATATTGTGTATCTTTAAAAAGATTTAATATAAATATAAGTATAAAAAAGGTTGTTTTCAATGATTTATGTAAGCCTTTCTTGAAACATGATTTAAATAACGAGTGACAACCTAAAACTATACTCTATAGAACCATGAAAATGTAGAATATCCCCAAAACATTCAAACCTCTTAATAATCCACTATGAAAGTCTCCCAAATGGAAATTAAATTAAAAAATGTTCTCTACTTTTACATATCTATCCAAATAGAAAAATTCTTCTTAGGAATACAAAGGGGAACTACTAAAAAATAAAGGGTAACTTCATCCAACTAATATTCCATAATGGGAAATATCTATAGAATATGATATAATATTTTCATCCAGACCATCAAATGTTGAAAGGTGTATAATCATATCTCCAATAACGCAGTATTTGATATAACTATAGCCCTCAAATTTATCCTATGGTGGTATCTATACATCTGTGTCAAACCTGGATGCACCCCACACTTCAGTGTATGAAATTTATGAATCATATCCTCTCACATTATCATAGGCACAATAACTATTTTCTAACATTGATTATCTCATTTAAATATATGGTCCAATAAAAAGGCGACTCCCTAGAGTCTAGTATTTCCAAAAAGGAGAGACAATATAGATCCTCATATTTCATCTCCCTGATTAGGCTGAAATAATTAACTTCACTGATCATGATATGAGGATTATATTCTCCTATCACATACAATACAAAACATTCCTCTTATACTTAAAGGTCATCATCATCCACATAGAACTAGACTCTTGAAATTCGCGATTCTTAGTATTCCTAATTAATTAATCAAGAAAATTTTCCCCTTATCATGTGTACATTCTAGTTAAAAATAATTTAAAATCATACAATGAACCCAAATTCATTGAAAAATACTAAAATATCATTGTAAAAATATGTTATTTAATCACTTTTTATCTATATAGTCAATAATTTTTTCTCCAAATATTTAATTTATCTAACACATTAATGAATAGGCCACTGCATCCAACTCGAGGTCATGTTCGGGTATTTTTGATCATGTGGTCTCAAGTATTAGGATTCATACACCATTACATGGTCTAGGTAGACCATCAAGGCTCTATTAGCTATCCCTGAAGAATCAAAAAGAATTTTATAACCATCATCTAGATTGATTAGGATCAAAATTAGAGATGTATTCATCTATGGGATGGTTCCTCACCCACGAACCTCCAAAATCTATGACATAATAGTGAACCATGTCATCAGGAGTCTGGATGGTCCACTCTATTTGAACATCTGTATCTGTATGAAAACAAATTTTACTAAATATATGAGAACCAAAATCATGATAGAAAAATATCCACCCCATTGATGTAGAATGAGGTTTTTGATCATAAATTCTCATCCTGAGTACTCTATAGAGTTTTAAAACCCCTTCTAGATATTACCTCGAACAAATTTATATTGACCATGACTCATTACGATGTATAATGTGGGTTGATTTATTCAAATAATCCAATACCACCCATGTAGCATCATTTCCTCCTTGATATTGAGTTAATCAGTAACAGATTACATCAATATTTCCTCCCACTTCCATCTCAAAACATTTAATGACTGGAGAAATTCACCACGAAAATTTCAATCATCCATCACCTTCATGTAGACCAATAACCGAGACATAATCTCTCAAAACTTCATGCTTCAACAAATTAATCCTATATTAACCTCTCAGTTATTACTGTATATTTGACACCCTAGGATGTACCACAAATGGTAAACTATGGAACTCCCTGAGAACCATCTAAAAAAATCCCAAAGGAACAAATTTTTTTACTGATATAATAATCGATTTTTTTCATCTTTAGAGAAACCATCATGAGACTCACTATAATCAACATCGTCTCTCCAAACCATTTCCTTAAAATCACCCCAAATATAACTCCTCTAACTACATAACCAATGATGAATGAACCATTATTTTAAAAGGACTACCTCTGTCACCATGTTCTCCCCTATCAAGATGTAATGTGGAATTTTTTTCCATATCTCTCTATCAATTAGTAGATTCTAACACTGCATAGCTACACAACATCCTCCACAATGCGTGAGTCGAAAAATACCCCATTACAGATTTTTAAAAATCTCAAACTTGTCTTTATATAATTAACATCATCCAATAAAAATGGTAAAAGTTCAAGTATCATCAAGAGAATACATACCTCATGATCTTATGATTGGGAATGTCCAAAAAATGCTCCCCAATTTGTTAATGTTTTCACATATTATGGGAAACTACTACTTACAAAAACACAAGACCAAGGTTGGTGTATCTATAATCATGTGGATGTATCTACTGATATCCATAATAAATGATCTATATCTACCTCATAAGAACACATCTATACCCAAGATATGAAGTATCACAAAAAATATCAAACTAAAAACAATATAATAGATGAAAATGTATAGGACCACTAACCAGAAAATCTTTTATGAACTCAAAAGCTATCTAACACTAATCAGTCCCCAAAAATTCCAGATCCTATCTAGTAATAAATGTCAAAGGTGTTATAACACGAGTTATATATACTATGAACCTCTATTAGTATCTTGTAAGATATATGAATTATCAGAAATAATACACTGTCTTGGGACCAACCTAAGACAAAAATTCTTCTACCATCTACATATGTAGAGCTACTCCATACAGGGATAATACATTCCCAATGAAAGAGACATATTGATCTCTAAAAATCAACCTATGGAGTCCTCCCAATCAATTATCTTTGTTAAATAACTCCCAAAATTGTATGGGTATTCTCTTCATTATCCTCCTTGTATGTGGTGTACAAAGAGCGTTTTTTGATCCAAAACAAAATCAACATAACATAGAACTCATTAAATACATCATTCATTTTCCCCATGAACACAACTACAGAATTTATCATGCTAAACGATGTCACACAATAATCATATTTTCCATGATGTCAACTAATAGATGATTTCACGATATATTCATCCTTCACATGCATCTAAATATATCTTGAATGAACATCAATCCTCTATAACCAACTTTCCCCCTTTAGTTGACAGAATATATCATCAATAAGTGAATGATGATAGCGGTTATTGCTTGTAAATTGGTTGAAATTACAAAAATCAATACATAATGGGCAATTTCTTTCATCCTTCTTCAGGAAAAAAATAGGTTCTCCCCACGGTTACTCACTATGATGAAAAAACAACGCTAAAAAAGGTCATCTATCTTTATACATAGTTCTCTAAAAATATAATGAACTATCATCTATAGATACATCGAGATGGGAGACATTCCTGAGTATAGTTCGATCCCAAAATTCATTATATCATCAAGGGGGTAGTGATACAACCTCCTATGGAAGGATATCATGGTAATCATCCACGATCCTATGAAACATACACATTAGAACCTATGATGAACTCAGCATCAGCTAAGACATCAAGGATGATGAGGGAGATACATGCCTCCAACCTATCCAAGGGTCTCGATCAACGACAAACACTGCGGGATATCCATCAGAAAACATTCATAAATAGTGCTAATAAAATCCATGATAGACTACATTGGAAATAAAAATACATTCCGAGTAAGATTTCATATAGTTATATCTCTAATAATATAAAATCTCCACAAGATTTTAGATTCTATAGCACCAGCTCATAGTCCTTACATACATTAATCATGTCAGATCAACCACCAACTGGTGTAGTTGATGCCAAGGGAACTGGAATCCTCTCAGTCTCAAGTCCCGAGCTATGTACAAGGGGAGGTGATATGAAAGAGTTCATCACTGTCAAATAAAATAAGGTATGAACCCAAGTTAAAAATCAGAAAAAAGTCCCTCGAATGACATCATGTTTTAATACCATTTGAAATTTTAAAGCATGAAGCAATCCATGTCCTGGTCCATGACCAATTTGATCATATTGATGACTAACTTCATGGATGAACTCTATTACCTAAGAAAAATGAGCATCTCGAGGATGTCCTCTACATGCCCCCATATTCTATTTTCTAATCCAATAGTAGAGAAACCAACTAATACCGGCTTGATTGAAGCTACCTCAATGGGAGAACATAATGTGGAACAACCGACACACATTGACTGCTGAGAAACATCAGGCACTCTCACTACTAATGAACTTGTCTTCCATATTAAAATAATTCTTATGCTCCATTGGAATAGTGGTGAGTGATGTAGACCCAGAGAAACACAATATCTATGATTGGGGCCTACCCATGTATGATCAAATGATTTTATACACTGAAAACTAAGAACTCTAACCACATCTCTAGTTCGTCTGGAATCATGACGTCTCCTGTCCAATAATGATCCAGTTCTAGATAATGTCCTGTCAAGGGCATCCTCTCTTTCTGGATCATTTAGATACATCTTCAACATAAATAAGGTGACATGGTTCTAGATATCTAAATAAAAATCCTCCTCAATATGCATCAACCTGGAATCCCCATAATGAATTAGGACAACTACATATAACTAATGGTTCTGAAAATAGATCATGAACTCTCACACACCAGATATACCCTACCAATGGTTAAGAAAATTATTGTAAATGGACACCTTCGCAGTAAATGGAAGAAAATCATTAATGAAATGCTCTTGGAAATTATCCTAGGAGACTGTTGAATTGTCACAGTCCCCAGGGAATAAGAACCACCACTACCTCGCTTCCCCAGTCAAGACCCTGACAACCAACGATACCATGTGTTCCATCTAGGAAAGTGTTAAAATGATGGCTATATCGACAAAATCCATATAGTGTTATATTAATTCATATTAAATATATCCCTAATACCTATTTATAATCTAGCACTGAAACACTCAGTGTTTCTCCATCATTGTTTTTTTAACCTACACTCTTGGAAGATATGATAGCACCACCTACAGAACATATTCTACATTAACCTAAATATTTTGTGGACATAGTGACATGTCCCTAATAAGATAAATATTTTCAGATCCATATACTATTATATGTATGACCATGAAATCAATCAATCATTTTATTTTATTAAATTTATTATAACCTATCCTATGTTACACCTTCTAAAACACATGGGAAAAGATGTATAATGCATGGTCCATTCAAATGTTTGTACCTTGAAACTAGTATTACCTATATTAGCAAAAAATACATTCTTATATGTCTATTAATCATATCACTAGGGTCCCTAAATACAATTTTCCATGATGGTATCCCATGTGGATAGAACCTGATAAACATTACTGACACTATTACCATACCAACCCATGAAACTTCAAATATCCCTTACTCAAAATTATAATCTATCCCTCAACAATTGGTATCATACCACTCTTGACAGATCCCTTCCCTACAATGTGTACACCTCCAGTGGTGTTAATGGTAGAAAAGATATTGTGACACCTGATTCACACCTCTAGTAGGCCCGGTGATTGCAACTAGCACCTAACATATAACAAACACACATACATAAGGCATTCCCATCTAAGAGAACACATATGACAAAAATATATCAGGAATAAACCAACCAAATACTTCTAAGACAACAATATAAAAGAAAATCCATATTGAACATATATAAGGGTATGCATGAACTACTAAAACTGATTGAAAAAATACATGTACTAGAAGAAAAGTATATACGATAGTAACCATAAAGGCCAAGATGCACTAGATAAACCGTAAACTAGTAGTAACTAGCATGGTTTCCATAACTCTCCAACTGACATGAAAAATAGTATATATATATATATATACAGGGTGACCATAAAAATATGTTCAGTTGGATCCCCCTTGGAGCCTCATATGAAAAATGTAAAGAAATAATACTAAATTAATGTGAACAACATGTCAATCTAACTCATCACCTAAACCCATATACTATTTCAGAAATATCACCAAGGCTACACACACCTAATATCACATACAATATTATATAATATAAAAAATAATATCAAGGGTTTCATGCTAACAAATGTACACTTTTTTATTATCTTCCTTGATGTCAGAGGTCCTGGTCATTTCTCTTCAAAAACACCTAGTGAATGAACCACAACATGAACCTCGTGCAACACACATCCACATCCATGTAACTGAAAATAGCTAGGATGTTTATGGTATCCACCAGAGCCCATATAAAATGTATCATACACCAGGTATTATACATAAATCCATCAAGAAACCATACGTCGAGTAAGGAACCTTAATCCATAACTACTTATACATGTTATAAATATAGTAGTCATTTGAAATCAATATTCTGAATACAATTTTGTGGAATAAAAACAAGAAATTATAGGCCACTAAAAACATATGTGGGGAAAAATAAATTTAGTACATACCAGCAAAAGTATGTACCATGAGACGAGAGTGAGGCTAATGGGTGTTGTCATCCATCCATCCTCACACCAGGATATTGTGGGAAACACCCCCATAGAATCAGAATCCTTAGGGTGTTAGTATCCATGACTAAAAGGGTGGAGTAGAGTATAAAAACACAATTTAAATGGTATAATATAGATAAAAATCAAAATATGTGGACAAACATGTCTATGATTCAACTGAATATAATATCGCTTGAACACCTGGATTCATTTCATAATACCATATATCCAAAAAGATCAAATAAATTTAATGATATATGTTAAATTGTTTATTACTTTTAATCGGTAGTATATTAAGAAAATTAATTCCTCAACCACTAGTTAATCTGTAACATTATTCACGTTACATTCCATTAGAAACAAATCAATGTTCTGTGACCTACATGGGTAATCAATCTAAGTCCACAGCTTCATATAATTGTAATGGCATTATTGCATCCAAGGAAGATCAAACCCATTCAGTTCAATAATTATTCATATATTAACAATATAACGTTCTATATAACCAGGTACACTAGGAATACAAACAAATATATCAAAAAAGTCTAGAGACCAAGAACATAAATATACCTTATGTGGTTGGGAATGAAAATAGTATTAAAAAAAAGACCATGCGCCAAACAACAGATTCAAATAAGAATCCAAATTTCATATCAACATGTAATCCCAGCTTCAACCCATTACCTCATCCCATGTGTCCTCCCAAAAACACACATGCATATCTCGATACATCCCGCCATCAATGTTGTAAAATTCTAACATGTCACATGATCTTCCCAAGCCCACATACAACAACAAAACTATAGGATCATTCATCCAATGCTCCTGTAACATCCAAGCCTCACTACTCCACATCACAATTCTGGTATCTAGAAAAAAAGACATGATGGATTAAACAAACATTGAAACTGGGGTCTTGAAAACAAAATTAAGGCATCCATTCTTCATACACAAGGACCTCTCATGGCTCAAAAGCACACAACACATGGAATTTATTAGAATATTAAATACATAGACCCTAAAAAGGAATTATCTAATATCACAATATTTATTTCTATTCCATCATTATTTAACTGATTCCTTAGTCAACGGTTCCATCTATGGGAAAATTGTGTAGCAAGATATGATATGCTTTCACACATCAATAAAAAAAGTATCTTACATGGCCTTAATTTTTTTAACAACAAGAATTAACATTTTTTAGGCCTTATTTAAATTCAATTAAGACATTTAAGTTTACATTATTTAACATGCTCACAACATAAAATCTAAAATAAATCGGATTTATTAAACAGAAATATTTAATTATCTGGCCCCATAGTAGTTAATTAATTATAGATGTAAGTTCCTAAAAATTTTCACATGATAATATAATCATAAATTTACAACCTTGATACCACTCTATCCATAAAATCAAGAGGTAGACCTTTATCATGGTAAAAAAACAACATCACCATTTGATAGATTCCAATTCATTAATCAGGTTAAAGTATGTAATTAACTAAATTACATTGGAATCCAAGGATCCAAATGATTCCCAAATTATGATTCCACATATAAAAAGTGATGAAATGAATCCACATCGAAAAAATTGTGTCATCTTTCTTGGAACCAAAACATACCAAGACTATGTATCTGAATTTCAGCTCCTACAACAACTACATCACCCCGAGGATGTCGTGCCACAACTATGACAACATATGACCGAAACAAATTCTATTAGAATAATGAATATATATGAACATCACATAGAAAACAGTAATAGGAGGAAACCGATTGATGAAACTGATAAAATGGTTGTACAACATTACTTGTAATGAATATGATCTCTACATGTCAAAGGATTTATTATTGAAATCAATTCCCAAAAAGAAATCCTCAAGAACAATGAAAAATGGGTTGTATGGTGACCTGGAGTAGTAGTGAGAGGCCCAAAAGCTCTAGAGTTAAACGAACTGAAGCTGCTCAATGAATTTAAAATATATTTAATTGGAGATTTACATGTTGTGTAATTCCATTTAACCTAGTGTAATAATTAAGAATTCGTTTCCACTAAAAATAAATCAATATTTTATTTAATTGTTTTATCCAATATTTATTACATATAGTGAAACATAATATCAGATTATGAGAAATTTATACACGGTGTAAAATATTCCTACTTCCATCTTCTATAAACCAATCATGTTCAAAAATTCTAAAAGTATCCTCCAAGTACCAAAATATTAAAATATATTTAGAGGGTCGATACCTCTTGATTCAGGAACTTAAATTACTTAAAAACATGAAATTATAATTATAGATTATGTGGATTGAAATTTAGATCACCTCCCTTGGGATCATTGATAGTTATTACCCAAACAAAAATTCCCCAATATTTAATAGACTGGTAAAAAAAATAACTATGTTGATGATCATAGAGAAAAAAAAATGACCATAATAAAAAGGAATAAAATCCATCAACACCTTGATCTAAAACATTTCAATTAGATGAATACTTATCCTCCAGCATCGAGAAATTGATATATGAGATAGAAAAAACTACACAAGGAAAAAATTTCATACATATATATACATAATACATCGAATAGGTTTCCATACATCATGAATGGTGTTCATGGTGAATTTGAATCCACCAGAGATATTCCAAAATAATATGAAAATGTTTTTTAACAAAATATGTAATTTAGTTAAAATAACTGGGGGATTATGAGTTTAATTTGATATTTTTGTAAAATGAAATCCACCACTCATGGTTAATACAGATGGGGTCTAAGGATTACCAAACTATGCACCATAATAGTGTGACACATCTTAGGGTGTATTGTTTCTACAAATAGGGTGTACAATTTTGTTGTTGGGCGCATGGTTTGGAAAAAACAAACACCAATCATGTTCATCCAAAACACTATAAAAACACCAAAAATCATTTGAACTAACCCAAGATAATACTAAACCAATTATTAACTAAAAATAATATAATTAGTACATTAAAAAATTCAAAAAACATCTCAATAATGGTATGAATCTTACACCAATAGTGTCATAATTTACCAAAATAAATATTTATGTTATTTAAACTACTTTTCAAAGAAATAGAAAAGATACTATGGTAAAATCAATATACTGAAGTGTTATTACCTACTATTTAGAAATGTACTTGTATTTTATAATATAAAATAATAACACTTAGTCGTTGTAATATATTAAAGGCCTAATACACAGTTTATTGTAATGAAGGTTTTTTTATAATGGAACCACAAGTCTATAATGGTCTTCTATAGAAACCACAAATCATTCATAACCATTACTATTGATAGAACTACATTCATTTTAAGAATATATTAATTATTATACAAATTACTAAATCTAAATAAACAATATCAAAAATCAATTCATGCTAAACAATTATAATAACAAATATAGACATGAACTTTAAAACAATGTCTTGGTAATCAACCCAAATATAAATTATATAAAATTGGGATTTTACAAAATGTAGATTAATGAGTATATGGTGATGTCAATACAATAAATAATGTAAAATACATCCCTAATAATATATAATAAAAACATAGACATGAAAATAAATTGATTATTAATAAAGTATTGAAAATAAAGACATGTAAATTGGAATATAATGTGGAAAATTTAATATAAATAAAAAATGCAATTTTTATTATATCATTTATAAAAATGAAGTTATTATTCACTTAAAAAATTATTTTTATCATTTTAAAACAAAAAATTCAAGAAATTAGTTGTTAAAATAATTTATTATAATATAATCGTGGTTATAAAATACAATTAGGTCATAAAATGTGTTTTGGAAGATATAAAGTTAGAATAGTGTTCTGAAATTCATATTAAAAGCTTATATGAAACAAATAATACTTTTTTTAAAAAAATAAATTGACAAATTTTATTATATATTACCTTTTGAAACCATCAAAACATCGGAAATTATTATGTCATAATGATGAGACATTATGGTGAGAAATTTCATTAATTTTAAAAATTATTAAACACATATTCTCCTTGCAATACTGTAAACAAAATTCAAACAGTAATTGTTAAGAAACTATTTAAAAATTAGTTTTTAACCATTCAATATAAATTCATGTTAATAAATTGAAATATATAAATCATTAAAATATAAAAAACCGCATTATTAAAACCTAAAAATTCATATTGATATATAATAAAAAAGATGTTTTATAATATGGATAAATAATTTTATATTTTTATATAAACAACCATTAGATCGATTTTAGTACAAGAGGGTGGGGGATGAAAATAATTATTCTAAACCCCATAAATTACTATAGTATAACATAACTGATTAATTTTAAGAGTGTGAAAGTGAGAATATAATTCGATATAGAAGATTCAAGAATAATAATTCCAAATTAAAAATGATGTTGAATCATACACCCCTTAAAATTTGGGAAAATTTTAATCAAAATAATTTTAAAAATATAAAATTTTATATTTATTTAAATCTAATAAATTACATAAAATATTCTGAACAAAGTTATTCATGGGTATCTATGTATAGTCAATTAAAGAAAACAAAGTCCCCAATTTGAAATACATATCATGGAATGAAATTGGAGATGAGAAACCCATACAGTTTATATAACAAAGAATTTATAATTAATAAATGAAATTAAAATGTGTTACAATGTTATATAGACATAAGAAAAGTTTAAATAAAAAATATTGTAATTATAATTAATTACACATATTATATTTTCATGACGTTGATGATAATGATTTAATATGACCTCATGAATAGAAATTTAGATAAGAACCCCTTACCTCAGGTCCTTACATGCATTAAACATTGACTAGTTATCGAAATTAAAAAAATTAAATTAGTTATATATATATTGAACAACATATTTCATGTTTATTCCCCTATTGTTATCCATTATTATCTGGATTTGTTTTTTTCTAACTTGGTAATGTTCCCATCAGTTGTATTCTGATTGTTTGGTTCATAGTCTCCAAACATTTCATGTATATTTATATTGTTCCATGCAATTTTTAAACTGGATTCATGAAATACATGATAGTCAATGAATAGGATAAATATCATTCTAGAATTTTAAAATATAATTGGAAATCAAATTGCAATCATTTGGAACAAGATTCTCAAAAACCATGTTTTTTATTTGATGAATTTTAAATGTTATTATAACAATGGGAAATTTACCATTTGAAAATAATGATCTTAAAATTAATTAAATATTAATGTTATATTCAACAATAAATTCAATTTTTAATATTACTAATAACAGAATAAAATCCATGAAAACATCATCATCCTTGTATGTTTATTAATAGAACCACTTTGAGTGATGTTTATCGAATGTTAAAAAAATGGGGACATTGTTAATATGCATGTCTCAAAAAACAAATTCAAACTAATTTAATATAAAATTTTTGTTTTTAATTTCATTATTGAATATGTATGTGAAAAAATGAAATGAAAATACAAAATTTTGAAACACTGTTTTTAAATAATAACAAAAATATGGTGGATAATTTTTTGACTGTAAACAAGTTAGGCCCCCTAATTAATTGATAATATAGACGAAAATATAATATTCAGTATATTAATGATAGAAAAATATGTTATTGTTAAATATGGGTTCATGATAATGAATCATAATTGATAGTGCTGAAATAGGTTTGGAAGCCTTTATCTATATTGATGAAACCCATCCATTTGATTGAGCTTAATCCAATTTTGTAATAACTCACCTGAATATCCTCTCAAATTAGTAATCAACCCAACATTTCCCATATATGAAGATTGTTCTTAATCAACATGCGAAGGGGACTAGCACCCATGCATTAGAAAAAAAGATAATAATTATCTCTCCCACCCTAAATCAACAACAAGGAATATATATATATATATATATAATGAGATGATATAATAAAGAATATATATAATCCATAACTGAATGAAAAGAGTAAATTCAAATGAAAAAAATATATAAGAAAACTATCCAATCTCATTTAAAAATAGAGCTACTTCCCAAAAATAAAAATCAACTACTCCAAGTGACATTCTGAGATAAGCCCCACCATCTCACCAGTAACTACCCAGACATATATAAAAAGAAACATCAATGCAGCACTGTGGTGCTTTTGATTTCTCCAAATCAAAATAAAAAAATTGTTTTATGCAACACTGAAGAAGTGCACAAGGTTTGATTAAAAATGCTCAGTAGTGTCCCACCATGGTGTTACCAAAATATTATATGTAAAATCAATTCATGTGATATCAATTAAAAAAACATTTGAAGATATGTCATAAATAAATTTTATCAAAATCATGGAAATCATTCATCCATTTTTAGAAAAATTCCAAAATAATTTTTTTTAACATTTTTAGGCATAATTTACAGTACAATTTTTTAGAATATATACCATGAATATCACAACCCAAATAGAATAATTCCAGGAGTAACATAACTCAACAGGTAAGGCTAGTAGACTAATTGTAAAAAAAAATTAATTCCACATAACATGTCCATATAACATAATACAAGGTAGAAAAGAAACACCCCAACCATGAACCTCCCAACAACTTCAAACAATTCCCTAGAAAAAAGGGACAACTGATAACCAAAAATAACAATGATACAATCCCTTGATAGTAATATGGATGTTATCCCTATGATATATATTCCACCTACATGCCCAATGGAACCAGTGAGATGCATTTAATTAATCATTTCATTTCATAGGAAATAACCCTTCTACATTTTACTAAATGTCATGTAAGGCCCACCTTTAATATCTAATACATTCATACACACAATTAAATTATTAAAATTAATTTATAATTTAATTTATTAATACTATAGTATCACAATTCATCCAACATAATCTAGATATGGAACCACCTTCCTCAAAACATAGTGTCTCACACACCCAAAAAGGATCCTACATCAAGAAGATCCAAACAATGAAAATAGAAAATTAGGGCCTAGATCAAATCCTCAAAAAATTAAATTGATCCAATTTAACAACAATGGAATGCAGATAAGATGGATCAACACATACCTCAAGAACCCACACCCATTGAACCACATACAACCAAGGACATTAGCCCCACCCCAAGATCACCTCATGAAACTAGAAGAGAAGCAATGCAAACATCACAATAGATTAATAGATCTAACAACAAAAAATAACATAGTAATAATTAACAATTAGAAAAATAAGTGGAATGGGAAACTCACCAGTGAGACAAAAAATAAATGGAACTATTTTTTAATGATGAATAGATCCATATAGATCAGATAAATACTAAAAAAATCAACAGAGAAGACTTCTAAATCAAGATCTAATAAATATGAGGGAGATTAAAGTAAAAAAAATTTAGAAAGGAAACTCCTAAATAGCCTACCATCTAAATGTTAAATGGCATGTATCTCCTTCACACATCTTTCAATATGTAAGGATCCATTATTACAAAAATCCCATCTACCCTTTAATTAAATATAGCATTTTATTATTATATATTGTGTTAGCATGAACAGTGTGTACACCATTCATACTGACAAAGCTATTCAAAAATTCTGTTTGGGGACCAATTAAAAATCATGTAACCCATTTACACAATGATTAATATCAATGTATAAATAAACATGGTAAACAAAAATCTATGTAACCCTCCAAACCATGGGAATACCTCAAAAATCTAGTAACACCTTTATATTTAAAGTTTAATTATTTTAATAAACATACATCCCCGAACATTAACTATTTTACATAAAAACAATCTACAAACTCAGGAGTTCCCTGATGAAACCAATAAAAGTAGAAAAGAATTTAATAGAAGGGAATTAACATAATATGGGTAATGAGATGTTACAAACTTCCCACCATAAAACTTTTCATCCCTATATTTTCATGTGAAAGACTGATTTGGGTGAAATAGTGAGGCTATTTCTCCCTCGTCTATCACTCTCACTTAGAATTGAAAAGATAATTTGATATGTGATGCCATAATACTATTACAGTGGAATTTACATCCCATTAAAGACTTTTATATGAGAGTCAATGATCTAAACTGGTTAATCAAGAATATAAGAATATTCCTCAATATAAATCTATTCCTGGAATATAATTCCAGATGGATCACGATGATACTTCAAATGGAGAGATATGAGGAAAAAATCATGAATTATTTTCAATTGATCCAGAAATTCCAATTGATAAGTAACATGGCCTAGATACACAATGACATCAAATGGACTCAAATACCACTGATCTAACGTTCCTTGTTTTCTAATATGATGGTTAAATAAATTTGGAAATGATTAAAAAACCAGTAACACATATGGAAATAACCAATGGATGACATCATTGATCTGTATAAGTCTTACAAAGACTCTGTGATATAACCGTAAACTAGTGTATATCCTAAAATATCAAGAATGTATCCAAAAAAAATCGGTTATTCCAAAAATTCTCCAGCCACCCCATCCCAAAAAATATGTGACGTGCATGAGAAACCATACAAATCATCATAAGTATCCATTATGATTGAAAAATGATGATAATTTTTATCAAAAATCAACCATTCCATGATTCTTATACCATGATCCACAAAATTCCAAGACACAATAACAAATTATATCCTCCAGAATATGAATAACATGCTTTTTCTGACCATATATATGTGGATAATAATATGTACTCAATACAACATGAGCCCTCATTTCCTCTTGGAGTCATCAAAAGAACCTCACTATAAATAGTGGATCCCCTTCTGAAACAATGTTTACTAAGATCCCCTTTATCCTGACACCTTCATGAACATATAGATGACATATTTCTTCTTACACTATATGGTATTTGATCAGAATGAAATAAAATCAATATATCATCCAAAAAATCACCAATCAGATAGCATTCTCCCCTCAGGGTTCCTGTTGTAATCAAAAAACAATGTCCATGGATACCCAATCCCATCTACCTATATGATATAAATTTGGAAAATGAAAACAAGAAGGTCTCTAAATCAATTCATTTGTCTTCAGTAAGTTGTAACAATGGGACAATAACTCAATAATGTTACACTTCATACAGGATGACCATAATAACCACATCATGAAATAATAATTCATGAAGGGGTTATATGAATGATCCATGAAGAACCATGAAATTAAAAAAACATTGAGATCATCAATGTTGGTAGTAAAATTAATTGATCCACAATTTATATAATTTCATCTAAATAGAGAGATTAATTAGAAATTATCTCCCCACTATACATGTTTTTTGAATTTCTCTGAACACATCTTCCAATTGGTGGCTCTAAACAATAGAATAAATGATAAATGATGATAAATAAAAAAATTTCAGAACATTACCAGAAACATCCTCCAAGTTTTATAGATGAATACATGAAAAATAGTCATATAAGATTCAATAATTTCATTGATTCAACAATATATTTTGATGATGAATTTTTATTTGAACGTTGAAAATGAAATTCCCTTTCTTGAGGTATAAAAAATATTAGTGTCAAATGTTTTTATGATATTTATCCCAATACCTCTATATATGATTCATGTATTTATGATTGAAGATATTGCAAAAATTATTAGTTCTACAACATACAACTATATTTTCCCCAAAATTATAATTCATCTAACAACTATGAACATTTATAACTACAATTATATATAGATCATTACTTTTGTGATTCTTCACAAGAAGTCAAATATAATGAGAACCGTTAGACCCCACATGATTATCATGAATAATAACATGACCCAAAAAAGTATTAGAATCATCACACACAAAAACGAAAAACTTCTATTGTGATAACGTAATATAATAATAGAAGCTGATGTCATATGTATTTTCAAATCATCAAATGAAGACATTCACTTTTTATCTCATGTGAATTTCACCCCTTTAATTTTAAAAAATCTCAATGTTGACTCCAACATCAAAAAATACTTAATGAACCACTAATAGTGTTTAGAATGGTAAATGAAGATCTAGGTTTTTTAAAAAAATATCACATCCCTTGACATGACAATCTTTTTCTTTTTGTGATAATTTGAAATTCCATGTTTAGAAATCACATGCCCAGTGAATATACTTAATTGAATCCAGAGATAAAATTTTTATATATTTCTATAAATACTTTGACATCTTAGGATTTCCAAGAAATCCAAATTTTTTCTTGTGAATGTGCTCAGATCATGAATAAATTGAATATATTCATTGAACAGTTCCAAAAAATTGATGAGATACTAATAGAATATAATATTCATAAAATCCATGAAAACTGAAAGAATTTATTTAGTCCAAAAACATCACATGTTATTTGTAATGAAAATTCGAACTTCTATAAGAATTTTTGAACATATAAGACTATCGAACTGTGATATGATTATAAACCAACAAATGATAAAGCATTAAAAACTTTTTTTAACCCTTAAAAATAATAAATTCATCCACATGAGGTAATGTATACTTATTATTTATGTAATGACCTGCCAATTCTCCTTGGCTTGAGAGCTTAATGAGTCATTAGTAGGCCTTAAGCAAAATCCCCAAGGTGCCAAAGGCTAACAATAAATTTCGAAGGGTTTCAAAACAGATGAGGTACGATTTAACCTCTAATTGAAGACAACCAACAACAATGAAAACTAAATAAACATCTCCAAGTAGCCACTATGTGATGCATGATTTAAAACCAAGATAGTTCATCCATTTATTTCATATTAGACCAAAAAAAGTGCAACATCAGAAACAAAAACTAAATCAGAGTAAATAGCAGAAAGACAACTGCAAAGTCTCAATGACAAAAAAGACTCCCAGGCTCTACAAAATCCATGCTCCAACTGTACCAAACAGCTCAAGAATCACGAAGTAGTGCTAAACAGGTGTGCAACCTTTCCCATGCCAACTTCCTAGTAAAAGACATCTGCAAAAGCACCAACATGCCAAAGCAGCGGGTGGGTAATGAAACACAGTATGTTTTCCCCCGATGACTTCTCTACCCATTCCTCTATGATAAAACATGTTGGCACATTTATATAAAACAAATTATATAAAAATAGTCCAAAACAGGTCAAAATATAAAAAGTTCCACATCAAATCCATTTTCCAAAAAATCCAATATTTTCAATGAAAAGAATCCCAGAAAAGTTTCCAAATCAAAACCACATTTTCACTGTTGCAAAACCAATCCCTTCAACATAATCGCATCATTAACTATGCATGCATCGTTATGACAGTTCCATACTCAAGAGCGGTCTCTCGTCGATCTCCCATGTCGTCACAAGGTAATTATTCCCCATGTGCCATTACAGATTTGGAATTGATCCCAAGGTCATATTTCAATCAAAACATGAAAATTATATATAAACACACACACCAAGTATGCCCAAAAACCACACCATTACAACCACACAAAAACCATTTCAATAAAACAAACATTTATTGGAATCCTTTTTCCAGCAAACAATTTTCCAAATACAGAAAAACAATTTTTTAAAATCACCATTTTTAAATCAAGGTACTAAAAAAAATTACACAAAACATTCTTTCAATTTCCACAATTCCATAAAAACCCATATATCTTCCCTAATGAAGATTTATAACATGATTTACACCACAATTTCACAATAAAAACCATGTAATTAAATCAGTTTGAACTATGCCTACAATTTCTAAGAAAGTGGAATATAGAGTGAAGCCACCTACCTCATCAGAATATGTGTAACCATCCAACGGACGATGAATGACAAAAAAACAGATTTGTAACACTAAAAACCCACCTTATATCTCTTCTCCTATCAACCCCAAGACCAAAT
This sequence comes from Viscum album, assembly GCA_963277665.1. Lineage (NCBI taxonomy): Eukaryota > Viridiplantae > Streptophyta > Magnoliopsida > Santalales > Viscaceae > Viscum > Viscum album. Next base: position 598,865,936 of record OY728161.1, on the reverse strand, counting down.
CCACCATTATTTGTCATCCACCCCAACAGATCTACCCACAGCTGGTGTAGATCAAAGATTATGATTGAGAGAGCGAAGGAGAACTATGGAAACAAGACAAGAACGAGACTTACCACGATCAAATGGATTCTAAACTCCAAGGCAAGCCTACAGATTGCTTCCAAAATTATAGGTAAGTGTTCTCCCACCTCCAATGGTGCAAAATACCGGGTTAGGTCTGCTTATGAGAAAAAACTAGCATGTTTAATGATAAAGTAGATTAGATCCTAAAAAATAGGATCTATGTTGACTTCGTTCACGGTTAGTCCAAACGGTTGGAAAAACTGTGCTCTAATCGTGAAGCCATCACTAATTGGATGTGTAGCTCCGCACGACCTCCTCGTACTGTTCTCCCAAACCGTGTGCACACCGTGCGGTCTCCTCTATCCAGGTGACCATCACCCGCATGACTTCGGCACGGTTTTTCAAACAGTGCATTGCCCGAGCGTCACCACTAATTTCCCTTTTTCATTTTATGAGTCTCCAATAATTCACCAACCATCCCTCATATGCTTCATGTACTTAAAAAGAATAAAACAAGGGTTAATTACAAGAAAACGAGGGTACTAAATTCTCCCCACCATTGGCCTTTCCGTCCCCAGAATGTAGAAACCCATTTATTTCCTGAAAGAGTTGTGTCCACTGCTCTTTAATTTATTTCTCACATTCCCAAGTCTTTTCATAAATCTGACCATGATGCCATAAAACGCGCACTAGACCGATGATTTTTCCACGCAAGACTTTATCCTTCCTATCCACAATCCTCACTAGGATATGTACCAATGAAGAATCCGAATCTAGGTCAATGTGATCCCATATGATCACACGGTTAGGATCAGGCTGATACTTCTTCAACTGAGATACATTGACCACATTATGCACTGCATTAAACCATGGTTGTAATTGCAAATGATACGCCAATGCGCCAACCCTTTCTATTATCTCAAAAGGGCCTATATTTCGAGGAGATAAATTTACCTGCTTCCCGAAACGTCGATGTTTGTGCCTTGGAGATATCCTCAAGAAGACGTGATCACCCACGACGTAAGAAAACGGTCTTCGATGGTGATCTGCATAAGAATTGTGACGACTCCGAGCTGTCTCCATCATCTTTCTAATCAACTGCATGTTCTCTGTTGTTTCATGGACATGGCTCGACCCAACTAGTGAAGTTTCACCCATTTCCACCCAGCATAATGGATCATGATAAGGACTCCCATACAATGCTTCAAACAGAGAAATGCATATTGATTCTTGATAAATATTATTTTATGAGAACTCCACTAAGGGTATATGCTCCTACCATGTGACACAAAAATCTATTACACAAGCTTGCAACATTTCTTCCAGTGTTTGTATCATCCGCTCAAATTGCCCATCAATCTGAGGATGATAAGCCATTCCCATAGTCTATTGATTCCCAAGGGCTTGTTGTAATGATTTCCAGAAATTAGATGTGAACCTCAGATCTCTATTTGAGACGATACACCCTGGCACAACATTCCTCTTTACCAGTTCCTAGATATAGATTTTTGAATGATCGTCCACCATATGGGTTTCAAAAATAGGAATGAAATTGGCCAACTTAGTTAGACGATCCACTATCACCCGAATGGCATCGTGTTTCCGAACCATTCTTGTAAGGCCTGTAACAAAATACACTGCAATCAGATCCCACTTACACACTAGGATTGGTAAATACTGTAACTTATCATCTGGTCTCTGATGCTCTGCTTTAACCTGCTGACTAGTTAACCACCGTGAGATGAACTCATCCACCTTTATTTTCATAATGCTCTATAAAAACTGTTCCTTCAACAGTTTATACATTTTCTGCGTACCTGGATGTACATACCAACTTGAATGGAGGTAATAATGAATGATTTGTTCGTGAAAAACTATAGGTACAACCATCCATTATCTAAAAAACAATATTGAACTCACATCCAGCTTACATCCCTCAATGGTCTCCCCACCATTGAGTTTTGGACACATTCCCATGCATTCTGCATCAGATTTTTGTGCCTCATTGACCATTTTTACCAAATCAAGAACATGTGTAGCTAAAAAAAACCGCAACTTCACCTCGGTCATCACATTCCATGTGCATGTTGGCTAAGACCCACATCAACTTCCATTCATCTGTAGCTTCTTTCGCCAACTGAGCATACAACATTCTACTCAATGCATTCGCCACCGAATTTCCTTTTCCCAGTGTGTACATCATGTCAATGTCAAACATTTGATGATACTCCATACACATCCTTTACCTCAGATTCAAATATCGTTGTGAGAAAATATTTTTCACACATTTCTGATCCGTAAACACATTAAATTTCTCTCTAACGAGATAGTGTCTCCATGTTATCAAAGCACAAATGGAAGCATCTAACTCCAAATCATGTGTTGAGTAATTCTACTCATGCACCATCATCTTCCTTGAACCATAAGCAATAGCATGGTCTCCTTTCGTGGGAACACAGCCCAACCATAATCCTGAGTCATCACAATAAACCACATACCACTATCCTGATTCTATAAAGATCCAGATATGTGTCGATGTATGCTGAATATTAATCTCTTGAAAAAATCTCTAACACTCCTCAGTACATTGAAATGAATTGTTCTTCTTTTTCAATTCTGTCATAGTTGAAGCTAGTCGCGAGAAGTCACAGAAAAATCGTCGATAATAACTATCTAGACCAAGTAAACAACGTATTTCAAGGACATTATTTAGCGGTTTCCAAGAAATAACATCTTCAATATTTTATGGATCCAATGAAACACCTTTCAGAGAAACAATATGTCCTTGAAAGCGTACCTCTTGTATCTAAAAATAGCATGTTGATAGTTTGGCATTCAACTGATGGTCTCTGAAGATTTCCAACACTATCACCACGTGTTTCTTAGGCTCAACCTTTGTTCGTGAATTCACCAATATGTCGTACACAAACAACATAACAAAATAATCCGGATATTGCTGAAATATCTGATTCATCAAATACATGAAAACTACTGGTGCATTCGTTACGCCTAATGGAATGACTACATTTTTGTAGTGGCCATACCTGCTTCTGAAGGTTGTATTTGGAATATCTTCTTTCCGAACACACAACTGCTGATATCCTGATTGCAAGTCAATCTTTTAGAACAACTGAGCTCCCCTTAATTGATCGAACAGATCATCAATACGTGGAAGTGGATATCTGTTCTTTATCATAACATGTTTATGTTTACGACAATCCACTCATACCCTCAAAGTTCCATCTGGTTTCTTTACACACAAAAATGGTACTTCCCACGGAGACACGCTTGGCCAAATAAAACCTTTGATTTATTGTTCTTCCAACTGCACTTTCAATTCCTTTAACTCCGTAGGTTCCATCCTATAAGATAGATGTGAGATAGGATTGGTCCCCGGAAGGAGATCAAACGTAAACTCCACTTCTCTTACAAGTGGTAACCCTGAAAAGTTTTCTGAAAAAAAAACTGGAAATTAAACCACAACCTTAGGAAAAATGTTATTCATTATCTATTACATCAATTCAAAGTTTAACGCAACCAACTCATAAGAGATCTTTGCCACTACAGGTTCCAACATGCTCGTTGCACCTGCCTTCACCACTCATTCTTCTCTAAAGAGATGCTCGACACCATCCTCAGTTGCAAAACCGAATGTTCTTATATAAGAGTCGATGTGAGCATTGAAATCTATCAACCAATCCATTCCACGGATTATATCATAGAAATCCATCTCCAGCATAGAGAAATACCATTTCAGCTCAGCTACATGAACAGTTATAGAACAAGCTCTACAGACGAAGGCTCTACATTTTCTTTCACTGAGAGTATTTTGAAGTTTCAACATAGAAGGCATCATTTCTAGTTTTAAGATTAGCTAATCTGAAATCCAAGAAGCATGAAAAGAATGGGATGCTCCAGTATCAAAAAAAACATTCAATATTGTAGGATTAAAAAGAATTGTACCTCTCACCATAGACAGTCAAGAAAATTCATCCATAATCACCTGTTTCTCTCTATAAAATTTCTTTGTTGCTCCACTTTTCTTCTTATTTCCTTGTTGATATTGTGCGGCCTATGGAGTCATGATGTTAATGGAATATCCATAGCTAGCTATTTTCTACTGGATAGACTGATTTTTCTATCTGTGTCCTATCAAATCATAGGATGCTTGCGACGCCTGAGAAGTGTCATGCGCACCCGACCTCAGAGCACTACAACTATATCGCTGAAGATGCCACATATTGTTGCAATTGTGGAATGATATTGGTGGTTCTATACATTCTCATTTCATGTAATCAATCACGCCACATTGAAAACACCATGATTTCATCATGGGTCATGGAGGAAGATTCACTGATCCATCCATTTGATTCGAATTCGCACTCCTACCTTGGAAGTAGGTGTCCCTCTTCTGCTTGTTCACAAGATTAGAGTTCCCGCCCATTCCCATGGGTATCATCATACTTCCCCCTCCCCTAACTCTTGATATATCTCTTTCCACTACTGTTTCTCTATTTACAATCTCTATATAATCCGTAATATAGATCACAAATATATTCGAGCAAATTTTTTGTCGCAACCCTGATTCAATGATGCGTGCCTTCAGCAACACACTTGCAGCAACTTCCTGTGCAAAGCGTACTATATTCATGAATTTGGCCGCATACTCTGTGACATAGATATTCTCCTGCTTGAGGCTGAAGAATTCAGTTTCCTCCGGATCTTTAATGTTTGAGGATAGAATTGTTTATTAAACAATTCTACAAATTCATCCTAGCCTGGACCTTGATCCACATTGTCCTGCACCACAAGCTCCCACCACTGTCATTCAACATCCTCCAACATATACGTTTCCAACTTTACTTTCTTCTCTAATGGTGTCCTAATGAAATCGAAGATATGATTCATCCTGCTTAGCCACACCTCCTTCTTTTCTTGTTCAGAATCACCCCGAAAAATGGGTGGATTCTTCTTATAGAACGGAATGGAATGGTCTACATGCCTTGAATCATCCCTTCGATTCCCCATTTCCAAAATCTAGAATGCATGATCTATACACTGTACTAGCTGTTGGTTTACATGTAGTTCGGGTGCAACCAAATTCTCTGTAGCATCTTGCTTTTGGTTTCTACAACGACTAACGAGAGCCATTTTCGATACAAACAAGACACTCTGTTAGTCTCACATATTAGAAATTGAAGGATTGCCATTTAAATTTCTTTTAAACCACTATGACAGCATTGATTCCCAACCATTTCTAATATAGATCTTTTATTTCTTTTGAAAATCAATATATTTTCAAAATACATCAACCATTATCCTTTCAAAATCATTTAATTGCAAACATGTTTAAAATTTTCAGAAATTACACTTTTTCATCAAACCAAAATCCATTTTTCAAAATGATATATGTAATCCTAGTGGAGATTCATTCCTATTCAATGCATGTCATCCTCACCTCATTGGCTAAACCCTTGAAAATGTCGTTTTCAACATTCTAGAAATGACTCCAAACACTTATGTACCCAACTCCCTTGTAACTTGATGTTCATAATAACGGGTTTCGCTACGTCATTTTTTTTATACCGTTCATGTTCCAAAAATCCTACTCCTTTATAATATTCCAATCCTATGAATAGACAAGAAATAATTTCAAATCGAAGACCGAGAACCTCGATCACCACTTGTTGGGAAGGAACTGAACAAGAAGATATCATTTGTGCCTCAATGAAAGGACCAGACTGATACCATTTGTAATGACCTGCCAATTCTCATTGGCTTGAGAGCTCAACTAGTCGTTACTAGGCCTTAAGAGACATCCCTAAGGCACCAAAGGCTGTCAATAAATGATGAAGGGATTCAAAACACATGGTTGATGATTTACCCTTTAAATGAAGACAACCAATAACAATTAAAACTAGATAAACATCTCCATGAAACCACTATGTGATGCATGATTTAAAATACAGATAGTTCATCCATTTATTTGAAATTAAACCAACCAAAGTGAAACAATGGAAACCAATACAAAATCAGAGTAAATAGCGTAAAGACAACCAGAAGGACACAATGACAATAAAGACTCTAAGGCTCCATAAGATCCATGGTCCAACTCTACCAAATAGCTCAAGAATCTTGAAGTAGTGCTAAACACGTGTGCCACCCATCCCTTGCAATCATAATGGTAAATGAAATCTGCAAAAGCACCAACCTGCAAATGAAGGGGGTGAGTAATGAAGCTCGTTAGGTTTTCCCCTGATGACATCCCAACCCATGCCTCTAGGATAAAACATGTTAGCATATTGATATAAAAAAATTTATATAAAACATTTCCAAAACAGTTCACAATATAAAAAGTTCCACATTAAATCCATTTAACAAAAAAAACCAATCCATTCCATGAATAAAAACCCAGAAATTCTTCCAAATAAAAACCACACTTCCACTTTGGAAAAACCATTCCCTTCCACATAATCACATCATTAACCATTCATGCATCATTATGACAGTTCCATACTCATGAGCGGTCTCTCGTGGATCTAACAAGTCGTCAAAATTTAATTATTCCCCATGTGCCAATACACCATTACCACCGAGCACAAAGTCATATTTCAACCAAGCCTCGTAAATGGAATATAAACACACACACCATGTATGCCCAAAAACCACACCATTACAACCATAACAAAACCATTTCAATTAAACAACCCTTTTATTGAAATCCTTTTTCCTGAAATCCATTTTAAAAATCCAGAAATACCATATTTTAAAATCACCATTCTAAAATCAAGGAACCGAAAAATATTCCACAGACCATTATTTCAATTTTCACAATTCCATAAAAACCCATAAATCATCACTAAAGAAGATTTATAACATGCTTTGCAACACAATTTTCTTAATAAAAAAAGAACAATTAAATCAGTTTGAACATAGACTTCAAGTTATAAGAAAGAAGAATAGATATTGATGCCACCTACCTCATCAAAATAGGTGTAACCAACCAACATAAGATGAACACCAACAAAACCGAGTGATAACTCATCAATCCAACCTTAAATCTCTTCCCTTATCAACTACAAGACCAAATCCACCATTATATGGCATCCCAACCATATATCTACACACAACGAGTGTAGATCTATGAAACCGATAGAGATAGTGAAGGAGATATAGGTAAACATGCCATAAATGAGACTTACCACAATCAACATGATTCTAAACTCCAAGGAAAGCCTTTGGATTTATTCCAAAACGCTTGGAAAGTGTTCTCCCACGTTCACCAGAGAGAAATACAGAGTTAGGGATATTTATGAGAAACAACAAGCAGGTTTAATGATAAAGTGGATTAGATCATAAAAAATAGGATCTATGTTTACTTAGTGAATGGTTAGCCAAACTGTGCGCTAATCGTGCAGTCATCACTACTTATTAGGGGTGCTCCGCACGTCCTCCTCACACGATTTTCCCAAATCATGCGCACACTGTGCGGTCTCTTCAGTCCAAGTGACCATCACCCACATGACTTCCGCATTGTTTGTCAAACCTTGTGTAGCCCGTGCATCAACACTCATTTCCCTTTTTCACATTAAGTGTCTCTAAACATTCCCCAACCATCCCTCATATTCTTCATGTATTTAAAAAGAATAAAACAAGGTTTACCAACCTGAAACAGGGGGTAATGCAATTTACTATTACCCATATTGACATTTGATGGTCCCTGCACAACCAGAGTGAACAATCATCCTTATAAAAAAATATAATCGGGGCATCCCATGGAGAGAAATTATTTTTAAACACAACCCTTTTCACCAAATCCTCCAACTATGGCATGCGATATTTTTTCTCTTCTAGATCTTTGTGGAAATAGTGTATCTAAACCGGTTTCCTCCCTTACAGTAAATCAATCATAAAATTAACCTCTCTCTCTAGAGTCATCCATGAGAAATAATAAAATAAAACATTAGGAAAATACCAAACAAGTATGGGATGATTCGTGATAGAAGAAAAGTCATGGAGATCAACTACAACACCATAAAAAAATCACGAGTTATGGGAGTGTTGGTGATGAACATCTAGACCTCGAATCCCATATTCCATAAAGCACATAACCTCTCCCAAGGACTACTAGAAATGATACATGCTGATGATAAAAATCAACCTAATACAAATAAAAATATATACAATCCATACTTTTCAGGATATAAAATAGATCCAAATCGATAAAATGAAATTCCTAGACTAGCTCCGTATTATCTATTAATATCACACATTAAGGACACTGAAACCAATTAACATTCCACTTCTCAAGAGGAATTAGTATCCACGGGACAAATGATATGTTTTTCATTGAATAGTTAATCATATAAAAAATGTAACTATATTTAAATGACTGTGGAGAACCAATATCAAATAAATAGATCACTAAAGTGTATTTAATAAATATAGTTCCTATCATTGTTGTTTGAAAAACATATACCTCCCCTATAAAGTCACCTATTACAAGATGGTTATTCAGACCTATGTAATGTGCTAATATCCATAAATCCATTGAAGAACCTATTTTATTTTAGTATCCATTATAGGAAATAGTCAATGACTATATAAAGGAGTAGACATGGAATGACTAAAATGATATATATGACTATAATTACCACAACTATTACAGATATTTTCTAGTGTAGGACAAGAACATTGGGTGTATTTAACATTGCCACACTGATATAAATTCAAGGGCACACATCGAGTTTCAAATGTTTGTGTAGTGGAGTAATACATCTAAGATAATCCTATTCCATTCATTGGATGATCCATGCAATTTATATTTTGGCATGGTGTAACACTAAAGCTATAACTAGGTCAAATATAACAATGATAATATCAAACCATTTTTATAATATTCATTACATTCATAATGTATATGTCCATTTTTTCTGCATAGGTTGAATTATTCATCATAAATAATACAAGTCTGATATCAAATCATAAACCTTGAATGAGCTTATCATCATTCAGTTGGCCATTATTCAAGACCTGTGGTGAAAAATGAACATTCTCAGCAAACTGATTAATGTATGTCAATATTCCATGGTCTACCTATTCTGTAGAGAGGACCTGTAATGAATTTCCAATCCTAACCCACTGTAGAAAAAAATAATAGAATTAGTGATTGTTGATTCTCGTCCAGTCCATGACCACAATCCTATCAGCATGTACCATGGAATAAAACTAATGTTATTTAAGACCCTCATGTTTGGAATTTTTTTAGATCACCTTGATAATATTAGGTGTGTACAAGTATTCCAATATACTATTGATCATGTCCATCTAGTCCTCCATCTTTTGAGTTTAATATTTAACTTTAATGGTATTTTATTCTCATTAAATAACTCCTATTATCAATCATTTTCTACAAAAATTCACGTTTTCTCCAGAAAAACTTCATTATGTCCATGTGGCACATTCTGATAAAGTACACGAACTAATGAAACAATATCATCAAAAATGTTCTGATCCATTGGAGGATTACCATGAGGAGAAATAGGTACAACCTCGTCAACAAATAATTCAAAATGTACAAAATTACCAATACAATCCAAAACATTTGAAATGATTATATGATAGAACAATCTCAACAAAAATCATAACACATAACAAAATACTATGATTTACATCATAAATGAAAATAGGAGACATGGAAACAATTGTAACTAGAGTCTCCTCACTGCAAGAACTAGATATGCACATCCTATGATGTAGCTACAAATTTCCAAAAATATTATCTTCATTGTACCAGAAATCCAAAGAAAAAAACATGTAATGAATAACCACATTGGATACAAAACTACGATGAACCAACCGGAATACCCACTGAAACTAGTACCTGACATGACATACCACATACGCAAAAGGGATTCATGATCCCATGATGAAAGAGACTAGCAAACTGTCATCAAACAACAACTGGAGGGAATGATTTCCCCCTTCCCGAAGCAATGATAGGGAACCGATATTTAAAATGAGGAAATAGATAAATTAATATATATATATATATATATATATATATGTTCCATTAAAAAAAGAAGATGGTGGATCCCAAATAAAAATAATAGATGAACTATCTCCAAGTAAAATTCCAACCACAAGAAATTATAAAATAGAAAAAACAATCGCACAATGTGACTGCATGGTCAAACCCCCACCATCTCGCCTGCAACTATCTAGACTCAGTTGACCAGAATCCTCTCCACATCACTCTGGAAAATTTCCATTACCTAAATCTAAATATATTTGTCTATGAACCACTAAAGATGTGTAGAGGGGGTTTACTAAATACATCAATTGACTCCCATCCAATTTTTCCTTTACAATCCTCTATAAAAAAAGTCTATGTATGCTCATTTCAAATAAATCGTTGGCAAATAATAAGAAAATATTTTTTATCCAAAAATGGTATAATTTGTCCCTATATCTAAAAATTCCAATCAATGGAAGGTATATAATTTTCATAGTATAATTTCCATTACAATTTGTAAAAATCTATAGAATGAATATCACCAAAAAATATATAAATCAATAAACATGTAAATAATTCCAATGAACTCAACATGTTAGGGTAGCATACTACTCATAACACATCCAATTACACGAGCACTAAAATACCCTATAATGTCAACCTAAGTAGAATAGAAACAATCCATAATTTTACCACCTAACAATGTAAAATAATCCCATATAACAAAAAGACTATAGGGAAGATAAGATATCCAAGAGAATATCTACAAGACATAGAGAATGGTAATGACACTATGCTAAACCGTCCACCTATATACCCAAAGCATTCCATGTGTTACATTTCAAAAATAATTTCAATTCATTGAAAATAACTAACTTAAATATATAGAAAATGTATATAACCCCACCTTTTATGAAAATCCTATTTTTAATGGTGATAATAATCAGGACATTTTATTTATAAATCTTTCTATAAAAATAGGATAAATAAAATGCAATCAACACATTCTAGAAACAGAACCTCAAGACTCTAAAATATAGTTCACACAATCCCAAAATGTATCCATCAGTAATAATTTCACCATCAAATAGAGAAATCTATATAAAAAACTAGAAAATTTTAATTGACCCAGTATAACAAAATCACTTCAAGGATTAGAGGATATGACATATTCTGAAAGAACACAAACTAATGCACTGTAAACAACCAAGGAGGTGGTGCCTAAATTAATATATCATCAAGAAAATAAAAGAGAAAAAATGTTTCATAACCATGAATTAATGGATCTGAAAAAAAACAACCGTGCTTATTGAATAATATAAAAAAGATGCAGAATAGATTACTCACTTGGAGAGATGAGAACAAAACACAATGATGGTCTACCACTGAACATATAAATTTTTATCGAATAAGGACACAAATAAATTCCAACAAATAATTATAAATTAAGCTCCTATGGAGATATGCTGAATGGAATGAAAAATTATCTGAGAATAAACAAAAATGATGACCTCCTGAATGCTACATGACGTGTTACTACATTACATGTTGTGTAATCCACAACGATCAAGGACATTGATAGATAGATTAGGATTTTAAATAAATCATACAATTTATTATTCCAAATCACCAACCCAATACATGTTGTCAAATAATTTCCTGATTAAAACTTAATTTATTACATTTGTTTAGTGAAAAATTACTCACTATGTTAAAAATATACACATCTTTTAATTGCCAAACTTATTTTAGAAATCTTCAGAATTACCTCGCACATCGTCCAAACAGTAGGTTAACACCAAATATCCATTAAAAAATATATATCCATACTCTATTAATTCAAAAAAACAAGTATCACATAAAAATAATTCATTTACTCAAAAAAAATATCTTCATACTCATGAATCCAAAGAAACACATAATGAAATTGAAAAGTATGTATTTAAAAGGGAATTGTATAAATATGGGAAATTAGATGTTAAACCTTTAGTGATGTAATATTTGATTACAATAGTGTCTTGGAGAAATGGTATTAAATTTTTGAAGAGGAAATTTGATAGTTATTTTAGATAAAACAAAACACATATGTTTCGTTATATTTTTTAGTTTAAGTTCTTTTTTATAGGAAAAAATCAATGGTTATTTCATAAAAATAAAGTATTAAATGGTTAAAATTTAATTTAAAATTACTTGAAACATAAAAAACAGAACAAATGTGGGTTTATAGATCATTTTATGATAAAATTTAATTATGGTAGGATTTTTATTATTTTTAATTATTTTTATAAGATATTGTTTTACATCATGTATCCTTAATGTCATTTTCAGAACTATTTACATAGTTTCTATTTAAAGACATAAAGATAAAAGTTTAGTTTGAATTATAATATTAAAAAAAATTTATTAACATTAATTTTGATCAATAAAAATATTAAATGTGACTAAATCATCCACACGTCCACACATTATATGTTTTTAATGAAATTTAATTTTATTTTTCACTCGCTTTAACAGGTGCTGCATCGGAGAATCGCAAGCAGTCTAGGTAATTATATCATCACCATAATTCTAAAATCAATTAATATCAACAATAATAATAATAATTTTTTTTATATTTTATGATATATATTCTTCTATATAGTATATTAATCTGTATTATTTCATGATAATATAATATTTTATATAAAGTTACATTTTTTTAAATGTTATTTTAGCACCGTAAAAAGAATATCATATTCAATGTATGTGGATAAAAATCAATAATTAGTGAAAATAATACCTTTTTGCATTGATAATAACCTCATCCACTCATATAACAGCAAATATTTGTGATATTTTATATCTTACACCATCAATTTAAAACATTTACCCTATTTTAGTATTTGATGTACTGATAAATTTATATTGTGGTTGCAATTAAATATGTCTAAAAGTGAAATTTTACTTATAACGTAATTTGAATATGATGATTCAAAATATAAAATACATTTTCAATTAATTTATTTCTATAAGTTGTAAATATTGATTTTAGTTATAATTCTTGGAAACACAATGAAAATAATCTTAAAAATAATTATTTGGTGTAAGGATATGAATGATTTTATGAAAATATTAGTTATAATGTTGTTTCATATTGAATTTTAATATTATGTATAATAATATGATATTAGATTTATATTAAAAAAATAAATATTTTATTTTATTTTTTAAAATAATCTAAAATCAATGATTGGTTTTATAAAATTATGTATATTCCACTATTGGATGAAAATTAAATCTACACAAAATAATATCCAAAATTCTGAATAGAAATAATTAGATATCAATATATCCAAAATGATATATATATTTTCAAAATAAAATATATAATCTTTTAAAACTTATATTTTAAACATAAGTAAGAGATATGAGGAAAACCCTAATTTTTTTAAAAAAACATAATTTATAAACATTTAACTATTGATAGATTATTTTTTGAAATTCATATTATTCAATATTGAGTAATTCTTGACTATGTTATAATAAATAAATATTAATAAGGAAACAATTTCAAAATATATTTTATAATTTGATTACTATTATTCGTACACACCCAGAAAATGACTATGTTTTAATTGTATTATTATACTAATAATTATTTTATGGCATATCATGATTTATTTAAGATCAGTGGAATGTGTGGAATATTATATCTAATATAATGTTAATATAAATGAGAATTATATATCTCAATATTTGTGTGTGACACAAAAACATTATCCAAATTATATTCAACATTGAAACAACATCCATCACTCTTAATAAACATATTATGGTGTTTGTAAATTCATTCCAAATTTTTATCTTTTATTAAAAATATATATATAAGTTGTGTAGTATCTAGATTCTATGAATAAAATTAAAATGATGTGAATATTTCATATTATTTAAAAAAATAGTTTTTCACTATTCCTTTAATGTTATATCTCCAACTATGCCATTTATAAAGGCTTATTTTTTGAATCTATTCATAGAATTTTTTGAAGAGATCATAAAAAACTCCAAACTCTTTTTTAAAATGTAAAAGAATTCCCAATAGTACATAAATGATATTAATGTTTATTATCCCTCTATATATGTCCCAAAACACGTTGGAAAAAATACTTAAAAATGGAAAAAAAATATTTTTTTGAAATAAATAAATGACCAACGCTCTATTTGGAGACACCATTCCATTATCCATTTCCACTTCAACAGTAAAATTTTATTAGATAAAAGTAACTTTTTAATATTTTATGATGTTTTTAATTGTAAAAATATATTGGGATTCCAGTTTACCAAGTATATAACCTTTCTTCCCATAAGTCTTAAGGTGCATTTTAAATCACAGTAGGCTAGAGATAAGATCAGAGTTATTGGAAATAATCACATTAAAATGGTTTAACCAAAAAAGGAAAAAAAATTAATAACAGGTTCATACCAGAACACAAAATGATGTATCCATTCATTTGAGTCCCATTTAAATCCCCCTTAAATTATCTAACCTATAATTACATGATCAATAATTAGGATATTACACTATTTTATTTCTGAGAACATTAAGGTATTTAGTTTTTTTATAATTTCGAAAACCATTACATAATATTTAAAAAACATTCACATATCGTATTCACCATTTCAAAAAAATTTGTGCTCATGTTTAAACTCATGATTCATTAAAGAAACTATTTAGTTATTAAAGTAATATCCCTATTGAACTCTCTATAAAACCAACACATATTTCTGCCTTGTGAAAAAAATTTAAAAACCAAGGATGTGAATTAAAAGTACTAGTTAAAGTAATAAGAACGAAATGGAACCTGCTAATCCATTTGAAATGTTGGAAAACATATAATGAATGTTTCCATTATATATAATAAAATTATATTTCAAAATAATAATTTAATTATTTTGTAAATATAGTTCGATTCCAAAAGTATTCCTGAATAATTTTAGAAGAAACCATTAAAGAAAAATAATAAACATACTAGATTCCAAAAAAACATGATAATATTTAATTGGATGATAAATATTTTTAATCTAAAATGTCATAACCATTCTTAATACCATATTTTCATTTTTTACCATATGAAATCAAATGAAAACCATGAAACACCATTTTTATTACTCGGGAAAACTTATTTTTATTTTCATAAATTATCCATATAAAGAATTTTTTAAAAACCCTTTCAATGTATGAACATATTTTTTAATTACAAGATATCTCTTAAGAGTAACGTATTTCTAGTTAACTCGGTTATCACCACCCAATTCATTACATGGTTATCTCAGTGTCACATATAATCAAACAAATATCATGAGGAATAATCATCATATATATTTATAAAGTTATATATCATTATAAAACAATTAAAATCATGATTTTACAGAAATGTTTTAAAATTTCTCCTTAGAACTTATAAGAAAAAAACATTCTGTTTTTATATTAAACATTGGAGTTATATCTTTTCGTTTGATGACATTAATAAAAATGATTACCAAAAAAAGTAATATTATATTTAAAAAATTATGAAAAATTAATATGATTAATGATAATGATTAATGTCTATAATGGTTATAGAATTTAATCATAAAGTAATCTGTAAAAAAATTCATTTTCAATTTGTTAAAAATAATCAAAATTGACACAAACTGAATTTTTTTATAGATTCCTCTTTTGATTCTTCAAAAACTACAAGGATATTTCTAAATGAGTTTAATAATTAATTTAAATATAGTGTATAAAATTATTTACACATTTTTATGAGAATATTTATATAAGAAATGGAGTTTTAAACAATTAAAACATCATGTTTATGAAAAATTCCACCTCTTGTGTCCCAATATGCCTCACAAGTGTTTTAAATTAAGAAATAAAAACATTATATAAATTATATAATATCCCTAGAACATTTTTCATGTTCATTTATTTTATATTATTACTTTTATTTTATTTATTGTCATATTTAACATAGTTACTATGTTAGTTAATTTTACATATGATGTATTTATGTCGTTTGGTTTATAGTCTCCAAAATAACATTGGTTCCTTGACAATGGTCAAAATGTGTCATGCTTCCATCATCTCTATATACTTACATATCATATAAATATATTTTTAATAAATACTATATACTATTATAACCATCCAAGAAATGTGTTCCTAAAAAAGTGGACATTGTTTCTTAGCAATGGTAGTGTACACATATGGTTGAGAAATATTTCTACATTTATAATATTTGAAAATAAAACAAAAGATAAAAAGTTATAATTTTACATAATACCAATAATATTATAAATATAATATTTAATCCTTATATTCAGCCTTATTTCCATCCATGTAATGTGAAAAAGAAAAATTTATCACATCGCTTTATGGAGGAGGTAGTATGTATGTATACAGAAGTTATATTTTTATATTACAATAACTAAAAATGTATAAGGATAATATATATATTATATTTTAACAAATATAATTATATCCTAAATATTACTTATATATATGTGCAATTTAAATCAATCATAAAAGTATCCACAAAAGACAGTGATGGAAAATGAAATACACAACATCTTGGAGATGTTAGTAAGTATGTATACAAAAGTGATACTTTCATTTCTCAGTTGATAAAAAATTCGATGTAAAATGGTTTTACCATATTCAAAGTATAATATAAATAAAATGGAGGTATTAATTTTTTTATATCATAATATCAATAAATATTTTTAATGAGTTATATAAAGGAAAAAACATAAATGAAATTAGTAAATACTTATTCATCCTCTATTGATATCCTCTATTCGATTGATAGTGAGGACCTTAATAGATCTTTTTATTGTCACAGAATGGGATTGGATACATGGGAATGTATTTTTATATACGGTATATGTATTTCTTCATTACATGTTAAATTATACATTCCATTGTAAATAATTCATTGAGTCCATTTTCAGAGGCAATGATTATTGGGATTTCAAAAAAAATTCAATCATTACAGGTCATAATTGTACTTTTATAAATTAAAAATTTATAATATAAGAATAATATTTATTTTATATAAAATTTAACATAAGTTAGAGTGAATATAGTATTTTAAAATATTTTAATTATTTAAAAATAAATTTTAAAATCAAATATCATTTATGTTTAATTTGGGACTATACATAAAATTTGAAAATAAAAGTATCAATATTAAATGGGAATTTTATTTAAAACAAATTTATCATATCTAATAATTGATAATTATATATAAATTCAATTTAATACCCAATCTAATCTAAATATTTTATTCTTTTAATTTCTTTTAAATCATTATCGTGTGTTTTATAATGTGTTGAAAAATGTTTTGTTATCATGGTGTAGGCTTTTTAAAAAATTTTAAAATATCATAAAAACATTAATATGAATTGCTAATACAAAATATAGTCATAAAATGTATACACTAATACATATTTACAATTATGTTTACCATGACAACACATTAATTATATTAAAATTTAAAATTACAAATGTTTTAAATCTAATAGAACTAATATATAATTTTTAGTCATAATCATGTCCGGTGGATCTAAAATGATTCAAAATTAAACACAGGTAATGGAGTAGTTCAGAAATATCTATCCCAAAATTTATATATTCTTTTGATATTATAACATTATTTAAATGTCAATTATACTGTTTTTAAATTTACCATTATTTCGACATTTTATCATGTCTAATATTTTGAATGACTAAAAATTAAATTAAACATATGAAAAAATTTGAAAATTATGATTCAAAATTTTGCAACCATTTTTTTAGAAAATACTTATATTAGTGGTTCCATTAGATTATTAATAAACCATCAAAAATTAAATGAATTACATTTTTAAAAAATTTATGTCTATGAAGATTAAATTAACATATTATACTTATATTCCAAAAACCACAACGATATTAATTTGAATTAATTTTATTAGATATATAATCTAATGGTTTCGTTATAATTATTTATAAATAGTGATTAATTTGTTCAATGAAAAAAAAATTATTAATGAAAATAATAGATTTATAAAAAATATAACATAATACATTAAATTATTTTAACTTAATATCTCACCAATATATAATCATTTTATGAATGATTATTAATTTTATTAAGATAATTGTACATATTTTTAATATGTTTGTTAGTCTTATTAATACCCAATAATTCATCATCATGTTTATAGTAGTCGTATTTAAATAATATTATATTTTTATATCACAGTTCATTAAAAAATTGTATATTGAAATGGAACATAATATTTTTTAACAAAAATATTAGTTTTTTACATCCCACACCCATGAAATTTTGTTTCATAAAATATTATTTCATTATCTAAAATAAATTTATCATAACTAGGGAACAAAATTATATATATGTTTTATCATGAACATTAATTTATAAGTAAATATCATGTCATTTTTTATTTCAGGAATTTAGGTACCTATATGAGACTCATATTGGTATATGTGTATCTTAAAACATACATCGATATATGTGTGATGTTTTCCGTATAAGAAACTATTTATTTATCATTATCATACATGAGTTAGAGGAATTAATTTAACATTGAGAAAGATAATATTAGACGATATACTTATATTATGAGAAGTTTTATAATTTGGTTGTGTTCCAAAAAATTTCCACCTATAAATCATCTCACATTAAAATGATGAATGAATAATATTAATTCTTACTTCTCAATGCACTAAAATAATCATCTGTTGGATTATGATATCTATAATAGGATAGAATTATGTATTTCATATTTCAAGACATTTATTATGATAAAATAATTATTATATGATAACATAATAACCATAAATATTCATATGAATAATTACAACATTAATCTCTAAAACATTAACAATAACTCTCAATGGTGGAATGGAGGCCCATTTCTATGAGAATATTCATTCATTCATACAATGTTGCAAACAATTTGTCTTTTCTCATGGTGAAACACTGAAGCAACCACTTGGTAAAAGAGAATATTGAGAATATCGGACCATTAGTATCATATTCCTTACATTAATAATGTATATGTCCATTATTTCTACATAGGTTTTATTAATCATCATTAATAATACAGATATGTTATTAAATCATCAAACATGTATGTACTTATCTTCCATAAGTTGGCCATTCATCATGAACTCTGGTGAAAAATGAACACGATCAACAAAAATATTGGTGTATTACAATACTATATGGTCTACCTATTCTACAGAGTGGATATCTAATGAATTTTACTTCATAGTCCATTGTAGAAAAAACATATAGAATAAGAGATTGTTGATACTCATTCAGTCCAAGACCACATCCTTATCAGTTTGTACCATGTAATAATACTAATGTTTTCTAGGACCCTCATATTTTAACAATTCGCAAATCAAATTGATAATATAAGGTGTCTCAAAGAAGTCAAATATATTTTCGTTCATTTCCTTCCATTATTACACTAGTTTATGTTAAATTTTACCTTTAAAAGATAATTTCTACTCTTTTAAAAACTCCTATGATCAATCCCTATCTCTTACAGTTCATAGAATTACCACCCAAAAAATCATTAAGAACATGTGGTACATTCTTATCAAAATCACAAACTAATGACACAGTATCATCCTAAATGGTATGATCCATAGGAGGATTACCTTGAGGAGAATCAGGTAGAACCTCTTGAGGAACTCATAGAACATGTAACAAAGCGTATTAATAAAATCTAATTTTTTTAAGGATTAAATGACAAAACAATATCAATTATAATCATAACAGATAACAACAAACTATGGTTAACATCATTACTCAAAATTGGAGACAAACATATTATTGTAACTTTAGTCTCCCCATTGCAAGAGTTATCTAGGAACTCCCTGTAATATACCTACCAATTTCCAAATATCAAATCTTTATTGTACCATACATCCAATGTCAAAAACATGTAATGAATGACCACATATGATACAAAACTATGATGAAATGACCAGAATACAAACTCAAATGGGTACCCTACCTAACATGCAACATACCAAAGGGAATTCCAAATCCCATTAGGTAGGATACTAGCACCCATGAATCAAGGGATTAAATAGCAACCGGTGGGAATGATTTCCCCATAACAAAATAAATGATAGGGGACTAGTATTTATAATCAGGAAATAGTTAATGGAATATATATATTCCATTATAATAAGAATAATCTGAATCCCAAATAAAAATAAGATAAGTACACTATCCAAGTAATATTCCAACCTCATGGAATTATAAAATTGAGAAAACAACTACACCATGTGACTACTTGGTCAAACCCCAACCATGCCGCCAGTAGCTATATATACTCTGTTGAACAGAAATGTCGCCACATCACTGTGAAACCATTCCATTACCTAAATAAAAATATATTTTTCTATGAAACACTGATGAATTGCATAGGGTGTGAGATAACTACCTCATTTTAATCCCATACAATTGTTCCAATACATTACTATATAAAAAAACTATGTATACTTATTCAAATAATACATTTCTTGATAAGAAGAAAATGAGTTTTATCAAAAGAATGGTATAATTTTTATTTATTTTTGATAATTCTAATCAAGTGATGGTTTATGATTTTCAAAAAATAATTCCCATTACAATTTTTTATGAATGTAAAGAATACATATCATAACAGAAACAATACAAATTCAAGAACAAGAAAATCATTCTAAGGAACTCAACATGCCAGGGTAACATACTACTCACACCACATTAAATTATTAGTGCACAAAAATCCCCTATAAAGTATTCCTAAGACAAATAGAAACACTACATAAGTGTACCACCCAACAATGTAAAATAATCACATATAATATCAAGACTATTTAGAAGATAAAATATCCAAGTGAAAATCCCCCAGACAGAATGATGGATAATGTCACTATTCTAAACCTTCCACCTATTTACCCAATGCTTACCGTGTGTTGAATTTAAAAAATCATTTCAATTCATTGGAAATAACCTGTTTAAATATAACAAATATTATGGAAACCCAACCATTTATCAAAAACCTAATTTTCATGACAAAAATAATCATTCTAATAAATTTATAAATCAATTTTATAGAAATAGGATAAATAAAATTCATTCAACACAAATAGAGACCGAACCACCAACCTCTAAAATAATGCTAAATCTCCCAAAAAGAATCCATCAATAATATTATCACCAAACAAATAGATATGTCTCTATAACCAATCAATAAAACATTCAATTGGTACAAAATTACAAAAGTTTTTTGCAGATTAGAGGAAATGACATATTTCTAAAGAACACAACCCACTGCACCACAAAATACCGAGGATGTGGTACCTAAATTAATATATCATAATGAAAATAGAAGATAAAAAAAGGATTCATAATAATGTATTAATGGATCTGAAATCAAAACCCAAGCCTGCTACTATATTAATATAAATAAATAAGAAGAATAACCTTGTCACGACCTGCCCCCCGTGGACCGTATCGTGACTACCCCAAGCCTGCCATCCACAAGACAGGGGCTAGAGACTTGAAGCAAAGGCGTAAATCCCATTATGAGGAAGGCATTGCCTTTAGAAATATAAAAAATCATATCGAAGTACACAACTGGAAGCAAAAAACTAAGTAAAAACCGTATAAAAAGGGATTTCTGAAAGGTAAAGGGGCTGGAATACAAGACAACCATTAAAGAACAAGTACAACAAAAAGGGATAAACAACTGAAAGATGGAAGCAGCTCCTAGATCATCAACCACAGATCCTACCTGAAGGGTAGGTACAGATATCCTCCTCAACATTCCACATCCTTCAGTCTCCTACGGGTAACGACTCGTCATTTGGTCCACCTCATGGTGCCTTCCAGTCCTACTGCTCTCGACCTCAGTCAGAATTGTCTGTCGTATGCATCTAATGTGACGAGGATCGATAATAGCCCATGCAGGGGTGAGTATTACGATACATAGTAGGGACCCCGAGACCACCAAGGCCTCTCCAAATCAACCAAGGATAAAACACATAGTGAAAAATCAACTGATAACCCTTACGTAGGTATATTCCCATATATATTCCAAAGGTAACTAGTAACCCCTCAAAAACATGAGGAAAACACAGATGTCATTGACTCAACTCAAACCAGGATTTTATTCTAGGGGTAGTATCACGTAACATCCCCAGTCACACTGTCAGAACCTCGGCTGATGTTGTACCTCTCCTCAAACATGTATAGTGGGCTAGTCGTTCTCACACAGAGGCACTTCCCACTATACTGGACTATTGTGGTACTCCTCCTGTCGATAATCATGGGTCTACTATGTCACATAGAGGCGCTCGCCACTATGGGTCTCGTGCATCACACAAAGGTGATACACCTCGTATCCTACTGAGGTACTCCTCCTGTTGAGTATCATGGGTATTCTACATCACACAGAGGTGCTCCCCAATGTGGGTCTGCCACGTCTCACATAGGATATTCCAATTGGGCTAGTCGAATCACTCCGAGTGGAAAGGTCAGCAGTCGTCACACCTCAAAAAGCTACTAAGTCTTTATTCACCGCACACTTGTATTTGGGAGGATCCTCTCCACGAGCTATGGTTCTACAAACCAACTGTCATAAAATCCCACACAAAAGTATCTCAATGGTGCGCCTCGTAATATGGATCTCTACTAAAAAGACGTCACATCAATCGGACGCTCGGACTGTTAGTTATGGGTATTTCTCTTCCAGGGGCCCGATTGAATTTTAGGTTCAAACCAATCCGATCGTACCCCAACTGTGTCCAAACCTCATGTGGGGTATGCCCAAAGAAATTTCTCACTCTATGATTTCTTTCACCGTAGGCGGTTCGTCGATCAGACACCCATAGTCCAAAATATGATCGAAATAATTAAAACAAGTCATAGCGGGTCCAGGACCACTCCTACCCAATCGAACCGACCGCACCCGACACGGGTCCGATTCGGAGTCCATCCCGGAACGCGGGTCCGACCAGGCCCGAGGGTCCAGACCGACCCAAGGGGTTGGCCTGACACGAGTGCCATCCCAGCCCGAAGGGGGAAGCCTGGCCCGAAGGGGAAGTACGACCCGAGAGGGGGGCCCGGCCCAGTGGCCCGAGTGGCCCAACAGGCTGGCAGCCTACGTGGCCCATCTGGCTGGTGGCTCGCATGGCCCAATAGGCCACGCCGTGGGAGCGGAGGGGAGTGGTTAAACCCCCTATCTTCTGCAACGGCTGTCGGTTGGCACCAACCAGGTTACAATGGGACCCTTCTAGTCATGCCTGTAGTGCGCACCGGCGGCTAGCTCAACTAGCTGCCCTCCTTTTTCTGCCATGGCCTATGGTTTTGTTTCTTCTCTGGCGCAGCGTGATGGCCCTGTGCCCATCCTGTCCCTCCGCCAGAGCCTGCGTGGATGCGGCTCCATCATCTGGCATGGTTCCTCCGTCACTGCACCCCTCTGGTACCATCGTAACCCAGTTCTCTGTGAAGCGTGAAAGCATCGCACCCCTCGGGGACCCCAAAGGGAAATGTGCTGCCAGATTCCTCTGCAGCCAACTCATTTTCTGTCATCGCCTATACCGCCGTGACCCAGTGGCCTCCCCGTTTCTCCGGCAGCATCGTTGCGCTGCCACCACTATCAATGAACAAGATCCAACCGAGTGTTGTTGGGTCGTCTTTGTTCACGCCTCACCGTTCTTGTTTGGGTGATAGCCAACAACTATTATCAAAGCTCAAAAATGATGAGGAAAAAAGATCTAAATCAATCAAAATGACCCCTACCTCATGATTGATGATCATTGACGGAGGATGTAGTGGAATGGCGGATGTCAATTCTTGGATGTCGAGAAGCGTCATGGGTAGGAGACCGAGGATGAAGCGTCATCGGTGTTTTTCACTGTCGACTCCTTCTATTTTGACTCAGTTGAAGATTGAAGAATGATTTTTTCCTTCATCACTGGGGAGGGAATTCTTTATTTACCTTCCAACTCCTCTCCCAAACTCCACCAAATGCTAAACAAATAAATAATAGAGGAAAAATGTCTATTATTTGTTGGCACAACAACACAAATAGTTGTGTTTAATTAAATGAGACAACTCATTTAATTAATTGTGTGGAATTTACTCAAATTAAATTTATGGGAGGTGGACAGTTTTAATTAAATGTAGAGGGGTGTTCAAATAATTAATGGGGAGTTAAATGGGTGGGGGGGCGTTTAAAACCCGTGTGGTCCCCACCATGGTTATCCTCCCAGGGGATGTTATGTGTAGGTGGTACCCACCACCATAACCTCCCATGAGAGGTTATGGTGTGTTGGTCCCCACCACTAACAACCTATTTGAGGTTTTTTGACCTCAAAAATAAATATATGCTAATTATTATTTTTGTTTAACTTTATAAAAAACCCCCCAAAAACTAACTTCCACTCTCCTTAGAAAACAACTGCAGTGAAGGACTCACTATGTAATCACCAATGCAGCAAGTTCAATGGTGCCCTCGGATATCAATTTGGAGCACCGGTTCAAATGTTATAAAATCTCTCTCGTACGTTTACTGAACGTACCCAAACAAAACCTCAAGAATTGATTCCGGGCATGTCGGGCCTTGGAATCAAGTGTCGTAAATTTTCGAAGACTCATAAAATTCCAATGTATTTAAGAAAAAAAATTCCATGGAATTTCGGAGTCTTTAAATTCTCCCCACATCCGGGATTTATGTCCCCGTTAGCTACAAAATAGATCTTTGGAAACAAAAGGGGGTACTGAGCAAGCATCTGAGCCTCCCGCTCCCATGAGCACTCCTAGAGGTTCCATTGCTGCCAACGAACATGAACTAGAGATATCGAACATCCACGTAGGACCCGATCCTATCGATCCTCAATCTCCACTGGAACCTCTATGAATGTATCTCCGTCATCGATGTCCATCTCCCCATGGTTGATTATGTGGGATGGTTCGTTCAGTTATCTCCTCAGCTGAGATACATGGAAGACGTCATGCACTCGGTGCAACTAAGGTGAATGATCCAGGTGGTAAGCCACCTCACCTACTATGTTGAGAACTTGGAGAGGTATGATGAATCACAAAGATAACTTTACTCCTCGGCAAAATATCCATAGACCTCGTCTAGTTGAGACCCATAGAAAGATGTGGTCACCATCCAAATACTCCAGAGGTCTCCGTCTCCTATCATCATGTGACTTATGCCTACTATGTGCAGAATTCATCTTCTCATTGATGATCTGCACCTTCTCGGTGGTATCCAGTATCATCTCTGGTGCCACTAGTGCTGACTCCCCTAGGTCTATCCAGCATAATGTCAATCTGCAAAGTCGACCATACAAGGCCTCAAAAGGTTCCATCCCTATGGTGGAGTGATAGCTGTTGTTGTAGGAAAACTCTAACAACAGTAAGTTATCCTCCGATCTATAACTGATGTCTGGGACAGATGGACAGAGCATATCCTCGAGGGGCTAAATGGTCTGATCAGTCTAGAAATCTTTCTAAGAATGGAAGGCAGTGTTGAGACGTAGCTGCATCCTGAAAGCCTCCAACAACCCCATTCATAGCCTGGATGTAAACCGCGAGTCATAGTATGAGAGAATAGAAGAAGGTACTCCATGAAAACACACAATCTTTTGCAAATAGAGGTGTCACATGCTCTCTATTGAGACCTTCTCTCTGATAGATAGGAAGTGGGCCGACTTGGTGAGTCGGTAAACATTCACCCAAATCGAATTGTGACTCATGTATGTACGTGGAAGACCCATAAAAAAGTCCATGGATATCATATATCACTTCCACTATAGGACCTCTAATGGATGAACCATGCCTGCTCGTACCTGGTGCTTCACATTCACTTGCTGACAAGTGAGGAATCGTGAGAAAAACAATGCAACTACCTTCTTCATACACGGCCATCAATGATTTCGTCTGAGGTCCTGGTACATATTCTCCAATACAAGATGTACCGCAATAAGGGAAGTCTGTAACTCACTCAATACTTCCTTCTGAAGTGCTACTGGTACCATAGTACTCCCTCTAAAGAGGATGAAGTGCTCCACACCTTCCGAAATTCCATCAGGTTTTTGCCCTGTGAATATCTGATCACGTCACGTCTTGAAGTCACCATCCCCATTTTACGCCTCCATGACTCGCTGATGAAGTGGGGGAGTGACTATAAGTGACTGAAGGAATGTTTCACCATCTCTATCTTCAATGGATATCTGTAAGGAAGCCAACTAATCTGTCGCCTCTCCTAGAAGCTGCATACTAGTCCTCCTACAGAGTTCATCTGAAACAATGTTCCCCATACCATGATTATAGACTATCCTAATGTCATAGTCCTAGAGGAACTCAAGCCATCTTCACTGTCTCAGGTTTAGGTCCTTCTATAATAAGATATACTTGATACTGTTGTGATTAGAGTACATGGTAAAACATTAAACCATAATATAGTGCCTCCACATCATCAAGGCTAAGACCACTGCAGCTAACTCTAGGTCATGGGTAGCATAGTTCTACTCATGTTATCTCAGCTGTTGAGAACCATACGCGATCATATCTCGCTCCTGCATCAGGACACACCCGAGTCCTGTCCATGATGTATCATAATAAACTGTTTACCCTACTCCCTCCTCTAGAAGCCTCAAGACAGGGGCACTAGTCAGCCTCTGCCTCAGCTCTTGAATGCTCTGTGGGCATATCTCTGACCACATGAAGGGTTTCCCCTTCTTTTGCTTGGGTGATAGTAGTTCTGCAACTCCGGATAAGTTTGGAACGAATCTCCGATAGTATCAAGCAAAACCTAGGAAACTATGTTCCTACTTCACACTCCAGGGTGGCTCCCAAGCAAGTGACTCCCCAATATTTGTTGGATCTACTACAAATCCATCCTCCGAGATGACTTATCCAAATAAGTTAACCTCTAAAATGCAAAATTGTCACTTCTAGAGCTTACTATAAAGCAGGTGCTCTCGTAGTGTATCTTGTACTACCTGAAAATTGTAGGCATGATCCACCTCAGTAGTAGAGTAGATCCGAATGTCTTTGAGAAATGCAACGACAAAGCAATCGAGGTATGGCTGGAAGATCCTGTTCATGTGACACATTAACACTTCTGGAGCATTGGTTACATTTAAGGGCATAACTAAGAACACATAGTGGTCGTATCGAAACCTATAGTCCATCTTATTCACATCCTCATCTCGAACATTGAGCTGGTGATAGTGTGATCTGATGTCTATCATTAAGAACCACTATTATCCCTGGAGCTGATAAAAGAGGTCTTTAATCCTCATAAGTGGGTACTTGATCCTCATTGTCACCTAGTTCAGGTGACGGTACTCAACACATATCCTGAATCTCCCATCTTCCTTCTTGGCGAACCTTATTGGGGCTACCTAGTGAGAAAAACTGTGTCGAATGTATCACTTCCCATGAAAGTCCTCTAGCTGTACATACAACTCATGAAGATCAGCAGGATCGATCCAATATGTTGAGTAGATATCAGTGTCTTCCCAGGGTACATGTCAATATAGAATTCCTCCTCTCTACCAGAAGGTAGTTTTGGAAAATTTTGAGGGAAAACATCGTCATTATGATCCACCAATGTATGGTAAGATAGACTATCCACATCAACTGCTTCAAGGATAAGGCATGCCAACCGATGAGTGATTGGATGCACCCTCCACCGGGTAATTCCTTCATGTGCAAAAAAGGTTCCCTTCTCCATGGTGAAGGTAAAACTGGCCCTATTTGTGCAGACAAACCACAATTTTTGCCTAATATAGTTGATATGAGAATGTATTGTAGATAATTAGTCCTTACCCAAGATGACGTCTTAATGCCTCTAAGCCTATACTATGAGATCCCAGCCGAAGCTATCACCTCATATAGTAAGCTTGCACTGTCGGCACCAGTGCGTAATAATCGAATCAGCTCTCATAGGAGTCTCTAGCCTTAAGGATTGAGCCAATGACTCCGTCAGAATCTCCGAGCTCTGAATCAGTGCAGTGGAAATAAAATAGTGACTAGCACCTGTGTCTATAAGTACATCATCAATGATGGAATAGACACAGAACATACCTAAAATCATCTCCGAAGTGCCCTGATCATAGGCCTCATCTTCCTGAAGCTGAGCTCTCACCTTTCCACCTGCTCTCTGCGGTCGGGGAGGACCTCCTGGTGGTGGTGGTGGTAACACCTCGAAACGTCGCCCAACGCCAGCTACACGACCAGATCCTCTTCCACATCCACCTCCTCTATGAGGACCACCTCGATCGAACCTCTTCTACTGCCTGGGAGGTCCGTCTTATATATGATGATCATCTGAACGGGGCTTCGGACAATCACGTGCCATGTGACACTACCCACTGTATGAGTAGCATAGCCTTCCCATGGTAGGTAAGTCACTTCCCCAAGTGCCCCACACAACAGATACTGAGTCCTGCGGTTGTCCACCCAGGGTTCTGGTCCTCTTGGACCTCTAATTCATCTGTCTACTGTCAGCTACAAATGACTCCGATGAATATCAACTTGTACTGGATGTCACTACTGATGACTGCTCATTAAGGAAACTCTCCACTAGGAGGGCTCTCTCTAACACCCAAAATTGCGTCAGGATCCTGAGGGAGATTATCGATGGCCTGATCTATTTCCGGAGCCACTGAACAAAGGTCCAAGCCCTGAAGAACAGGTCCCATCCAATATCAATGGAGTAGTGCGAGAGGTTGGTGAACCTTGATATGTACTACTCCACCATCATGCTACCCAGTTATAGATGCAGTAGCTCCTGTATCTTCACCGTTCATAGGGTCACTAGAAAAAAACTACACCCAAAATAGGCTCTTGATGTTTTTCCAGAGAATCGCTGCCTCGTCTGGGACCTGGAGCATCATGCTCCACCATCTACCTGCTGATGCCTGGCGGAGGTTTCCAGCATGGTGTAGGTTTCGGGCGCAGAAAAATCATGTTTGTGGGTTTTCCTAACATTGATTTTAACATTAAAAACATTAAATATATGACCTGTCATGATATAAAATGTCTCATCTTTAGAATGGAACGATGAACAAAAAAGAAAAGAATATTCCTGGAACCATTGAGATAGGATCATCATATGGTGGTTATAATTAATTTAATTAATTCACAAGAATTACCTCAGTGGAATTATTTCTTCATTGATGTCTCTGATCACGATCCTGTGATCCATCACTGCATCATAGATTCCATGTATTGGATTCCTCTAACGGTGATCCACACGTGCTCCACGTATCTCTGGATGTCACCGAAGGGATCTCTGGGTTCTAGGGTGGAAAAAACCTCGCTTGCAATGTTCGACTTCGATCACCATGATCCGGTGGAGGATCTCGCCCTCATAACATGAGAGCATTCTTAGTGAAAAGATAATTCTCTATTGGATTTAGAGTTTTTCTTAAAACTTTGTGGACAACAATGGATAGATTCCATGAGAATAAGGAAATTCGGATTTATAATACATATAATAATAAAATGAATTAATTACCCAAAAGCATATAATCGTTTCATTTAATTCTAAGTAATACCCCATGTCTTAATAATGACAACTGACTATAATTATTATTCGGCATGCGCCCAGTGTATTACATTTAATATCACAAGTGTTTTAAATTAAGAAATAAAAACATTATATAAATTATATACTATCCCTAGAACATTTTTCATGTTCATTTATTTTATATTATTACTTTTATTTGATTTATTGTCATATTTAACATAGTTACTATGTTAGTTAATTTTACATCTGATGTATTTATGTCGTTTGGTTTATAGTCTCCAAAATAACTTTGGTTCCTTGACAATGGTCAAAATGTGTCATGCTTCCATCATCTCTATATACTTACATATCATATAAATATATTTTTAATAAATACTATATACTATTATAACCATCCAAGAAATGTGTTCCTAAAAAAGTGGACATTGTTTCTTAGCAATGGTAGTGTACACATATGGTTGAAAAATATTTCTACATTTATAATATTTGAAAATAAAACAAAAGATAAAAAGTTATAATTTTACATAATACCAATAATATTATAAATATAATATTTAATCCTTATATTCAGACTTATTTCCATCCATGTAATGTGAAAAAGAAAAATTTATCACATCGCTTTATGGAGGAGGTAGTATGTATGTATACAGAAGTTATATTTTTATATTACAATAACTAAAAATGTATAAGGATAATTAATATATTATATTTTAACAAATATAATTATATCCTAAATATTACTTATATATATGTGCAATTTAAATCAATCATAAAAGTATCCACAAAAGACAGTGATGGAAAATGAAATACACAACATCTTGGAGATGTTAGTAAGTATGTATACAAAAGTGATACTTTCATTTCTCAGTTGATAAAAAATTCGATGTAAAATGGTTTTACCATATTCAAAGTATAATATAAATAAAATGGAGGTATTAATTTTTTTATATCATAATATCAATAAATATTTTTAATGAGTTATATAAAGAAAAAAAAATAAATGAAATTAGTACATACTTATCCATCCTCTATTGATATCCTCTATTCGATTGATATTGAGGACCTTAATAGATCTTTTTATTGTCACGGAATAGGATTGGATACATGGGAATGTATTTTTATATACGGTATATGTATTTCTTCATTACATGTTAAATTATACATTCCATTGTAAATAATTCATTGAGTCCATTTTCAGAGGCAATGATTATTGGGATTTTAAAGAAAATTCAATCATTACAGGTCATAATTGTACTTTTATAAATTAAAAATTTATAATATAAGAATAATATTTAATTTATATAAAATTTAACATAAGTTAGAGTGAATATAGTATTTTAAAATATTTTAATTATTTAAAAATAAATTTTAAAATCAAATATCATTTATGTTTAATTTGGGACTATACATAAAATTTGAAAATAAAAGTATCAATATTAAATGGTAATTTTATTTAAAACAAATTTATCATATCTAATAATTGATAATTATATATAAATTCAATTTAATACCCAATCTAATCTAAATATTTTATTCTTTTAATTTCTTTTAAATCATTATCGTGTGTTTTATAATGTGTTGAAAAATGTTTTGTTATCATGGTGTAGGCTTTTTATAAAATTTTAAAATATCAAAAAAACATTAATATGAATTGGTAATACAAAATATAGTCATAAAATGTATACACTAATACATATTTACAATTATGTTTACCATGACAACACATTAATTATATTAAAATTTAAAATTACAAATGTTTTAAATCTAATAGAACTAATATATAATTTTTAGTCATAATCATGTCCGGTGGATCTAAAATGATTCAAAATTAAACACAGGTAATGGAGTAGTTCAGAAAAATCTATCCCAAAATTTATATATTCTTTTGATATTATAACATTATTTAAATGTCAATTATACTGTTTTTAAATTTACCATTATTTCGACATTTTATCGTGTCTAATATTTTGAATGACTAAAAATTAAATTAAACATATGAAAAAATTTGAAAATTATGATTCAAAATTTTGCATCCATTTTTTTAGAAAATACTTATATTAGTGGTTCCATTAGATTATTAATAAACCATCATAAATTAAATGAATTACATTTTTAAAAAATTTATGTCTATGAAGATTAAATTAACTTATTATACTTATATTCCAAAAACCACAATGATATTAATTTGAATTAATTTTATTAGATATATAATCTAATGGTTTCGTTATAATTATTTATAAATAGTGATTAATTTGTTCAATGAAAAAAAAATTATTAATGAAAATAATAGTTTTATAAAAAATATAACATAATACATTAAATTATTTTAACTTAATATCTCACCAATATATAATCATTTTATGAATGATTATTAATTTTATTAAGATAATTGTACATATTTTTAATATGTTTGTTAGTCTTATTAATACCCAATAATTCATCATCATGTTTATAGTAGTCGTATTTAAATAATATTATATTTTTATATCACAGTTCATTAAAAAATTGTATATTGAAATGGAACATAATATTTTTTAACAAAAATATTAGTTTTTTACATCCCACACCCATGAAATTTTGTTTCATAAAATATTATTTCATTATCTAAAATAAATTTATCATAACTAGGGAACAAAATTATATATATGTTTTTATCATGAACATTAATTTATAAGTAAATATCATGTTAATTTTTATTTCAGGAATTTAGGTACCTATATGAGACTCATATTGGTATATGTGTATCTTAAAACATACATCGATATATGTGTGATGTTTTCCGTATAAGAAACTATTTATTTATCATTATCTTACATGAGTTAGAGGAATTAATTTATCATTGAGAAAGATAATATTAGACGATATACTTATATTATGAGAAGTTTTATAATTTGGTTGTGTTTCAAAAAATTTCCACCTATAAATCATCTCACATTAAAATGATGAATGAATAATATTAATTCTTACTTCTCAATGCACTAAAATAATCATCTGTTGGATTATGATATCTATAATAGGATAGAATTATGTATTTCATATTTTAAGACATTTATTATGATAAAATAATTATTATATGATAACATAATACCCATAAATATTCATATGAATAATTACAACATTAATCTCTAAAACATTAACAATAACTCTCAATGGTGGAATGGAGGCCCATTTCTATGAGAATCTTCTTTCATTCATACAATGTTCAAAACAATTTGTCTTTTCTCATGGTGAAACACTGAAGCAACCACTTGGTAAAAGAGAATATTGAGAATATCGGACCATTAGTATCATATTCCTTACATTAATAATGTATATGTCCATTATTTCTACATAGGTTTTATTAATCATCATTAATAATACAGATATGTTATTAAATCATCAAACATGTATGTTCTTATCTTCCATAAGTTGGCCATTCATCATGAACTCTGGTGAAAAATGAACACGATCAACAAAAATATTGGTGTATTACAATACTATATGGTCTACCTATTCTACAGAGTGGATCTCTAATGAATTTTACTTCATAGTCCATTGTAGAAAAAACATATAGAATAAGAGATTGTTGATACTCATTCAGTCCAAGACCACATCCTTATCAGTTTGTACCATGTAATAATACTAATGTTTTCTAGGACCCTCATATTTTAACAATTCGCAAATCAAATTGATAATATAAGGTGTCTCAAAGAAGTCAAATATATTTTCGTTCATTTCCTTCCATTATTACACCAGTTTATGTTAAATTTTACCTTTAAAAGATAATTTCTACTCTTTTAAAAACTCCTATGATCAATCCCTATCTCTTACAGTTCATAGAATTACCACCCAAAAAATCATTAAGAACATGTGGTACATTCTTATAAAAATCACGAACTAATGACACAGTATCATCCTAAATGGTATGATCCATAGGAGGATTACCTTGAGGAGAATCAGGTAGAACCTCTTGAGGAACTCATAGAACATGTAACAAAGCGTATTAATAAAATCTAATTTTTTTAAGGATTAAATGAAAAAACAAAATCAATTATAATCATAATAGATAACAACAAACTATGGTTAACATCATTACTCAAAATTGGAGACAAACATATTATTGTAACTTTAGTCTCCCCATTGAAAGAGTTATCTAGGCACTCCCTGTAATATACCTACCAATTTCCAAATATCAAATCTTTATTGTACCATACATCCAATGTCAAAAACATGTAATGAATGACCACATATGATACAAAACTATGATGAAATGACCACAATACAAACTCAAATGGGTACCCTACCTAACATGCAACATACCAAAGGGCATTCCAAATCCCATTAGGTAGGATACTAGCACCCATGAATCAAGGGATTAAATAGCAACCGGAGGGAATGATTTCCCCATACCAAAATAAATGATAGGGGACTAGTATTTATAATGAGGAAATAGTTAATGGAATATATATATTCCATTATAATAAGAATAATCTGAATCCCAAATAAAAATAAGATAAGTACACTATCCAAGTAATATTCCAACCTCATGGAATTATAAAATTGAGAAAACAACTACACCATGTGACTACTTGGTCAAACCCCAACCATGCCGCCAGTAGCTATATATACTGTGTTGAACAGAAATGTCGCCACATCACTGTGAAACCATTCCATTACCTAAATAAAAATATATTTTTCTATGAAACACTGATGAATTGCATAGGGTGTGAGATAACTACCTCATTTTAATCCCATACAATTGTTCCAATACATTACTATATAAAAAAACTAGGTATACTTATTCAAATAATACATTTCTTGATAAGAAGAAAATGAGTTTTATCAAAAGAATGGTATAATTTTTATTTATTTTTGATAATTCTAATCAAGTGATGGTTTATGATTTTCAAAAAATAATTCCCATTACAATTTTTTATGAATGTAAAGAATACATATCATAACAGAAACAATACAAATTCCAGAACAAGAAAATCATTCTAAGGAACTCATCATGCCAGGGTAACATACTACTCACACCACATTAAATTATTAGTGCACAAAAATCCCCTATAAAGTATACCTAAGACAAATAGAAACACTACATAAGTGTACCACCCAACAATGTAAAATAATCACATATAATATCAAGACTATTTAGAAGATAAAATATCCAAGTGAAAATCCCCCAGACAGAATGATGGATAATGTCACTATTCTAAACCTTCCACCTATTTACCCAATGCTTACCGTGTGTTGAATTTAAAAAATCATTTCAATTCATTGGAAATAACCTGTTTAAATATAACAAATATTATGGAAACCCAACCATTTATCAAAAACCTAATTTTCATGACAAAAATAATCATACTAATAAATTTATAAATCAATTTTATAGAAATAGGATAAATAAAATTCATTCAACACAAATAGAGACCGAACCACCAACCTCTAAAATAATGCTAAATCTCCCAAAAAGAATCCATCAATAATATTATCACCAAAAAAATAGATATGTCTCTATAACCAATCAATAAAACATTCAATTGGTACAAAATTACAAAAGTTTTTTTCAGATTAGAGGAAATGACATATTTCTAAAGAACACAACCCACTGCACCGCAAAATACCGAGGATGTGGTACCTAAATTAATATATCATAATAAAAATAGAAGATAAAAAAAGGATTCATAATAATGTATTAATGGATCTGAAATCAAAACCCAAGCCTGCTACTATATTAATATAAATAAAGAAGAAGAATAACCTTGTCACGACCTGCCCCCCGTGGCCCGTATCGTGACTACCCCAAGCCTGCCATCCACAAGACAGGGGCTAGAGACTTGAACCAAAGGCGTAAATCCCATTATGAGGAAGGCATTTCCTTTAGAACTATAAAAAATCATATCGAAGTACACAACTGGAAGCAAAAAACTAAGTAAAAACCATATAAAAAGGGATTTCTGAAAGGTAAAGGGGCTGGAATACAAGACAACCATTAAAGAACAAGTACAACAAAAAGGGATAAACAACTGAAAGATGGAAGCAGCTCCTAGATCATCAACCACAGATCATACCTGAAGGGTAGGTACAGATATCCTCCTCAACATTCCACATCCTTCAGTCTCCTACGGGTAACGACTCGTCAATTGGTCCACCTCATGGTGCCTTCCAGTCCTACTGCTCTCGACCTCAGTCAGAATTGTCTGTCGTATGCATCTAATGTGACGAGGATCGATAATAGCCCGTGCAGGGGTGAGTATTACGATACATAGTAGGGACCCCGAGACCACCAAGGCCTATCCAAATCAACCAAGGATAAAACACATAGTGAAAAATCAACTGATAACCCTTACGTAGGTATATTCCCATATATATTCCAAAGGTAACTAGTAACCCCTCAAAAACATGAGGAAAACATAGATGTCATTGACTCAACTCAAACATGGATTTTATTCTAGGGGTAGTATCACGTAACATCCCCAGTCACACTGTCAGAACCTCGGCTGATGTTGTACCTCTCCTCAAACATGTATAGTGGGCCAGTCGTGCTCACACAGAGGCACTTCCCACTATACTGGACTATTGTGGTACTCCTCCTGTCGATAATCATGGGTCTGCTATGTCACATAGAGGCGCTCGCCACAATGGGTCTCGTGCATCACACAAAGGTGATACACCTCGTATCCTACTGAGGTACTCCTCCTGTTGAGTATCATGGGTATTCTACATCACACAGAGGTGCTCCCCAATGTGGGTCTGCCACGTCTCAAATAGGATATTCCAATTGGGCTAGTCGAATCACTCCGAGTGGAAAGGTCAGCAGTCGTCACACCTCAAAAAGCTACTAAGTCTTTATTCATCGCACACTTGTATTTGGGAGGATCCTCTCCACGAGCAATGGTTCTACAAACCAACTATCATAAAATCCCACACAAAAGTATCTCAATGGTGCGCCTCGTAATATGGATCTCTACTAAAAAGACGTCACATCAATCAGACGCTCGGACTGTTAGTTATGGGTATTTCTCTTCCAGGGGCCCGATTGAATTTTAGGTTCAAACCAATCCGATCGTACCCCAACTGTGTCCAAACCTCATGTGGGGTATGCCAAAAGAACTTTCTCACTCTATGATTTGTTTCACCATAGGCGGTTCGTCGATCAGACACCCATAGTCCAAAATATGATCGAAATAATTAAAATAAGTCATAGCGGGTCCAGGACCACTCCTACCCAATCGAACCGACCGCACCCGACACGGGTCCGATTCGGAGTCCATCCCGGAACGCGGGTCCGACCAGGCCCGAGGGTCCAGACCGACCCAAGGGGTTGGCCTGACACGAGTGCCATCCCAGCCCGAAGGGGGAAGCCAGGCCCGAAGGGGAAGTACGACCCGAGAGGGGGGCCCAGCCCAGTGGCCCGAGTGGCCCAACAGGCTGGCAGCCAACGTGGCCCATCTGGCTGGTGGCTCGCATGGCCCAATAGGCCACGTCGTTGGAGCGGAGGGGAGTGGTTAAACCCCCTATCTTCTGCAACGGCTGTCGGTTGGCACCAACCAGGTTACAGTGGGACCCTTCTAGTCATGCCTGTAGTGCGCACCGGCGGCTAGCTCAACTAGCTGCCCTCCTTTTTCTGCCATTGCCTATGGTTTTGTTTCTTCTCTGGCGCAGCGTGATGGCCTTGTTCCCATCCTGTCCCTCTGCCAGAGCCTGCATGGATGCGGCTCCATCATCTGGCATGGTTCCTCCGTCACTGCACCCCTCTGGTACCATCGTAACCCAGTTCTCTGCGAAGCGTGAAAGCATCGCACCCCACGGGGACCCCAAAGGGAAATGTGCTGCCAGATTCCTCTGCAGCCAACTCATTTTCTGTCATCGCCTATACCGCCGTGACCCAGTGGCCTCCCCGTTTCTCCGGCAGCATCGTTGCGCTGCCACCGCTATCAATGAACAAGATCCAACGGAGTGTTGTTGGGTCGTGTTTGTTCACGCCTCACCGTTCGTGTTTGGGTGATAGCCAACAACTATTATCGAAGCTCAAGAATGATGAGGAAAAAAGATCGAAATCAATCAAAATGACCCCTACCTCATGATTGATGATCATTGATGGAGGATGTAGTGGAATGGCGGATGTCAATTCTTGGATGTCGAGAAGCGTCATGGGTAGGAGACCGAGGATGAAGCGTCATCAGTGTTTTTCACTGTCGACTCCTTCTATTTTGACTCAGTTGAAGATTGAAGAATGATTTTTTCCTTCATCACTGGGGAGGGAATTCTTTATTTTCCTTCCAACTCCTCTCCCAAACTCCACCAAATGCTAAACAAATAAATAATAGAGAAAAAATGTCTATTATTTGTTGGCACAACAACACAAATAGTTGTGTTTAATTAAATGGGACAACTCATTTAATTAATTGTGTGGAATTTACTCAAATTAAATTTATGGGAGGTGGACAGTTTTAATTAAATGTAGAGGGGTGTTCAAATAATTAATGGGGAGTTAAATGGGTGGGGGGGGCGTTTAAAACCCGTGTGGTCCCCACCATGGTTATCCTCCCAGGGGATGTTATGTGTAGGTGGTACCCACCACCATAACCTCCCATGAGAGGTTATGGTGTGTTGGTCCCCACCACTAACAACCTATTTGAGGTTTTTTGACCTCAAAAATAAATATATGCTAATTATTATTTTTGTTTAACTTTATAAAAAACCCCCCAAAAACTAACTTCCACTCTCCTTAGAACACAACTGCAGTGAAGGACTCACTATGTAATCACCAATGCAGCAAGTTCAATGGTGCCCTCAGATATCAATTTTGAGCACCGGTTCAAATGTTATAAAATCTCTCTCGTACGTTTACTGAACGTACCCAAACAAAACCTCAAGAATTGATTCCGGGCACGCCGGGCCTTGGAATCAAGTGTCGTAAATTTTCGAAGACTCGTAAAATTCCAATGTATTTAAGAAAAAAAATTCCATGGAATTTCGGAGTCTTTAAATTCTCCCCACATCAGGGATTTATGTCCCTGTAAGCTACAAATAGATCTTTGGAAACAAAAGGGGGTACTGAGCAAGCATCTGAGCCTCCCGCTCCCATGAGCTCTCCTAGAGGTTCCAGTGCTGCCAGCGAACATGAACTAGAGATATCGAACATCCACGTAGGACCCGATCCTATCGATCCTCAATCTCCACTGGAACCTCTGTGAATGTATCTCCGTCATCGATGTCCATCTCCCCATGGTTGATTATGTGGGATGGTTTGTTCAGTTATCTCCTCAGCTGAGATACATGGAAGACGTCATGCACTCGGTGCAACTAAGGTGAATGATCCAGGTGGTAAGCCACCTCACCTACTATGTTGAGAACTTGGAGAGGTATGATGAATCACAAAGATAACTTTACTCCTCGGCAAAATATCCATAGACCTCGTCTAGTTGAGACCCATAGAAAGATGTGGTCACCATCCTAATACTCCAGAGGTCTCCGTCTCCTATCATCATATGACTTATGCCTACTATGTGCAGAATCCATCTTCTCATTGATGATCTGCACCTTCTCGGTGGTATCCAGTATCATCTCTGGTGCCACTAGTGCTGACTCCCCTAGGTCTATCCAGCATAATGTCAATCTGCAAAGTCGACCATACAAGGCCTCAAAAGGTTCCATCCCTATGGTGAAGTGATAGCTGTTGTTGTAGGAAAACTCTAACAACAGTAAGTTATCCTCCGATCTATAACTGATGTCTGGGACAGATGGACAGAGCATATCCTCGAGGGGCTAAATGGTCTGATCAGTCTAGAAATATTTCTAAGAATGGAAGGCAATGTTGAGACGTAGCTGCATCCTGAAAGCCTCCTACAACCCCATTCATAGCCTGGATGTAAACTGCGAGTCATAGTATGAGAGAATAGAAGAAGGTACTCCATGAAAACACACAATCTTCTGCAAATAGAGGTGTCACATGCTCTCTATTGAGACCTTATCTCTGATAGATAGGAAGTGGTCCGACTTGGTGAGTCGGTAAACATTCACCCAAATCGAATCGTGACTCATGTATGTACGTGGAAGACCCATCAAAAAGTCCATGGATATCATATATCACTTCCACTATAGGACCTCTAATGGCTGAACCATGCCTGCTCGTACCTGTTGCTTCACATTCACTTGCTGACAAGTGAGGCATCGTGAGAAAAACAATGCAACTACCTTCTTCATACAAGGCCATCAATGATGTCGTCTGAGGTCCTGGTACATCTTCTCCAATCCAAGATGTACCACAATAAGGGAAGTCTGGAACTCACTCAATACTTCCTTCTGAAGTGCTACTGGTACCATAGTACTCCCTCTGAAGAGGATGAAGTGCTCCACACCTTCCGAAATTCCATCAGGTTTTTGCCCTGTGAATATCTGATCACGTCACGTCTTGAAGTCACCATCCCCATTTTACGCCTCCATGACTCGCTGATGAAGTGGGGGAGTGACTATAAGTGACTGAAGGAATGTTTCACCATCTCTATCTTCAATGGATATCTGTATGGAAGCCAACTACTCTGTCGCCTCTCATAGAAGCTGTATACTAGTCCTCCTACAGAGTTCATATGAAACAATGTTCCCCATACCATGATTATAGACTATCCTAATGTCATAGTACTAGAGGAACTCAAGCCATCTTCACTGTCTCAGGTTTAGGTCCTTCTATAATAAGATATACTTGATACTGTTGTGATTAGAGTACATGGTAAAACATTAACCCATAATATAGTGCCTCCACATAATCAAGGCTAAGACCACTGCAGCTAACTCTAGGTCATGGGTAGCATAGTTCTACTCATGTTATCTCAGCTGTTGAGAACCATACGCGATCATATCTCGCTCCTGCATCAGGACACAGTCGAGTCCTGTCCATGATGTATCATAATAAACTGTGTACCCTACTCCCTCCTCTAGAAGCCTCAAGACAGGGGCACTAGTCAGCCTCTGCCTCAGCTCTTGAATGCTCTGTGGGCATATCTCTGACCACATGAAGGGTTTCCCCTTCTTTGTCCAGGGTGATAGTAGTTCTGCAACTCCGGATAAGTTTGGAACGAATCTCCGATAGTATCAAGAAAAACCTAGGAAACTATGTTCCTACTTCACACTCCAGGGTGGCTCCCAAGCAAGTGACTCCCCAATATTTGTTAGATCTACTACAAATCCATCCTCCGAGATGACTTATCAAAAGAAGTTAACCTCTAAAATGCAAAATTGGCACTTCTAGAGCATACTATAAAGCAGGTGCTCTCGTAGTGTATCTTGTACTACCTGAAAATTGTAGGCATGATCCACCTCAGTAGTAGAGTAGATCCGAATGTCTTTGAGGAAGGCAACGACAAAGCAATCGAGGTATGGCTGGAAGATCCTGTTCATGTGACACATTAACACTTCTGGAGCATTGGTTACATTTAAGGGCATAACAAAGAACACATAGTTGTCGTATCGAAACCTAAAGTCCATCTTATTCACATCCTCATCTCGAACATTGAGCTGGTGATAGTGTGATCTGATGTCTATCATTAAGAACCACTATTATCCCTGGAGCTGATAAAAGAGGTCTTCAATCCTCATAAGTGGGTACTTGATCCTCATTGTCACCTAGTTCAGGTGACAGTACTCAACACATATCCTGAATCTCCCATCTTCCTTCTTGGCGAACCTTATTGGGGCTACCTAGTGAGAAAAACTGTGTCGAATGTATCACTTCCCATGAAAGTCCTCTAGCTGTACATACAACTCATGAAGATCAGCAGGATCGATCCAATATGTTGAGTAGATATCAGTGTCTTCCCAGGGTACAGGTCAATATAGAAGTCCACCTCTCTACCAGAAGGTAGTTTTGGAAAATTTTGAGGGAAAACATCGTCATTATGATCCACCAATGTAAGGTAAGATAGACTATCCACATCTACTGCTTCAAGGATAAGGCATGCCAACCGATGAGTGATTGGCTGCACCCTCCACCGGGTAATTCCTTCATGTGAAAAAAAGGTTCCCTTCTCCATGGTGAAGGTAAAACTGGCCCTATTTGTGCAGACAAACCACAATTTTTGCCTAATATAGTTGATATGAGAATGTATTGTAGATAATTAGTCCTTACCCAAGATGACGTCGTAATGCCTCGAAACCTATACTATGAGATCCCAGCCGAAGCTATCACCTCCTATAGTAAGCTTGCACTGTCGGCACCAGTGCGTAATAATCGAATCAGCTCTCATAGGAGTCTCTAGCCTTAAGGATTGAGCCAATGACTCCGTCAGAATCTCCGAGCTCCGAATCAGTGCAGTGGAAATAAAATAGTGACTAGCACCTGTGTCTATAAGTACATCATCAATGATGGAATAGACACAGAACATACCTAAAATCATCTCTGAAGTGCCCTGATCATAGGCCTCATCTTCCTGAAGCTGAGCTCTCACCTTTCCACCTGCTCTCTGCGGTCGGGGAGGACCTCCTGGTGGTGGTGGTGGTAACACCTCGAAACGTCGCCCAACGCCAGCTACACGACCAGATCCTCTTCCACATCCACCTCCTCTATGAGGAACACCTCGATCGAACCTCTTCTACTGCCTGGGAGGTCCGTCTTATATATGATGATCATCTGAACGGGGCTTCGGACAATCACGTGCCATGTGACACTACCCACTGTATGAGTAGCATAGCCTTCCCATGGTA
The DNA here is from genome assembly GCA_963277665.1 of Viscum album. NCBI lineage: Eukaryota > Viridiplantae > Streptophyta > Magnoliopsida > Santalales > Viscaceae > Viscum > Viscum album. Next base: position 598,823,590 of record OY728161.1, on the reverse strand, counting down.
GGTAAGTCACTTCCCCAGGTGCCCCACACAACAGATACTGAGTCCTGCGGTTGTCCACCCAGGGTTCTGGTCCTCTTGGACCTCTAATTCATCTATCTACTGTCAGCTACAGATGACTCCGATGAATATCAACTTGTACTGGCTGTCACTACTGATGACTGCTCATTAAGGAAACTCTCCACTAGGAGGGCTCTCTCTAACACCCAAAATTGCGTCAGGATCCTGAGGGAGATTATCGATGGCCTGATCTATTTCCGGAGCCACTGAACAAAGGTCCAAGCCCTGAAGAACAGGTCCCGTCCAATATCAATGGAGTAGTGCGAGAGGTTGGTGAACCTTGATATGTACTACTCCACCATCATGCTACCCAGTTATAGATGCAGTAGCTCCTATATCTTCACCGTTCATTGGGTCACTAGAAAAAAACTACACCCAAAATAGGCTCTTGATGTTTTTCCAGAGAATCGCTGCCTCGTCTGGGACCTGGAGCATCATGCTCCACCATCTTCCTGCTGATGCCTGGCGGAGGTTTCCAGCAAGGTGTAGGTTTCGGGCGCAGAAAAATCATGTTTGTGGGTTTTCCTAACATTGATTTTAACATTAAAAACATTAAATATATGATCTGTCATGATATAAAATGTCTCATCTTTAGAATGGAACGATGAACAAAAAAGAAAAGAAGATTCCTGGAACCATTGAGATAGGATCATCATATGGTGGTTATAATTAATTTAATTAATTCACAAGAATTACCTCAGTGGAATTATTTCTTCATTGATGTCTCTGATCACGATCCTGTGATCCATCACTGCATCATAGATTCCATGTATTGGATTCCTCTAACGGTGATCCACACGTGCTCCACGTATCTCTGGATGTCACCGAAGGGATCTCTGGGTTCTAGGGTGGAAAAAACCTCGCTTGCAATGTTCGACATCGATCACCATGATCCGGTGGAGGATCTCACCCTCATAACATGAGAGCATTCTTAGTGAAAAGATAATTCTCTATTGGATTTAGAGTTTTTCTTAAAACTTTGTGGACAACAATGGATAGATTCCATGAGAATAAGGAAATTGGGATTTATAATACATATAATAATAAAATGAATTAATTACCCAAAAGCATATAATCGTTTCATTTAATTCTAAGTAATACCCCATGTCTTAATAATGACAACTGACTATAATTATTATTCGGCATGCGCCCAGTGTATTACATTTAATATCATTTAATTAAATAAACAATATTATTTCACGAATCCTGGAAAAAAACTACACAACATGTATGTATAAACATACACAGTGTGTTCTTTCATATTTTCATTTTATTTATTTCCTCCACCATATTTATTAGACCATTAGTAATGGATATTTATTTCTTAAATAAATGTATATGCATTAATCTATAATAAATATATAATATTTCATGCCCAATATATTCATTTGAATAACTTGTCTCGAAATAAATGCGATCAGAAATCCTTGAATAATTATTCAACCATAGTTGAGAATAATCATTATTCATCTGGTTTAATTAATATTTAACTGGGATACATGGAAACACTTATTTTGTGACCCACTAGGCCTATTTCTCAGTGGAATTAGGCGGAGATTGCCTAATGTCCAAGGTTAGCATCTAGAAACACACTAAGGCATCCATAGAGAATGAAGTTAACGCTACAATGATGTGTCACCTCATAGGAATGCTTTCTATCTAATGAAATCCCATTGTCTTGATATCTATAATCAATAGGGTTTCATGCTAGTTCCATCAACCCATGTGATCGATTATTCATTCTTTGAATTCTCATAATTGGACATTCACATACCCTACCATGGACGTGGATTTATATTGGATATATAAATTTCATCAAAGGGCCTGAGATATCTACATTTGTTAAGGAACAGAAGGGACAAATCCATTCTCAAATTATATATCAATGAATAATTACTCATGACACACCCAACATATCCTACCTCACTGCCAACAGTGTGTCATCACAGTTTTCGTCAATACAACTAAGTTCATGAGTTCTAATACCCATTAATAATAATCATAAACTCTAAGGACCAATACACACATCCACAGATAGGAACATCCAATGACACTATGAAATGTGAATTTCCACTGGCGGTTCTCGTTCTCATAATATCCTCGTGGATATTACCAAGGTAGCACACCATAAGAAGGTGCCTCAATGTTTTATGAGTTCTCACCCATAATGACCTATGTTATTTGTGTCCCTAAAATATCACCATTTGTCCATAGAACATATATTCAAGAACATTGTGATGTCACTTGTGGAATCACATCATATTAGGAATCTGCTATGACACATTATTGAAAATGATATCCTTAGTAAATTATCACATGCATTGTCATGTAGAAGAAAAATAATTATTCGATAAGACTTTTATTAATGAATAAAGTACAATGTAGTTGGTTCTAGGCCACCAACCCCAACAGACTCCCACTTGGACTAGAGCTAACTGATTACAACTTATAACTCGCTAGCTCTCACATGATATTCATGATTCTGTTGAGATATGCCTTTAGTCATGGCGTCTGCCACATTCTCTTCTGTGGACACTCTGCTCATAGCAACATCACCTCTTTGATTGAAATCATACAAGATATGATACTTCTAGATTATGTTATTTTTCTGTTGATGTGACCATGGTTATTTTTTATGAGCCACCACTACAGTGTTAACACAATACAATGTTATAGGATCTTTACAGTTAGGAACAACATCAAGTTTCTAGAAAATGTTCTGAATCCAGACGGCTTCCATGGCTGCATCAGAAGCCGCTATATATTCGGAATTCGTTGTAGAATCGGTGTCAAATGGCAGCTTTGAAATCTTCCTGCTCATGGCCTCTCCATGGAGACAAAAAACATATCAAGATTAGCGACATCAGATCGTTCTGATCCGTCTGGAAACCATCATCAGCATACCCTCTAATGAAAAGCTCCTCTTCTCCTCCATACAACTGCAGTCTAATGTTGTTCTCCTAGATCTTCTTGACATATTCCTACCATGCCCAGTTCATAAGAAACATAAAGCATTGTACATTACATGGCGTACATGAGGGATCCTATATCTGAAGAGTGTGGGATCATACTCATTCTATCATTCTCCCGTTGTGTTTTAGGACACATTTTATTACATTTATGTAGGTCATGTGAAACTAGAACAAATCCCCTCTTGGATTGTTCCATACTAAATCTCTTTAGAATCTGGTAAACGTATGGACCCTAACATAGTCCAATCAGCCTTTTGGATATATCATGAATGATCTTGATCCCTAGAATGTTCGCTGCTGCACCCAAGTCCTTCATGGAGAAATTTTTTTTCAACCAGTACTTAACTAAATGTAAGGCTGGAATGTAATTTTCAATAAGCAATATGTCATCAACATATACTACTTGGATAATGACCACATTCCCATTAAATTTCTTATAAACAGATGCCTCAAATTTGTTCTTAATGAAACCATGTTCTTTTATGGATTCATCAAATCAAATGTTCCATGACCTGGATGCTTATTTTAATCCATAAATGGATTTCTGCTACGTGAAAACCCGTTTGGCTTCACCTGGTGTCAGAAACTCTTCTGGTTGTTTCATATAGACATCATCCTAAAGGTTCCTGTTAAGGAATGCTGTTTTGACATCCATTTTACAAATCTCATAGTCATGGTATGATTCTATGGAAAGTATGATTCTCATGGATTTAAACCTGGAAACTAGTGTGAAGGTTTCGTCATATTCAATTACATAATGCTACCTAAATCATTTAGCCACTAGCCATGCATTATAGGTGCTAAAATGACCTCCCATTTCTAGTTTTCTCTTGGATACCCATTTGAATTTAACATGATTTACATCAACTGGCTTATCGACCATAACCCAGACTTTGTTCTGATACATGGAATCCATCCCATAATTCATAGCATTGGGCCATCATGTAGATTCTGAGATTTCTACACTTGTAGGAGAGTGGTTCATCATTATCCTACAGTATTTATTCACTATCGTTGGTGTCTAGGAAACTAAATCTCTCTAGTTCCCTTACCTATCTTGATCTCCTACACAATACATGTGTTTCTGGAACCTCTTACACTAGGACATGTGGAACTTGTTATAGTACCAAATCCTGTGTATCTTGAGCATTAACTTCGTCGATGTCAATCATTTTCCCACTATCCTTTTTTAGGATGTTCTCCCTCTCAAGAAATATGTCTTCTCTAGCGATTGTAAATTTCTTTTCTTGAGGATTATATAGGTAATATCCTTTCGTTTCAATAGGATATACTATAAAGATACACTTCGTTCCCTATGGTGCTAGTTTTTTCTTGAGAATCCCATAACAAACTCCTCACATTTCTATACATGTGTTTGCTACAATATGGGTTTAATTTCATTTTATAACTCTAAGGGAATTCCATTTTCCACCTTAGTTGGTACTCAGTTTAATGGATATGCTTCAGTTTGTAATTAATATCCCCAGAATGATAATGGATGATCCACATGACTCATCATCGACCTCACCATGTCCAACAAGGAGTGGTTTCCCCTTTCACTAACACCATTCCAATGTGGTATATATGGAGGATTGAGTTGAGATAGAATCCCAGACACCCATAGATGGTCGATTTATTCTTCGTTCTGATATTCTCCACCATGATCTGATCGATGATTATTTATCTTCATACCAAGATGATTCTCCACATCATTCTTGAATTCATAAATTTTCTCTAAGGACACTGACTTATACCTCATTACGTAGACATATCCATATCTAACTAAATCATCAGTTAATGAAACGAAGCAAGAATATCCACCTCCAGCTTCTTCTGGAAACGGTCAACATACATTCATGTGTAACAATCCTAGAAGCTATGTGGCCTTTTCACCCTATCCACCAAAATGTGACTTGGTCATTTTACCTTGTATATAAGCGTGACATCTATCATGTGGTTTTATCTTAGTAGAGTCTAAATAGCCATCTTGGAAGAGCTTTGTCAAGCACTTCTCGTTTACATGACTGAGAGGTAATGCCACAACTGGGTGATGTTTGAGTCATGTGAGATTATTTCATTATCGATTTCCAACACTTGGTTTTCATAATTTAATACATACAAATCATTTTTTAAATGTTCCATACCATAACATACATTGTTCTTATAAAATAGACAACCCTTATTTTAAAACCTGAAAATAAATCCATACATATCCAATAAAGTTATACAAATTATTCTCTTGGTAACACTAGGCCCATAATTATAGATATGTGAAACCAAAATCATCTCAGTCGGCAATGAGAGGTGGTAATCTCCAATAGCCAACGCAGCTAGCCTTGCACCATTGGCAGCTCAAAGATTCACCACTCCTCTTGAAATATTTCTAAATCTACTTTGTTCCTGAAATTGAATATAGATGTGAGCCCCACAAGCTGTATCTAATACCCAAGGTGTGTAAATCGAAATATTACACTCAATAACAAACACAACTTTAGCGTCCCCATGCTTCTAGGTGTAGTTCCACTTCTAGTGGCCTTGCCTTCCACGTGAAAAACACACCACCTCCCTTTCCTTACCCTACCTTAGGATCTTCCCCTTCGTGGAGGGATGGTGCTCGAGGGATTCATACATTTTATAAGTCTTTGGCCCCATTGCATTGTCCTTCCTTTTCTTATTCACCATAATGACTATAGGTTTGCCACGCCCCATGTCTTTATTTACCTGGAAAATTAAGGTCAAATTTTCTGATAGAATCATCTCATTCCCTATCATGTTATAATTTACAATGAATCTAGAGACGCTCTTCGGCAGTGATGATTGGATGTGATCTGTACGCAACTCATCAGGGAATTTAATCCCTAAGATGTCCATACGTTCAATGTAGCCAATAAGCTTGACTACATGAGGCCTAGCTGGTGCATAATCTCCATGCATAGTTTTAAACAATGAATTGGAGATCTCATATCTCTCATGTCTCACCTTCTCTTGGTATATATCCTTTATATAAGACATCATGCTATACGCGTCCATGGTTTCATGTTTCTTCAAGAGCTCATTAGACATGGCTGATATCATGAAACACTGGACATTTGTGGCATCATACATGTGTTTCACATAGAGAGATATTTACTCATCATCGGCCTCTTTTCCAGGCGCAACCAAAATAGGGTCTTCCTGCACATACAATTTTTCTTCATGGTAAAGGATGATGTGTAAACACCTTTGCCACTCATGGAAATTGGTATAGGTGAGAAGGTTTTCTATATTGTGTATGGTGCACAATGATATGTTTGAAGTCATTTTTATTCCATTTATACAAATTAAGATGTGAAATGGTTTAGTATATTATTACAATATTGATAAAAATAAATAAATTAATACTTATTAGTCTCCCACTATTTTTTCAAAATCCAATAGCCCTAACCATTGACTTCATAATATTCTGTTTCCTGAATATTATTGTTGCAAGGATCTGTATTTCCCGTTTCATTACACCAAATAGGGTTGGTTAAGAATGATGAAGGGTTTTTGGTAGGCATTCCAAATTCCAATTGCATTTAACTTGTAGCTCCTTGATCCGTCGAGTGGACTCAACATTCCTGAAAACCATTTATTTTGGATTTCCTCAACCTTTGACTCTTGTCCACACCAATACCTACTGTTGAAGTCAACCATTGATGCAAACCATATCAAGTCATCACAAAACCATTAATTATAATTCCCCGATAATTGAAATCACCCCAACAAGGGTTGGTTAAGCACTTTGATCTATGGTTCGATTCTAACCAAGATTATGGAAGGCTATACCGACTTAATAGTTCATTGATGGATTTTATCCTTATATGTAAATTTCCATTTTATTATCTTTGATTACATGGTTGATAATATTAAGTGGTATATTCTTATGTGATTAACCATGTCAAAGATAATATTTTCGTATAAGCTGATTTTATTTTAGTTTTATCTTCAATGCTTGTTATATTAAAAAATTGTGAGATCGTGACAACAACCCCACAATAAATAAACCATGCAACTGATATAAATAAAATAAATGGTTTGATCATGAGCTTATTCTATAGTTTAGTTTATGCAGCGGGTGATAAACTAACCCAAGACCTAGGGTATAAAACACATTGAACCTCTGGGGTTCGTGTTTACAGCATTACACCTGCCCACCTTTGTATCTCCTTGAATCAGTTTCACCTTGGCTCGTGACATGCGCCACCTCCACTAGCTTGGGAGCTCCATCCATTACATATTTATTTATTTCACATGCAGGTGAGGGGTAAAAAGGGACTTTTACATAAAATAAACCTTGGGTGCGCAGGCTGTACATATTAATGAGGAGATGGCTTGCATGCCTACAAATTTAATTTAAATAAAAAAATTAAAAGAAACAATTCACATACAAATGTCTCAGTCTAGATCATGATTATCCATACATGCAACGATATTTACGCATATATAAAATTAGAATTCAATTCATTAATCGTTCTTCATTAAGTTAGATATCCCTCGAATTATTCAATAATCATTAATTAATTAATCCTTTTATCTTAAAAACTTTTCTAAATTTCCTTCAGATTCTCATCCATCATAATTTATTACAAATAAATTTATTTAAAATTATCCTTGGACGTAACTTGTACCTTGGAGGCAACACAGTTAATTCCCATTCCTAAATACCCAATGAGTAAAATGTACATTACACAGATTGTTAAATTAATCACCTATATATGAAACACCTATCACGTGTTGTGCCTCAGCTTTACACATACAATATGGTACACATCTTAAGGGTTTATATAATATAAATAATAAATTTAGATAAACTAATGTAATTTAGATGAGTACACGCTCAGGGACATGGCATGTTATGTACTTATGAAATTATCGGAGTACACAGCATGATTAGTGGGACACATGCCGTGTAGTCTTTGCGTTACACGGTTTCTAGCCGGGCAAGCTGTGTATGGGGTACATGGCCCAACCCTAAACCGAAGGGAATACACGATGTTTTCATTGGACCACATGGTGTGTAATCCGGAAACTGTTTGCCACATGTTCATGGTCAACACACGGTGTCATAAATGACATAGGTATACTCCAACACAGGACCTGATTTGGTGGATCAGGCAATGCATTAAAGCTAGACTACATGGCGTGAACATCCAAATAGACGTCATGTATTCTTGTGTTGTATGACCAGAAATGTTTGGATCGTATATATTAGCTCCTTTGATATATTTTAATCAAAATTAAAAGAAAAACACATTTTTTTGTGGACGTGAAATGATGGAGGAGGTACCGATCTCGAGAATCATATTTGCAGAATGATTAAACATGGATTAAAACAATTAAATTAATAAATGAGTAAAACATCAACAAAAAACTAAAAAATTATAATCATCTATATGACCACTGTGATACCACTTGTAGGTTCCAGGCACAGTGGAAACGTGTTATTGGGTTTTACCAACGTTAATTTTATCATTAAACAATGTCCAATTCAAGATTTGTCACGATATAAAACGCCAGATCATTGGAATAGAACGAAGACCAAAAAAGAAAAGAAGAGTCCTGGAACCATTCAGATATGATCGTCACATGTTGGTTATAATTAATTTAATAATTTCACAAGAATTGCCTCAGTGGAATTCTTTCGTCGTTGATGCTTCCGGTCACAATCATGTTATTCGTCGTTGTGTTGTAGAATCCATGTATAGGATTCCTCTAGCGGTGATCCACATGTTCTTTACGTATCTCTGGATGTTTCCGAAGGGATCTTCTGGTGCTATAATGGAAGAAACTTCGCTTGTGATTTTCGCCATCGATCACCTTGATACGGTGGAGGATCTCTCTCTCGTAACATGAGAGCTTTCTTTGTGGAAAGAATATTCTCTCTTGGCATGAGAGTTTTTCTTAAACTGTTATTCACAATAATGGCTTGCTTACATGAGAATAATGTAATTGGAATTTATAATATTTACAATAATAAAATGAATTAATTACCCAAATGAATTTAATCATTTCATTACTTCTTAGTAATAACCCATGTCTTAATAATGAAAGATTACTATCATTATTACTTGAGACACGCCCAACGTATTAAATTTAATATCATTTAATTAAATAAACAATATTTTATCATGAATCCAGAAAAAAAAACTACACAGTGTGTTTGTATAAACATTCACGGTGTGTACTTTTATTTTTTCATTTTATTTACTTCCTCCACCATATTCATTAGAAATTGATTAATGGCTATTTATTTCCTAAATAATGGAAACTGCATTACTCCCTAATAAATATATATTATTTCACCCACAATATATATTCCCTCGAATAAATAGTGTTGAAATAAATGTGATCAGGAATCCTTGAATAATTATTAAAACACAGTTGGTAATAATATTTATTCAACATTTTAAATAAATATTTAACTGAGATATATGGACACACTTAGTGTGTGGCACTCTAGGCCTCTTTCTCAGTGTCATTAGGCGGAGCCTGCCAAAAGTCCAAGGTTAGCATTAAGAAACATGCCAAGGAACCCATAGAGAAAGAATATAACGCTGCAATGACAAGTCACCTCCCATGAATTCCTACTCTGTAATGTAATCCCTTTGTCTTGATATATCTAATAAATCGGGTTGAATTCTAGTTTCATCAACACATGTGATTGATTTTTCTTTCTTCAAATTCTTGAAATTGAACTTGCCCGTACAATACCATTTCCATGGATTTATGTAGGATATATCAATTCCATCAAAGGGCATGAGATATCCACATTCGTTATGGAATAGAAGGGACTAATCCTTTCTTTAATTATATATCAATGCAGTATTACTCGGGATTCACCCAACCTATCCTACCTCGCTATAAATAGTGTGTCATCAAGGTTTTTGTCAACACATCTAAGTGTGTGAATTGTAATACCCATTAATAATAATCGTAAAGTATAACTACCAATACAAACATCTAGAGAGTGGGAAATCCAATGACACTATTAAATGTGGAATTCTTACTGGCGGGTCTTGTTCTCATAATATCCTCGTAGATATTACTATGGGTGCACACTATGAGAAGGTACGTCAATGTTTTTTGAGTCCTCACCACTAATGAAATGTGTTATTTGTGTCCCTCAAATAACATCATCTGCCCATAGAACATATATTCATGAACAATGTTATTTCACTTCTAGTTTCTCATCATAGTAGAGATCCACTATGACTCTTTAATGCAACAGTTATCCTTGGAACATTATCAAATGCATTGTCAAACAGAAGAAAAATCAATATTTGATAAGACCATTATTATAGAATAATGTAAAAAGTAGTTGGCTATACACCACCAAATCACACACAAGGATCATAATGTGGTATCCTAGTGTCCCTACCAGACTGAAGACTCTCACCATAGCCTCCATCAAATCCTCAGCCGCCTATGGGTCTATCTCTCCCCTGAACATGGGTGGCCTCTTCCGCTGGAACTCGTGCAATGCGCTCAAGCGGCGTCCAGTCTCCACTGTTGGGGCTGGTGGTATCAGTGACCCAATGGGTAGTGGTACCATTGGTGCCTCTTCTATGATGGGGCCCTACACCGAGGACTCATCACTCAATGGGATTTCATCTCATATGACTCCCAGAACACTCGATGGTCGTCAACGTGGAGGCATAATGAAAGAAACAGATGTGACACGATCAAAATACTATACCTGGTGAGCGGACCTGGTTGATATGACTTAATGAAATCACATGAATTCACACACGCAATCAATGATTTCATGTAATCAGTCAGAAATCAGTAGTCAGGGTCCTGGTGTATGGATATGTCGGCCTCCGCACCATCACTAGTCTCCTTGAACCAATAACCACACTCAGTACTCATAACATTATTGCTTCACAGAAAAGACAGATCAGAGTCCTATGTTCTGCGGTAGAACTGACTACCTAGATACCAATATATCACGATCTGACCCATGATGCCCATATTGTGACTACCCCAAACTCACATTCCATTGGCCAGGGGCTAGAGACTGGAACCAAAGGTGTAAATCCCATTACTGGGAAGGCATTTCCTTTATAACTCCAAACAAACATATCAGAGTACACAACTGGATGCAAAAAACTATGTAGAAACTGTTTAACAAGAGAGTGTTGAATGGTAAAGGGGACAGAATACATGCCCATCTGTAATGTACAAGTTCCACAAAAAGGGACAAAAAGCCGAAAGATGGAAGCATCACCTGGATCGTCCTACAAAGATCATACTTAATGTGTAGGTAGAGATAGACTCATATGCATTCCACATTCTTCAGTCTCCTCCGGGTACTGACTAGTCATTTATTCCACCTCCTTCTACAGTCCAGTCCTTATTCTCCTGACCTCAGTCACCGATATCTGTCGTCTGCATCCAACACGATGAGGTGCGAGAATAACCTGTGCTGGGGTGAGTATAATGATACTCAGTAGGGACCCCGAGACCACCTAGGTCTCTCCAAATCCACCATGGATAAAACAAAGAGTAAAGAATCAACGAGTAAACCTTACATAGGTGTATTCCCATACATATACCTAAGTTATCTGGTAACCCATCTAAATCATGAGTAAAACACAATAGTTTTTGACTAAGCTCAAACCGTGATTTTATTCATGGGGTAGTATCATGTAACATCCCCAGTAAATGTTTTGAAACTCGGCTGATGGTGTACTCACCTTCTAATTAGTACAGTGGGCCTGTCACGCTCACACAGAGGCTCTTCCCACTATCATGGACTACCATTTTACTGCTCCTCTCGAGTAATGTGGGTCTGCTGCGTCACACAGAGGCGCTCCCCACTATAGATCTTCACATCACACAGAGGCGCTCTGCCTCGTAGCCCGCTACGGTATTCATCTTGTGGAGAATCGTGGGTCTGTTGTGTCACACAGAGGTGCTCCCTACTGTGGGTGTTTTGAGTCACACAGATGCTCTTCCTAGTGGTCTAGTCGAAACACTCTGAGTCGAAAGGTCAGTAGTCCTCAGGTCTCAGCCAGATACTATGTCTCCATTCTCTACTCACTCGTCTTCAGGAGGATTCGTTCGACAAGTTATGGGTCGAAAAATCAACTATCATGAAAACCCACAAAATATTACCTCAATGTTCTTCCTCATTATAGGGATCTCTACCCCATAGATGGCGCATCAATCGGATTCTTGGATAGTTAGTTATTGGTGTTTCCGTTCCAGGGGCCCGGTTGGATTTTTTGTTCAAACCAACCCAACAGTACCCCATCTGTCTCCAAACCTAAAGTGGGGAATTCCAAATGAACCTTTTCTGTATAATATTTCTATCATTGTAGGCAGTTCGTCATTCTGACACTTATAGGCAATGATATGGGTGAAATGATGAATACAAGCCATAGCGGGTTCAGGTGTGGTCTGACCTAGTCGGACAGACCCGACCTGACCCGGGTCCGGTCTGGAGTCCATCCCGACCCGACCCGGGTCCGGCCTGCGTGGGCGGACCCTTCGTCCCGCATGGCCCGACTGGAGGGACGCCCGCGTGGCCTGGCCCGCATGCCAGTATGGCCTGGCTGGCCATTCCGTGGGGGGGGGGGGGGGGTTACACCCCTATGTTATCAGCATAGGTCGGAGTGTGGCGCTGAACAGGTAACCACGAGACCCTTTGGGTCCCGCCTGTATCGTGCACCAGCGGCCGGCTCAACCGACCTCCCACAACTGTCTGATGTGGCCTACTTGGCCTCTAATCCATCTTCCCACATGGTTTGATGGCACCACGCCCCTCCATCACTGCTGCAGCCCTCTTGGCCATGGCCCATGTCAATGCATGGCGTGACGGCATGACACCCCTCTTGCGCCCCGATGACCCTTACACCACTGACTTCATCCGTGGAAGGCTCGTTGCCGATCACCGCAGGTACCGCCGCAGCCTAACGGCCGCCCCATTCCTCTGGCAGTGCCGCTGAACCACCATAGCCATCAATGAACAAGATCCAATGAAGGGTTGTCGGGCCGTGTTTGTTCGGCCCACGCCCTCCACGTTAGGGTGATAGAAAACTGATATTATAGATGCTCAAGAACGACATGGAAAGAAGATTGAAATCAATCAAAACGACCCCAACCTAAAGATCGATGATCTTTGATGGTGGAAGGAGAGTAATGGCGGGCGTCGATTCGTTGACGTCAGGAAACATACTTGGTAGGAGAATGGGAAATAACTGTCGTTGGCATTCTTCGTAGTAGGCTCCTTATCTTTTTGGATCAGTAATATCGAAGAATGAGTTCGTCGCTTTTTGGTGGAGATGGCATTCTTCATTCCTCTTCCAACTCCTCTCCCAAAATCTAACAAAATTCTAACCAAACAAATAATAGACGTAATTCCTCTAATATTTTTTGTAAGAACAATACAAATAGTTGTGTTTAATTAAATGAGACAACTCGTTTTATTAATCGTGTGGAAATGATTAAAGTTCAAATTACTGGAGGTGGAGAGTTTAAATTAAATGAAGAGAGGTGTTCAAATAATAAATGTGGAGTTAAAAGGGGGTTTAAAACCCGTGTAGTCCCCACCAAGGATATCCTCTCCGGATAGGTTATGTGCGGGTGGGCCCACCACCATAACCTCCCATGGGGGTTTAGGGTGTGGTGGACCCCACCACTAACCACCTCTTGGAGGATTTAACCACCTCAAAAATAAAAATAAGCTAATTATTATTTTTATTTATATTTATTAACACCCCCAAAAACTAACAACCACTCTCGTTTGAAGGAAACTACGGTGAAGGTATCACTACAAAATAATCTATGCTAAGAGTTCAATATTGCCCTCTAATTTCATTTCTGAGCACCAGTTCGGAAGTTATAAAATCCCGCTCGTGTGTTTATTGAATGTACCTGAATAAATCGTCATTAATTGATTCCGGGGACACCGGGCCTCAGAATCAAGTTTGTAAATTTTATTAGACTCGTAAAATTCCTATGTAATTTTGAAAAAAAATTCACGAAATTTCTGGATCATTATAGTACAACTCACATGGAGAGATGATAATTATACACAATGATGATCTAACACTGAACGGATAAATCTACATCGAATAATGAAAATAAAAATTTCAAAAGAAACAATATACATTGAAATCCAATAGATATAAGGTTGAATGGAATTGAAAAATTTATCTGAGAATAAAAATAAAATTCTGACCTCCCGAATGTTACATGACGTGTAACTCCTTTAATAGTTTTTTAATCCACAACAATCAAGTACATTGAATGAACAATCACTTTTTTAATTAAATATTACCATTTGATATTCCACATCATGTAACAATTACATGATGTGAAATAACTTCATGCTGATAACAGAATTTATGACATGTTTTTTGTGACAAATTCTTCATTCTGTTACAAATTTACACATCTTTTAGTTTCCAAACATATAGTAGAAAACACCATAATTAACTCATGCATCATCCAAACACTAGGATAACACCAAATAACCATTAACAAATATATATCCATACACCATTACTTCATACAAATATGTTTTCCATATCATAAATCCATTTCCTTCCAATAAAAATCTCTTCATTATCATGAATCCATTGAAACACCTAATGAGATAGTAAAGCAGATAATTAAAATGAAATGACATAAATATAGGAAATGTGATGTTAACAATTTTGTGATGTGAAATTTGATTACAATACATGATTAGTGAAATAGTATTGAATTATTTAAGAAGGATTTGGATAGTTATTTTTGATAAAACCAAACTCATATGTTTCTCAAAATTTGTAATATTTTGTTTTTTATAGGATAAAATCAACACTGATTTCATAAAAACATAGTATTTGAGGGTCATATTTTAATTTAAAATTGCATGAAATTATAAAATAGAATATATGTGGTTTTATAGACCATTTTATGATCCAATTGAATTATGGTAGGTTTTTTATTTTTTTAATTCCTTTTAAAAGATATTATTTTACATTATGTATCCTTAATGTTATTTTTAGAAATATTATCATAATTTGGATTTAAAGACAACAAGATGACAAAGAAGATTGAATTTTAATGTTGAAAATAGTTAATAATATTAATTTTGATCTATAAAAATCGTGAATGGGACTGAATTATCAATACTGAAATATATTATAAATTTTTAATTATATTTACGTTCATTTTTCACTCACCTAAACTGGTGCCGCATTAGTGAATCATAAGTAGTCAAGGTAATTGTATCATCACAAAAAATGTAATTTAAATTACTATCAATAATAAATATTATTTATATTATACGTTATGATATATATTCTTCTATATATTATTTTAATCTAAATTATTATCATGATAATATAATAAGTTAGGTAAAGTTACATATTTTAAATATTATTTTATCAATATAAAACGAAAATAATATTCAATGTATGTGGCTATGAAATTGAAAATTAGGGAAGATAATACCTTGTTACATTGATAATAACATCATCCAATCATATAAAAACAATTATTTGTGATATTTTATGTCTTCAACCATCAATTTAAAACACTTACCATATGTAGGTCTTTGATATAGTGATATATTTATATTATGGTTACAACTAAATATGACTACAAGTGAAATTTTACTTATAGAATAATATGAATATGATGATTAAAAATATGAAATATATTTTCAATTATTTTATTTCTATAAGTTTTAAATATTAATTTTAGTTATAAATCTATGAAATTCATGGAAAAATATCTTTTAGGAAATTACCTATTGTAAGCATACAAATGATTATATAAAAAATCATTAATAATGTTGATTAATATTGAATTGATTGTATTTTGTATAGTAATACGAGATGAAATTTACTTTAAAAACAATAAAAATATAATTTAATTTTATAAATAATTTAAAATGATTGATAGTTTTTATAAAATTCTATATTTTCCACTATTGAATGAAAAATAAATCTATTATGAAAAATATCCACACTTCTGAATAATAATTATTAGAAATCATTATATCCTAAATGATATATATTTTTTCAAACTAAAACATACAGTATAAAAAAAATATTTAAAAAAAAGTAAGGGATATAGGGAAACCATAATTTATAAAAAAATAATTTTTAATATTTTAATAGTTGACAGATTTATTTATTGAAATTCATATTATTCAAAATTAGGTAATAATTTCCTCTAATATAATAAATAAATTTGAACAAATAATGCATTTTAACAGGTATTTTAAACATTGATTACGCTTATTCGTACCCACCAAACAAATGAATAGGTCTTAAAATGGTATAATTAAACTAATAAAATGTTTATATAATATCATGGTTTATTTAAGCTCAGTGAAATGTTTGGAATATTCTATCAAATATTGTGTTAATATAAATTAGAATTATATATTGAAATATTTTCGTGTTATACAAAAACATTATCTAAATGGTATTTAACACTAAAACAACATTCATCATACTTAATAAATCTTGTGTGGTTTTTCTAAATTCATTCAAGCTATTTATCTTTTATTAAAAATATATATATAATCTCTATAATATATAGATTCTTCAAATCACAATAATTTTTTTAAAGATTTCATATTCATCAAAAAGTAATTTTTTACTCTTCCTTTAATGTTATATCTCTAAAAATCCTATATATAAAGGATTCATCCTTGAATAAATTCATATAATTTATTTAAGGTATCATCAAAAAATACAAAATCCTTTCTTATCCGGTACAAAAATTCCTAATATTCGTAAAATGATATAAATGTTTATTATCTCTACACATATGTCCCAAAACAGGTTTTAAACAATACATCAAAATGGGAACCATTATTTTTTGGAAAAAACAAATGACCAATGCTCTTTTTGGTCACATTATTCCGTTATAAATTTATCCTTCTACAGTAAAATATTATTTGATTAAAGAAAAATTTTAGTTTTTTAATATGTTTTTAATTGTCAATATATATTGGGATTCTACTTGAACCAGTATATAACCTAGCTTCCCATAATTCTTAAGGATAATTATTAATCACATTAGGCAATATATAAGATCAAAGTTATTTTAAATAATAACATTAAAATGGATTCACCCTAATGGAAACAAAAATTAACAACAGATCCATACCATAACACAACAATATGTATCCATGCATTGGATTCCCATTTCAATCCCCCCAAATTTATCTAACATATAATTACATGATCAAAAATTAGGATTTTTCATTATTTAATTTATATATAATTTTAGTTATCTATTTTTATATAATTTTTAAAACCATTACCTCATATTTAAAGATCAATTATATTTTATAATTTTTTTTCGAAAAAATATGTTCTAATGTTAACACTCGTGATTCATTCATGAAACTATTTTGTTATTCATGGAATATCACCATCGAACTCTCTAAAAATCCAACAGATATCTCATACTTGTGAAAAATGTTTAAAAAAATGGATGAGAATGAAATTATCCCAGTAAAGGATGTAAAAATGAAATGGAACCCGCTAGCCCATTTGAAATATATGATAATATATAATGAACTTTTTCATTATAAATAATAACATTAGAGTTAAAAATAATAATTTAATTACGCAATAAATCTACTTCAATTCCCAATGTATTCATGAATAATTTTATAATAAACCATAAAATTAAATTATAAACATGGTGTTTTCCATGAAACAAGATAATATTTAATAGGAAGAGAAATATTTTTAGTCTAAAATTGACACAACCAATCTTAAAAGAATATTTTCATTTTATTTCCATATGAAATCTAAATAGGACAACAAAACACTTTTTTAGTACTTGTAAAGACATATTGTTATATTAAAAAAATACCCTTATAATGGATCTTTTAAGAACCTTTTAAATGTTATAGCTATATATTTTAATTACAAAATATCTCATAAGAAAATCATATTTTTAGATGACTCTGATATTACTACCCAATTCATTGCATTGATATATCAGGCTCAACCATAATCAAATAAAAATAATGATGATTAATCATAATAGATATTTATAATCTTTTATATAATTATAAAACCAGTAAAATCATGAATTTACATAATAAATGCAACAAAATATCACATTAGATCTTATATGAAAAAATAATTTTTGTTTTTATATAAAACATTGGAGAAATATATTTTCTTTTGAAAACATTTTTATATTAAAAACCCTCCAAAATTAGGAATATGATATTTTTTTAAAATAATAAGAATAATGAAAATGAATAATTCCTAGGATGGTAGTAGGATGTAGTCCTAAAGTAATAATTAAAAAAATTTCATTTTATATTATTTAAAAAGAGTCAAAATTGACCTGTACAATTTTTTTGAAGATTCTTTTATAGATTCTTCGAATATTTCAGGGATATTTCTAAATGAATTTAATAATTCATTTTAATATAGTATATAAAATTATTTAAACATTTTTTTGAGAATGTTAGTATAATAAATGTAGTTGAAATCCACTGAAAACTGTATGTTAATAAAAAACTCCACCCCTTGGGACCCAATATACCTCACATGTCATTTATATTCCTGAATAATAACATTATATAAATTTTATAATGTTCCTAGAACATTTTTCATTTTAATTTATTTATTATTATTACATGAATTTTAAATTATAATGATATTTAATATAGTTACTATGTTAGTTAGTTTACATCAGATTTTTTTATGTCATTTGGTTTATAGTATCCCAAATAAAACTGGTTCCTTGACAATGGTAAAAGGTTTCATGGTTCTGTCATCTCTATATTCTAAAAAATCATATAATTAAAATTTTAATCAATATTATATTATTTTATAACCATCGATGATTTTTGATCATAAAAAAAGTGTTCATTGTTTCATAGGGATGGTATTGTACACATATGCATGATAAATATTTCTATATTTCCTATATTTGAAAATAAAATGAAAAATAAAAAGTTATAATTTATCATAGACCCGTTATTATTATATATATAATATTGAATCCTTAAATTCAAACATATTTCAATCTATGTATTGTAGAAAATGGAAAACTAATCACATCACATTATTTAGGTGGTAGTCTATATGTATAAAGAAGGTGTATTACCATATTCCAGCAAGTAAAAATGTATAAAAATAATTAATATATTATATTGAAAAAAATATAATTATAACCTAAATATCACATTTATATATGTAATTTAAAATCATCCTAAAATATACCATAAAATTCGTTTGAAGGAAAATGAAATACACTACATCATAGAGATGATAGATTTTATGTATAAAGGAGTGATTCATTCATATCTCATTTGATAAAAAGTTGATGTAAAATGGATTATCATCAACATAGTATTATCCAAATATAACCAAGATACTATTTTTATTATATCATAATCTAAATATATTTTTTTTGAAATAGTTTAATGAAGAAAAAAACATATATAAAATTATTAAAAACCTATTCCTCCTATATTGATATCCTTCTTTCGATTGAGATTGGGGACATTGATATATTTGTTTATGGTCCTTGAATGGGATTGGAGACATGATAAGTTATTTATATATAATAAATTTGTAATTTTTTTTGTAAAATGTTATGTTAAATGTTCCTTTGGAAATAATTCATTGATTACCTTTTGATAAGCAATTTTAATTGTTATTTTCACAAAAAATCTATCCTTACAGCTTATAAATGAAGCATTCAAAGTTAAAATTTCAGAATATAAGAAATTTTCATAAATTTATATAAAATTTCATTTCAATTATAGATAGTATGTCATTTTTATAATATTTTAATGTTTTATAAATAATTTTTAAATTCACAAATCATTTATGGTTTGTTTGGTACTACACATAAAACATGATATTAAAAATATAAATAATAATTTGGAATATTAGTAAAAACAAATTTATCATCACTTATAATTTATAATGATACATAAAATAAATTGAAGACTCTAACTAATCTAAATATGTTATTCTTTTAATTTCATTGAAATAATTATGTTTCATTTGAAAATTTGTTTAAAAATGATTTGTTATCATGGTGTAGGAATTTTTTAAAATTTTTAAATATCAAATAAAATGAATTTGATTTATTAATCATTAATATAGATCTATATTTTCTTTTATAATTCATATTTAATGTTATATTTACCATGAATAAACCTTATTGATATTAATATTTAAAAATATGATTTTTTTAAATGTAATATTACTAATATAAAATTTGATGTCAAAATTAGGACAAGTGAATCCAAAACAGATAAAAATTTAACACATGTATTGGATTTGTTTAGAAATAATCATTTCCAAATTTATTGATTCTTTTGATATTATCACATAATTTAAACCACAATTTACTTGTTTTAAAATATACCATAATGGCTATATATTACCATTTTTGCTATTATGGAGGACTAAAATTTATATTAAACAGATATAAAAATATGGAAGTTATGATTCCAAATATTTCAACAATTTTTTCAGAGAAGACTTCAATTATTGGTTATATAGAAATTTTAATAAATCATCAAAAATGAAATGAACGCTATTTTTTAAAAATGTAATTCTATGATTATTTAATTATATTATTATACATATATTCCTATAACCACAATGAAATTAATTTGGATTTATTATATTGGATAAATAATCTAATGGTTTCATTATAATAAAAAATAAATAGTGATATATTCTTTCTATTACAATAAATTAAATTATTAATGAAAATAATATTTTTATAAAAAATATTTCTTGAACAATTAAATTATCGTACATTAATATCTCACCAATAGATAAAAATTTTATGAATGATTATTAATTTTACTATGGAAATTATAAATATTTTAATATGAATTTTACTCTTATTAATTCCATATATGTCACCATCTTGGTTATAGTAG
Source organism: Viscum album (assembly GCA_963277665.1). NCBI lineage: Eukaryota > Viridiplantae > Streptophyta > Magnoliopsida > Santalales > Viscaceae > Viscum > Viscum album. The sequence continues at coordinate 598,802,650 of OY728161.1, read as the reverse complement.
TCATATTTAGATAATATTATATTTTTATATCATATGTAATTAAACAATTTTATTATTAAGATGATCATATATATATATATTTAACTAAAATATTGGGTTTTTACATCCGACACCCATGAAGCTGTTTCCCTTCAAATTTGACTTCATTATATAAAAATAAATTTATCATAACTTGTTAAAAAAAAGATATATGTTTTATCATGAAAATTTATTGATATATTATGATCATGAAATGATTTATATCAAGAATATATGTATATATATGAGACTCATACTGGTATATGTGTATCTCAAAACATAAATTTATACTTGAGTGATGTCTTCCAAATAAGAAACTATAAATTTATCATCCTTTTACATGTGTTAGAGGAATTCATTTTTCATTTAGAAGAATAATATAAGAAGATATACATAGTTAATGAAGAATTTTAAAATTTCGTTGTATTTATTAAATTAAAACCTTTAAATCATCTCACATTTCAATTATAAAGGACATTGATTAATTTTTAATGCATAAAGCACTAAAATAATCATATATTGGACCGTGAGATCAATAATAGGATATAATTATTTCATTTATACATCAAGATATTTATTATGATAAATTTATTCTTTTATAATTACATAATACCCATAAACATTCATATAAATAGTTACCTCATTAATCTTTAAAACATGAATAATAGCTCTCAATGATAAGTCTAATTCATTATGTATATAACTAAACACTAAATCATTCTACTATATACATAAAAAAATTTAAACTGAAAAATTTAAAAATATTTAATCACATAATCATAATGTAAGATATAAATTCACCATAATAATATATTTTATCAATATATGAAATTATTGATACCGAAAAAATTGAATCACTAGATAAAAAACAAAAAACAATTACACACTTCTTAAAATTAACATATTATTTATTCTATAAATATTTCCAACAATAATATATAATACATAATACTATTTAATATTTTCCTAAAAATATATTAATAACATATTCTAAATTTTAATTAATAATAATTCTATGAGGTTCTTAATATTATAAAAAACGTGTTCCTATAATTTAATAATACAATTTTCATGAATTATCTCATCATAAAATGATTAAAAAATCTTGTTTTTTTTTCTATTTTTCCATCATGAGATCCTTCATAAAACAAGGTTACCAATATTTCATTGATCTCTTTCAAAAAAATCATTAAAGGGGTATTAATTCGTAAATGATATATTTAATGTAAAACTCATTAATCATCTCGCAATGTATCATAAATTACTTTACAAAAATTCTCATGTAACCTAAATGGGTATATATTCCATTGAGTTAACAATTATTCTTAAACATAGTAAACAATGATGACATATTAGACACAGAAAATACTCAAAACTGGTAACATCATAACCAATAAAAAAATATAAACCCTTTCAATTTTAGAAACAATAACACCTAATTACTTAAAAAACCTATAAATAAATAATATATCCAAATATTCATACTTTATTGCATTAAAATCATATTTTATGATTATAGTGTATGTGAATTAATAAAACCATTACCTAATATAGTGGATATTTTCACACATTGTATATTTAATCAAATAAAAAATATTTTATATTTTATCAATAATATTTTATTCATTATAAATTTACTTTACTAAAGATGTGTAGTCATTGAACTCTAAAAAATAAATACAAACCCATAAGGTATATAAAAATACTTTAAAATTTGGGAAGGTCAAAACAAATCTCAACATGGTATATAAAAATAATGTTAACCCATTTACCCATTTGATATTTAAAACAAATAAAAATGAATGTCGTTTATAAGTTATTAATATTATAAAAAATAAATAATTACGTAATAATTAGATATTTTTCAAATAAAAAATATTCAGAAAGAAATCATTGTAAAAAAATCATTTAATAATCATAATCATGGGGGTTTCTTGAAAAAACGGAATAATTTTACTTGAAATAAATTTCTTTTACCAACAATGATAATAAATCCTCTTAAAACCATAATTTCATTTGTGTGCTATAGAAAATCATAAGATTTCCATAAAATCCATTTTACGATCACAGTAATTTATTATAGTTATATTGTGAAATTATACTATCCAGAAACCTTTACGTGGAATGATTTTTATGGTCATTTACATAATATCACATAGTGTGACTGATATTTCATTAAATATATCCACTTTAAACATTTCATTGAAAATCTATATCAGGATCACTCTCCATTAGATCTATATTAGGGTCACCCATAATCATTTAATGTTTCAAATAACAATTTCATGATTAAAAAATGTATAATATTTCATTTCTATCATAAAAAAATTTAATTGTTCATTATATCACAAAAGAATAATTAATATTTTTTATTATAAAATTAAAAGAAATATATTTTTAGTTTGAAAACATATTTAAAAAATTAAAAAATTGAAAAATCGTATCATTGATGAAATATGACATTCTGTAGTGTCATTTTCAGGATTAATGGCATTGAATATTTAAATTTTTTTCCATTAACTAATCATAAAAAATAAAATTCTAAATATTGGTAAACAAGTGTTAAATGTAACCCATATAGACTATATTTTAAATTTTCCACTTTAAAACCACTATAAAAAGTAAAATATGATTTCAAATAACATAAAAAATATTACATTAAAATAAATGACAATATTGAATAATTTTTCGGTACATGAATATGGTGGAAATGGATTTTAAAACATTTATAATTAATCCTTAATTAAAAACTCATTACCTCATGTCTCAACATTAATCTTACATCTTTTAATTTAATGGAATAAAATTACAATTTTTATATCTAATAATGAAAAATTATTATAATTATATGTTTTTAATTATGAATTGTATTTTATTTATTATCATTAATAATTTTGATACAGTTTTGGACATGTTTTCATCAAACACTTAAAGGTAATTTGGTTCATAATATATTACATAATTATTTGTGTGAATTCTTTAGTAAAAGGATCATGGTTACATCATAACTATAATCATAATAATGTAATAATAATAATTTTTTCATTTTATATACTTTTCAATCCATCCCTATAATTTCATCTAGATATGTTATTTACAAAACTTCATGATGAGAAATGTATGTTCTTAGGAATATGTTTTTTTTTAGTTTGCTGATTGCTAAAAAGTAAAAAAAGTATATAAAGGTTTAATTTTAAAATAAACCTTATAAAATAATAATAACATATATATATATATATTAGTTAAATATGTCCTACTGACCATCAATGCAATATGGTAATTAAAAACTAATCGCATTGCAAAATTAATGTGGTAGTCCACCCATATGCATATTTCTTATTATATAATTGTGCTATTTATGTATTAAAAGTGGGTAGAATAATAATTAAACATAACAAAATTAGATTATTACATATATTTCCTATTTTGATATCATCATTTTATTGTGCTTATGGACTTTGATAGATAATATAATGGTCAGACTAGGTTCATGAGGACATGGTAATAAAAGATTAAATTATAATTTAGGAAGTGTTTTAATGGAAAACCAAACTCCTATTTTTTTAAAATCCAGGATTATGACACTTTTTAATGGAAAATATACAATCCATTTCACAATTTATCTATCATTAAAGATAATTATTGTAAATTTAAATATGAATAATGAACCATAAATGAACCCTAATGTTTAAGATATAAAATATACATCCATTTGAAAAAATATAGTACTTATATGAATACATAATGATTTTTAAATAAATCTTTATAATTAATTCCAATTTAATTTCATTTAAGATATTATTCAGATATTTTTACATTAATAATATCTAGATAATAATGGATTTTTAATTAAATAACATAATTGATCACCTATATATCATAATTTTCATTAATATAAATGTAATAACCTAACTAATCTAAATCATATTACTATTGTTGTTATTTAAATCGTTAACATGATTTCAATCTTTTATTAAAAAATATCATGTTAATGCAATGATAGTATTTCAGAAAATTATAATATATCTAAAAATTATTGAAATTATTGACATGAATATAATTTATTAACTATAAAAAATTTCATCTAGTTTCATTAAAATATATATATACACTTATACTAATGATACAAATATATTAGATATATTTAATGATAAAAGATTACATGTGTCTATATATAATGTTAATTATATTAATAGAAAATACAATATAAAATTATGTGGGTAAAAATTGATAAAATTTACTAGGTAGAAGTGAGAATCAGATCAAAACTCATCCACCCTTTTTAGATAAGAATATGTAATCATATCATGTAATTTTATCCATAATTACCCTCTAAGATCGCTTATTGCGATGACTAAATTTTACAATGTTTATATTCCTTTTGAAAAATATGAAATTATATTTATAAAATAAATTAAAACATGATTCCAATATATTTTCTCAAATTTATTAGATTAAATTTAAATAAATATTTTAATTCAATTTTAAAATAATCATATAAAGTGCAGAAATATTTTTTTTAATGTATTTTTTGAAGAATTAAATGACGTAATTCTCTTTATTTATCAAATAATCATAAAAAAATAAATTTAAATTCATTTTATTAGATATATAATATAATAATATTATTAAAATCATTCCTCAAAAGTGATTAATTGAACCCATTATATTAAAAATAAATTATGCACATAATGAATAGTTTTAAATAAAATAATTTTATACCTTCAAATAATTCAATATTAATTTTCTAAAAAATTCAAAACCATAGTTTGAAATATTTTTCATTTTATAATGAATTAACATTAAAAATATATTTCATAAATGTTTAAATCATATTCCTTCCCACTAATTCAATAACAATTTTATAACATTCATTTTAAAATAAAATTTTTATAGTATATCATAGTCCTATTTAAGATCCACCTCATGCAATCGAACATTATATTAATTTTAAAGAAAAATAATTTCTGTTACAACCATTCCTATTAAATAAGAAGATATGAATCTTTAAAAACATCAAAATAGTTAATTGAAACAATTTTAATCCATTACCATTTTCCAAATCATTTTTCTCATAATGAAAAATTCACATAAAATTTTATTATAATCCATAACAAGGGAAAAAATTAAAAAAAAAAATTCAGAGGGGATGATGAACCAAACAATCCAAATTATTCTAGTAAACTATAGTTAAAAAACATATAAGAAAATTCTTGGAGACCTACCAAATACATGATGACTAAATACTAATCTATATGAGTATGTAGGGTTTGATCACATATAAAATATTATAACACCAAGAGAAAATTTCATTACATTCTAAAAATATTCAATGATTTATTATTTCAAAATATTAGATATAGACATGGAATTTTAATTCAAGATTCATAATATAAATTAAATTTACATCAATCCATATTTTTCTTTGAACATTCCATTTTATGGAAATGCCTCAAATAGGCCTTATAAGGGGAATGTCATTTCAAAAACAACATTTCACTTTTACATTCAATCGTCACTTTTGAAAAAAACAAAACATGGATTGAAAATTATTTCGAAATAATATTAACAAATTCAACGACATAAAAATCACTTCCCCTATTCCCTTTGAAAAGAAAACTACACACATCCATCGGATAAGAGAAAATATAAAAGCAGAATCAATAAAATATCATCAATACATTTAATGCTCAATAAAACTACAACATAAACATTTATCAATCAATATCAATGTTATGTATAATCAATAAAAATATAATTATATCAAAAAAAATTTATCCAACAAATCAGTATCATTCATGAAAATTCACAACAAATACAAAGAGTTACGCACGGTGTGCACATAGTTTGAAAAATTATGCGATCAAACAGTGCCAACCAAGGAGCACTGGATAAAGAGGTATAAACAGTGTGTGCATGGTTTGACAAACCATTCGACCAAACTGTGCAGACTAAGCATCTATGGATAGTGAGGTTCGCACGCCATGCGCACGGTTTGACAAACCATGTAGGCGGTTTCTAATTCTAAATTTTTCTTTTAAAACCACCTGAACCCCCAGTACTTCCATTATTTCGACCTTGGCTCAGGATTGACTAATTTCAGTTATTTCCAAGGACTCCTATAGTGATTCCAATGCGATCCCAACACATTTCATTGAGAATGAAGGCTCGGATTGAAGATCATCTCTCCTCCCAGTAAGTGGATTTCATCCAGTTGTGTTTCTCATTATTTCCTCTATCATTCATTAATCATTTCATGGGATATTTTATTTTTTCCATAGATCGAAACCTATGAGTTTAGGAATAGATCTAAGATTGTGAATAATGATCTAGTTTTTCTTGACCTTGATTAATTTGATCATAATTTTGGTTTTTAAAGAATTATATCAAGATTTTGATCGACGTAGTTGTGTCGCTCAGTTTTTGGGGTTTCTCGTTGGGTAAACTACTATCAATAAATCATGTTAGGCGGTTCTGTCACATCATCCCAAATTGATTATCATTTTATTTTATTGATGAATTTTAATTTTTGATTTAAATCCAACATCTCAATATGGATTCAATTAAATTGATAAAAGTTGAGTCCAATGAATTGAGGTATTTGAAGTGAATTTGTCATCGAAATTTGGAAAACCACATTTCCATTTAATTGGGTGTGGTAATGGAAGTTTCCCGATTTAAATTTTTTAATTTAATTAGTGGTTTTGATGGAAGTTATTTCAATTAAATTGTTCAACTTAATTGTTGAATTGATTTGTGAGATGATGGAATTGGTTTTGAATGGATTTCAAACTGGTAAAAATGTCATAAAATGATTTGATAGAAACCCATTGGTATTATCTTGTTAAAAACACATGTTTTTGAAAAAAATCTATTTTGGTTTTAAATGAAATGAGATTGGAACTTTTGAGATGGATGAATAGGAATGATCATATTTTAAGAATTCATAAAATCGTTCTCCCATCATGTAATAGAACAATAAAGCCTTATGTAGTTAGTGAGTTATTTGGATACACTCTACACTACGACAACATTATGAAACATACTTGTGGCAGGTCTCATCCCTGATGGGTTAGTGACTAATCTACTTTGTCCCGTGTCATAGGGATTTGTTTATAATAATTTTGGTGAGTTCACATAGAGAGTTTGGAATGATATAAAATATTAATACTATCTTACCTTTTGGAAGATGACCATGTTGCTTGCCTGTTTATTTGTATTTGGGATATATATATATATGCCAATTTTTTTGAACCTCCTTACATGCCTGATTAATGTATATAGACTTGTTTATGTAATGTTTTTATTTAATCCATTGTTTTAGAAGCATTCCATTATCCTAAAGCATGGCTTGATATATTTTCCATCATTTGAAAATGTATAGCAAGATTTTTTAAAATATGATATTGAATTTCCAACCTGTTTATTTAAAAATTGAATGCTTTTCATTGGATAATCTATATTTGGAATCTATTGTGGATTCATTGGTGGTATCCTACTGGGATTAGGCTCACACCCTACTTTTTCCTTCGGGTGTTTTTAGGCTTTCTCTTTGGAGGATCAAGCAAAGGGAAGGGACCTCTTGGCTGTTGATCCAGTGGTGGATCTTTGGACTTGGTGATTTGTGTCCTTAGGATCCTTGTATTTGTTTTTCCCATTTTAGTACATGGGTTGTAGTACATTGTCTTATTAATCTTTTTTGTATTCTGGTACATTACTCCCAGTGAAGTATCTTTTGTTATGCATAGTGTTCTGTTTTACTCTTGCTTCCAAATTCTGGTGGAAAAATAATTCCCACTTATACGTTGTACGATGCCGGGTGCTAGTCACCCAACCATGGGGATCAAGAACGACCTTCAGGCAACGTCAGGGTCGGCTCAGTTATCTTGTTACCAGGGTTCCCGAGCTAGTTCGTGACAAAGTGGAATCAGAGTAGGTTGAGCATCTTTCCTTAATGATAGTGTGAATTTGAGTAATCTTGAATGGACATAGGAGGTAGTTTTAATTGAGTTTCTAGACATCTCTTACCTCAAAGAACCATAAGTCACCAGGGGTGGTTAGGGAAAGGTGACATGTGGATTAGTTCTAATCTTTTCCCTTTTTTATCGGGATAGAGTGGAATCCAAATCTTGTTATCCCTTCTATTAAGAGTAGTTTTCCTTTTTACTCAGGTTGAGTGTTAATCTAATGAATTATCTATTTTCTACTGATGCTGTGTAGCATCATTCCTCTGAGAAGATGTGGGAATCAGATCCACAAAGAGGATGATGTATAATCTCATCAAGCAAGTCATATTTTGGATCCGAGTCTTGTTGAGGTGATTGTTCGCACTATCCATGCTCTCGAACTGGCACCACCTATAGTTCTTATTCAAGATCCACCTATAGATCCTCAAGCGATATTCTCCGAGGTCATTCTCATGAGTTCCAATGCCAGAAGCCACCAATTTTCAAAGTCTCAACTAACCCTCGTCATGCTGAGGAATGGTTGAATATGATTGAATGCCTCTTTGGGTTCTTAGAGACACCTCATTTGATCAAGGTGATGTGTTCCACCTTTGTGCTGGAAGGACCCAGTAGGAGATGGTGGGACATGATGGTGACTACTGGGAAACATGAGGGTTTTGATTGGAAATACTTTAGTGTTATTTTCACTGACTAGCTCTATCCAGAATCACTGGTCTTGGCCATGGCAGTGGATTTTTTCAAGATTGAGCAGGACAAAAAAACCATGACTGAGTACTCAAACCGATTTTCTGATTCGGTACTGTTTTCTCCTGAGATTGTAACAAATGAGAGGCTGAAGGCTCGACGATTCAAGTTGGTAATTCGATCAGATATCCATATTCAGGTTTCCATACTGAAGATACCCACTTATGCTAGTTTACTGGATAGGGAAATGATGGTTTATATGAATCTAGCAGGAAAGTCAGGGTTGCAGGATGTTCCTTTTCATTCTACTGGCAGTGTTGGTTCCTTAAAAGGAAAACTGAAGAATGGCATTTCTCATGGTGGTTCTCCGTAATAGAGTAATTCCAGACCTCCAATAGCACCGGGAGGGGTTCTTTGACTTTATATCATTATGGAAATCCAGGACACTCTAAGAGGGTTTGCATTGAGGCATCGAAGAACTGTAACTCGTACGGACATTGAGGGCACTTAAGACAGATTGTACCATCACATATCTACTCCGCATAGTATAATAGATTCATTAGCACCTCCAAAAACTGGGGGGAAATCAAATTCTTCACTTACAAAAGGGTTCCAGCTATAGGAATCCAGAACGAAGTTTCTCCACGTAGTGGAAGAGTTGTTAGAGGTAGCTGATACAGGTCTTGTGGTTGTGAGAGGTACCATTACAATAGCATCATCTTTAGTGACAACTATTTTTGATATCGGTCCATCTCAATTTTTTATTTCAACCCTTTTTTTATAATACTTAATCTACCTATGGAGATTTTATCTTGTGCAATGGATATTACTACACCTCTTGGTACAAAGATAGAGAAGGGTATCTATAGTCTTGCCTGTGTATTCTCTCTATAAGATGTTGAGCTTTCTTGGTGTTTCTTGTTTCTCGACATGAAATCTTTTGACATCATATTTTGGATGGATTGGATCATTTCCAATAAATCCGGAATTGATTGATATCTAAAACAGATCTACCTTACTACACCTAGTGGTGTGGCTCTTTTTTTTAAGGGTAAGGGGACCTAAGGTCAAGCAGAGCTAGATTCTCTTATACAGATATAGGGAAAGTTATACCATTGTTTTCTTTTGTTTTAGAGAGAGATTCAATGTGTGGTGATCTTCCTCCAGTCGTCACTGAGATTCCCAACATGCTTCCTTCTAACATCATTGGTTTTACACCAGTAAAAGTGGTTGATTTTTCTATTGACTTAATACCTGACAGTCAACCGGATTCGATTCCCTCTTACCGAATACCTCCATCAAAACTCAAAGAACTGATGTCCCGGTTAGACGATCTTCTTGAGAAATGATTTATATTCCCTAGTGTGTCACCTTGGGCAGCACCAGTTCTCTTCACCATGATATTTGATGGTTATCTTCGCTTATGTGTTTATTATATAAAGCTCAATCATGTTAAGATCAATAAAAAGTATCTGTTTCCATGAATTGATGATTTTTTTGGATCAATTAAAAGGGGAAATTTGGTTTTCAAAAATTAACCTTCGATATCTTTACCGTCAGTTGACGATAAATGAATCTGACGTTCATAAGACCACTTTTCGAAGTAGGTATGGACATTATAAGTACCATGTTATGAACTTCATCCTAAAAAATGCTCCTACCGTTTTCATGGATTTGATGAACAAAGTATTCTGTGAGTATCTATATACTTTTTTTGTAGTCTTTTCGGATGACATTTTTGTCTAATCCAAGTCAGGGGAGGATCATGTGTATCATCTGAGAACTATTTGGGGTCTTCTAAGGAATCACCAACATTATTCCAAGCTTTCCAAGTTTGATTTCTAGATACGGGAACTAAAATTTCTGGGACACGTCATGTCAGAAAAAGTAATATCTGGTTATCATAATAAGGTGAATGTTGTCCTGACATGGGAATAACCCCGTAATGTTTTCTAGATTCATAGATTCGGGGGCTTAGTAGGATACTATCTTCGTTTTGTTAAAAACATCTCAATGATAGATTCTCCAATGACAGATCTGACTCGAAAGGGAGTGAAGTTTTCCTGGAATAATAAATTTCACAGTTCATTTGTTGAGCTAGACTGTCTTTTGACTACTTCTCCAATGTTAACTCTTCATAAGGATGGGATGGGTTACATGGTCTTATGTGATGCATTGGGTTCATGTTTGTGATTTGTCCTTATGCAAGGTTATCGTGTTGTTTCCTATGGATCTCGTCAGTATAAGCCTCATGAGAAGAACTATCCTACCCATGACCATGAACTTGAAGTTTTAATGCACGAAATTAAGTGTTGGAGAAATTACATTTATGGAGAAAGGTTTACCATGTATTTATACCACATTATCTTGAGTTATATCTTCTCTCAAAAATATTTGATTCTTCACCAAAGGCGTTGGGTGGAGTAACTGCAATCATTGGAAGTAGACATTGACTATACCCCAAGAAAAGGGAATGTAGTTGATGATGCGTTAAGCAGGAAACATCCATTACATGTTGTGAAATAATCTTCTGAAGAGTGGAGTTTGATGGATCTTTTTCTCAGTTGCATATTGGAGTTCAGTGTAAGGGGAATGAGGTTTGTTTATCCAGTGTCCAGTAGACATCTGCACATCTCGAGTTAATTTTTCAGGAAAAACAACCAGATGATGAATTACATAGCTTTAGAGACTTTCTTTATAGTGGGGAGACTTACACCCAGTAGTCATTCTCCAAGGAGGGTGTTATGTGTTATCAGAACCGTTATGTTATGCCATTATCGGCAAGGAAGGATGTGGTGGCTGATTGCAATAAATATCAGTGGTCGGTACACCTAGGAACCACAGAAATGTTCTATGACATGCGGTTACAGTTCTAGTTTCCAGGTATTAGACGATACATTGCTGAGTTTGTATCTCATTGCAATACATTCTAGTAGGTGAAATACGAGCAGAAGAAAACATTAGGTTTTCTTCATCAACTTCCAGTACCTACATGGAATGGGGATGAAATCTATATGGAATTTGTGGTTCGGTTACCTCAAAACCAGAGGAATAAGAACACGATATGGGTTGTGATTGACAGGCTGACCAAAAAGGCTCACATTATACATATTCAAGATACCACCAATATTGAGGAGTTGGGGAATTTCAAGGTGAATGAAATTTTTATTTATCATGGAGTTCCGTCTGCTATAGTCTTCGGTATGGATCCTCAGTTTACTTCTCGATTTTGGAAAGGCTTTCAGGAGGCACTAGGATCTCATGTCCGTTTGAGCACGACCTACCATCCACAGTCAGATGGACAGACATAGAGAGCTATTCATATCTTTGAGGATATGATCCTATCTTGTGTTCTTGACATTGGTGGGTCTTGGGTTGTTCGTGTAGGGTTAGTTGAGTTCTTTTATAAGAACAATTATCAATATGCGATCAAAATGGCTTTTTTTTTTAGGAATTGTATGGTTGTCCTTGTAAATCTCTTTTATGTTGGTCGGATATTGGTGAAATCTCATTAGTAGGACCGTGTTTGGTCCAAGAGATGACAGTTAAGACCTATTTGATTCATCAGAGAATGTTGGTAGCACAGAGTCAGTACAAGTCTTATGATCATCATCAACATAGACCTTTAGAGTTCCTAGTTCATGAAAAGGCGTTCTTGAATTTTTCACCCTGATTAGATCAACGACAACATGGTAGGCAAGGGAATATTGTTCCTCATATTATGGGACCTTTCGAGGTTGTGGGTCATGTGTGGAATGTTGCAAACCGTCTAGCTCTACCACCATAGCTAAGGAGGATACATAACATGTTCCATGCATCGTAGTTGTGAAAGTATCTCTCAGATCCATATCATGTTGTGAGATGGAGTGATCTTGAGATTGAACCAGATTTATCTGTGACTGAACGACCAGTCATAGTTGTTGATTCTAATACCAAGGTACTTTGTCGGAAAACGATACCTCTGGTCCTTATACATTGGCTGCATGGTTCAGATTCTCATGAGAAGTGGGAAAGGGAGGAACTAATGAGAGAGGAGTGGACTCATATTTTGACATGGAGGTTTCTTCATAGGCTTTCTGGGAAGAGAAAGCTCTTTTGGTGGGGAGGTTGTAACATCACATTACATTTTCATGTAATTTTGATGTTCCTAAATACCTCTGTTTTAGAGTAGTGCTTTGGGGTGCGTTTGTGTGAAATTTTAAATAAAACAAAAGGGAAATTGGTTGTGCATGGTTTGTGCATGGTTTGACAAACCGTGTGACCAAACCATGTAGACGGAACATCTCGGGATAGTGAGGTCTGCATGGCATGGGAAAAGTTGGAAAAACAGTGCACCTCTGCCCAGGTAAACCGTGCACGCAGTTTCTAATTCTTAATTTTTCTTATAGAACCACCCGAACCCCCGGGACATCCATGATTTTGACCATAGCTCGTGCTTCACACAATTTAGGTGTATCCAATGACTCTTAGAGAGATTACAATGCGATCCAAACATATTTCTTTGAGATTGATGTCTCGGATTGAAGATCTACTCTCCTCCTGGTAAGTGGATTTCATCCCATTGGGTTTCTCACTTTTCCTTTATCATTCTCTGATCTTATCATGGGTGATTTCCTTAATTTCTATGGATCTAAACCAATAAGTTGAGGTATAGATCTAGGATTGTGAATCTAGATCTAGTTTTGCAAGACATTGATTCGTTTGATCGTAATTTTTGGTTTTAAGGTTTTAGATCAAGATATTGATCGATGTCGTTCTGCCGCTCGGTTTTTGGGGTTTCACGTTTGGTTAACTCCCATTAATATAACAAGGTTGGTGGCTCTGTAATGCCTTTAAAAATTGATTATCATTATATTTCCTTGACTTATTTCAATTTTTGATTTAAATCAAATTTATCATTATTCTTTCAATTAAATTGATAAAATTCAATTCCAGTTAATCAATGAATTTGGAGTGATTTTTCCATGGAAATTTGGAAAAACCCAATTCCATTGAATTGGTCGTGTTTATGGAAATTGGAAGATTTAAATTTTTTAATTTAATTGGTGGATTTGATGGAAATGATTTCAATTAAATTGTTTTATTTAATTGTTGAATAGAATTGTGAGATGATGGAATTGGTTTTTAATGGATTTGAATCAGGTGAAAATGGCTTAAAATGATTTGATAGAATCCCATTGGTTTTATATTGTGAAAAAAGAATGTTTCTGAATATAACCTATTTTATTTTTAAATGGAATGTGATTGAAACTTTTGAAATCGATGAATGTAAAGGATCGTATTTTAAGCATTCTTAAAATAGTATGCCCATCATGTAAGAGGGCATGCAAGCCATAGAAAGTTAGTGAGTTATTTGGATACACTCTACGCTACGAAAAAGTTCTAAAACAAACTTGCATTAGGTCCCATCACCGATGGGTTGGTGAAAAGTCTTCATTGGCCAGTGTCATAGGGACGTGGGTATACACATTTATTTGAGTTCACATATAGAGGTAGGAATCCTAAAGCTGATTAATACTATCATACCATTTGGAATATGACAATGTTGCTCGCTTGTTTATATATATATATGAGATATAAATGTATGCCAATGTTTTTGAACTTCCATACAAGGATACTGAATTTATATAAACTAGTTTATATAAAGGTTTTATTTAAGCCATTTTTTTAGAAATATTCCATTATTGTAAATCCTTTCTTGATGAATATTCCATTATTTGAAAATGTATAGCATGATTTTTTAAAATATTCTTTTGAATTACCAAACATCATTATTTGAAAATTGAATGTTTTTCATTGGATAATCAATATTTGGAATCTGTTATGGAATCATTGGTGGTATCCTACTGGTCTTAGGCTCAAACCTTACTTTTGACTTCGGGTGCTTGGAGACTTTCTCATTCCAGGTTCGAGCAATGGGAAGGGACCTCTTGGAGGTGGATCCAGTTGTTGATATTTTGACATGGTGATTTGTGTCCTTAGGGACCTTGGGGCTATTTTTTCCATTTTATTACATGGGTTTTAGTACTTTGTCTTATTATTCCTCTTTTTAGTCTAGAAAATTACTCCCAGTGGAGTTTATTTTTATATGCGTTCTGTTTTGTTTTACTCTTTCATCCAAATTCCTGTGGAAAAATCATTCCCACATGTATGTTGTACGATTCCAAGTGCTAGTCGCCGACCCATGGGGATCGGGAATGCCCTTCGGACTATGATAGGACTAGATCGGTTATGGGTTTACCAGGGTACCTGGGCTGGTTCATGACATTAAAAAATGCTTAAAGGGAATTTATTCAATTTTTCTGAAATAGTTGACGTTTTTATGAATAGTGACATACCATAATTGCAAAATTAAGATAAATACACTAATTATAGTGTCATGTGTGAAGTTCTTATAATGTAATCCCACATTCTTTGGGATCACATGATACAATTACTATTCTTGGACATGGATAAAATCACTATTCCTTTTGTTGAGGTGATATAATAAATAAATTAATTTTATTTTAATAAATCTCTTCTCTCCTCCACTATAACCCCCCCCCCCCCCCCTCACTCCATCTTCCATTAATTCCTCTCAAGCATTGTGCCTTCTCCAAATTCTATCTAAATTGCCTCCCAACCTTCTCTCTCACGTCCATAAAACTATGGTCTCATAAAAAGACCAAAACAGCTCCCTTACAGAGGATCTCAAGGAAGATTGGTTCAAGAGGTATTTTCCTCTTTTCAATTCTTTGTCATTCATTTCATGTTCATTTGTTTTATTTTTCAATTACATATCCTTATCCAAATTTTGAAATGACTCTAGTACCTTATATATACTGGAATTTTGTAATGATATTGGAATAAGTTATCAATATCTTTACATTTTACCCTCATTTATAACAGTAGCAAGAACACCATCCGAGATGTGTAAATTTTCCACATTCAAGGAAGATGGGCTTTCAATTTCGATTATCATTCTCAATTTCGGTCATGAAACAATTCTTGTTATGGTTGAAATAGATTATTATGTATTTTATATAACCTATTTATGATTTTTTAATCCCTTTTTACTAATGATATTAAATATAATGTAAAATGAGTTCATTGTAATCAAAACACACAAATTAACCGAAACAAATATCAATGAGGTTATATATAATAATTCATCATCCTTACATGTAACCAAGATATATAAATGATTAATAACACCTATTTATGTTCATAAATAATATATATTTTCAATTATGAAGATTTACATCCATTCCACATGAACATCATTACTTAAAAACATGTGAACCTATTATGAAAATCAAGAAAACAACCACTCTGAATCGATGGAATTCAACATAATAACTTATAAATAATAGCACAATTGAACTAAAAAATTATGATAAACTAAATACATGTCTATTAGTATATTAAATAAGTAATTGATATTTATAATATCCAATTCCCGGACCTTAAGTTCAAGAGGGAAACACATTTGGATTTAAGGTAAGGGTTTTTCCACCAGAACATTTATTTACATTCGGGTTATTTTCATTGTCTAAATTACCCCAATAAAATTATTATGTATTATTATATACACATCAGAAATTATGTGTGAGTGGTCTATATATGTACACAAAATAGAATCCTTCTTTATTTTGTGGTAAGATACATTCTTTAAAAAGATCATTCTAATTGATTACGAAATAGAATCCCGGTTGAAGGGAATATCTCAATTTCTATCATATTTTCCATGGAAATATCTAATCATTTTTTGGAAAACATTATATCTATAAAATTAATTCATTTCTTATGAAAAAAATATCATACTTAACTGCTGAATTTTCCCAAATGAACTCTTCTTTTCAAATTAAAAGAGTATTTATTTCAAGAATTACTCGATGATTTTATAAGATTATCTTCCTCTATTTCAACACACTTGTTGATTCTTATGTATTTTTGATATTATTATTAAATAATAACTTCTAACATATTATGTTTAATGTTTATTTATTATTTTTTCTATTTATGTGATATCTTTAAAACATTCACCAGTTTACATCGAATGAGTAGTGTTTTAGTGTAATGATCGAGGAAAGATATTTACATTTAATATACTAATGTGTATGTAGTTTAGGTTCATCTCCATTTGTATGGGGAATGAATTAGACATAGTATGTGTTAGGTGGGGCACGATACAACCCCTTGGTGCATTAGTAGGTCTCATGAGATAATCTACGGTCTAGGTATAGGGCCTTGACAGAACGGTTATTTATGGTCTTGGCACAAGGCCTCAAAGGTATAGGTATATATTGTCCTGTATTATGAATTCCCTATTTATGAATATATTATTGATGGTACATGTAGTTATTTGACTCGTAGAACTCCCATGATTATGTTATGTTATGCCAGTATTTACTCAGCTCATTTTTCTACCATATTATGTTCAGGATTATTTCTAAAGGCATGTGTTTTTAATTATTCACCATGTCTAATGTTTATGTTATCTTCTGTTGTATTGCTTACCCTATATAAGAATTTGTGTCACCCATTTTTTATTTTTTATTTCCATAGGTTAATAATAATTCTATTATGAATGTCATGATGAAATAAACTAGGATTTATGGATGTTGTCTAAGGAGTTTCTATGTTGTTGTTCATTTCAAGTTGTAATGATGAACTTATGTATGTATCTTGTTTCCAATAATACAAAACTACTCATTCAATTGGGATGAATATTCCTTATTTGTATTCCAATGTAACCAATAATGCACCAGCTATAGGTAACTAGGGTTGGTTCATTACAACATTAATGTATTAAACTTTTGATAACCCTAAAGAATTATGATGGTGAAATTTATATTAATGGGGGTTGAATGTAACACACTCATGATATTGAGAATTATTTTATTCTAATTAATTTTACTTTTTCCTATTTATTATATCACTTGAAATTTTAAATCATTCTTTATATGTATATATATATTAATGCAGTAAGTCAAACATTCCATTCACATGCAATAAAAAACATGGTATGCGGTTCAAGCATCACTAAAATGGTCCATAATGCATGAAACAATGAGTTTCTCCAAAAATTCAATTATTTATTTTATTAATTAATTAAATAATATAATTATAACATATCCCTAAATAAAAGTGATAAATAATTTTTAGATATTGTTGTTTTATATAAATAAAATATATTGATAATTAAAATTTATATTTTCGGCAATGTCCTTTTATATTTTTTTCTTCAATGAATTGATTATAATAATAACATTAATTTTATACCCATTTAGATATTTAATTGGATTAAATGAACTGAATTTTTTTCTTTTGTATGTCGAAATTAGACTATGGTGAATTTTTGGTACTTTTTAGAGAGTCATCATTTTTTTGATGAATATTATAGAATACTACATTTTAGTTAAAAATTACCTTTTTCAAATTAATTGTTAATCATAAATGATATTATTAAAAGGTTTTTGGTAAAATTAGATTAATATTACATATAATAATATTAATAAATTAATTAAGATAAAATTCACTTTAAGAAATTATTAAATTCATTTCAAATGATTTAAGTTTTTCCTTCATTGAAACACTTTTATTTTGTCGGGTCTCTGAGATTAACACTAATCTTAATATTTCCATTTTTGTAATTTTTATTTAAAAAAATTAAAATAAACCATTATATTCAATATAATATTTTTATTATAAGAATACCATGTTATTATTTGACCAGAATTATAAGTAAAAGTGATTAAATTTAATAACAATAGTCCAGGTCTAATTAAGATAAATTAGAGACTAAACCATAAAATTAAGGTCCCAGATTATAGTACACATTGCTTTTCCATATATAGTCCACTAACATTACATCAATGATTTGGGTTCATTTTTAATACTTTTATTAAGAACGTTTTCAATCCTAAATTTTTTCTAAACATTTCAATTGAGTTTGTTGTCTTCCCTGTAGAATGCCACCACCTCTACCCTCTCCTCACACCACTCAATACTTTTTTGATCATCCATGATCTTTCCGTGTTTCCTCCTGAAAATCCATCTTTCTACATTGAAGCCTCCAATTTTTATGAAACCCTTTCAAGGTTTCCTATAGGCACAACCCAAATGGAGTTACCCGATTAATAGGAAACATCTTCTCTTAAGCTCATTTCTTTATATTCATAACCACCCATAAAATATATTTATTCCATTATTATGTAAAAAAGATAGTATAGGCCATATATTATGGTTATATTAATCTATATTTCTGACATAAACATACCCACACTACCAAATAATGAATGTTGAACATACTAATTCTGTGTTTGGTGAATTACTTCCTCAAGAAAAAATGATTTTTCATTTATCTTTTACAAGAAATACTGGATGAAAGTATAATGGAAAATATATTTATATATGTAATATATTATATTTAATAAGTATATAATATTTTTTTTATTTCTTTTAATACAAAAATCTTTTTACCTTCCATTATGTTTTAATATGATATCTCGTTTGAGGAATTGTGGACTACTACCAGCTCAACGCGATTTCGTTCATACTCAACATATATTGAATTAAGGATGGGTTTAATCAACATAGATGTTATATATGATATATTAATTATAATTTAGGAGTAATATATATATATACATATATATATATATATATATACTCATATTGAATTTATATACTTTCATTTAATTGGACAATAAAAACCAAAAACAGCGCTCATGCATATGTACATCATACTAGGTCCATAAACGATGTATTCAATTACATACCTACCTATAATATAGAATATATTAATTTACATGTAATTAATATACCTTATATTTATATAATTTAATTAATTATAGAATCATTACATAAGTATAAGGATCAATGTTATAACAAATTAAGACACATGCAAACAACAAAGGGAATATTACACGCAGTTAAACGATAACATAAGATCAATAACAATAAGGAAATATATGGTTATAATAGAACCAAATTTTAATATTGATTTAATAATATTATTATATAAAATATTTAAAATAAAATTTTATTTATTATATAGGAAGCATGTATAAATACAGATCGAGTCAAGACACAAGGTAAGGGGATTTAATCTTACTTTTAATTTCTATGATATACAATCTTTGTTTACCACTCATTCCTTTTTGTAGTGTGTGTTCATCCCATGATATTATTATATATATAATGGAAATAAATTTATTTGTATTCACAATCACATTTGATGATACATATTTCATGGGGATTATGTATCAAAAATTACCAAATTGGTAAAAATTATTTTATCTCATTTTTTCATCTTTAAGAATCATGTTTTTTTACGAACCTAAAGTTTTTTTCGAGGTTCATATTGTTACATTTTTCATTACATATCATGAATATAAATATTTTTATGATATTATATGGTCATATAAATTCCATTCCCTAAATGGTCAACATGATCCAAAGATACCAATTTATTATAGTTAATTGAGACAATCTTATCTCTTTTTGAGATTGCATTTTTTTGTTTCCATTGATAAAATATTATAATCTCAATATCTATAAAATTCATGAGATTAATTACCCTATGTTATTTCATGATATACCCTTTTATTGTTTTTCTATTTTCTACAATTTGGTACATAATTTTTCTATGAAATTTCATTTTGGAAATCCCAACATTACCCACTCTTAGGTTAGAAATCTATGTTTTATAAAAATGGATTGCAAGAATATTATACCACTCCAATATAATTTCTAAAAATATTATTGCACTTTTTTATTTACCAATCTCATCAGTTATACAATCTTGTTAAAATATAAATATGGAATATTTCTACCCATTATACAATACAAAAGGAATGTTCTTTCGACCTCCTATGGCATGTACAGATTTATCCACCATCAAATCTTCAAAGCTCGACATTCTATTATTAAAGATGAAAATATTTAATAAAATGTTATTAAAATAAATTTTCATGAAAATTTTGTTTTCCAAATGGATTAAAACATCTTATATTTTTTTTCATGTTACACTTTTATCAAAATCATTTTTAAGTCATAATTACAGGCATTCAACTGCTTTCAATGAAATTGGTAACAAAATCATTTCATGTTTATTTTGTAAGTATTCAAGAAAAATTCTTTTCAAATTTATTTCAATATTTACTTATAGATCACAAAATTATTTTCAATGAAATGGATCTCACAACACTTTCTATCTATATTTAAATGTTTTCAACTATTTTAAAAAGAAAAAGATATTACATTAGTTTTATGATTAATTTATAAAATTTCATTGTAAATTGTTTTGAAAATTATTTCATGTCATCAATATATATTTACTACAAATTTTATAAATAGTTTTTTTTAAATTTTATAATGAATGAAAACACTTTTCTGAAACAGTAATGGATAATTTCCACCATAAATGTTTTATTGTATTTATTAAAAAATTAATCATAGAGGAAGTATTTGGTTGTTACTCAAACCTTCTAAAAATTTATCTATCGTTTCCATTAATATTGTTTCTATGAATGAGTTATGATCAATGTATTGTTCTTTAGGAAACCCATTTATCCATGAAGTTTAATATTTTTATGAAACATGTTTTTCTATCATAGGACATATGCTTTTTAATCCCACATCATTTCACAGGTTGCATATATGATGAAATGAATAAAAACCCTATATCTTTCCACATGTTATGACATATTTACATGTTTATTTTACCCATTTAATTTCATTGTTTTTGATATATTAATTGTTTATTTATGATCATGTGGAACATATATGTTTGATTTAATAATGAGTTTGGTGTGACAAAAATTTCCTTCTAATGAAATGTATAAATATTAATTTCTCATGAGATAGACGTGGATGCATTGAGGGTTTACATGGTACAGAAATTCATGGTTGGAATGAGGGTTTTCTCGGTTTAATAATACAAGGTTGTAAGAAGGGTTTACTCATCTTTGTAATACAGTGAAGGAATGAGGTTTTACTCATTTAAATAATACCATTCTAGAATGAGGAGTTAACTAGTTCAATAATATATGTATTTAATGAGGAAAACTCCATTTTGTAGTATAACACTGGAATGGGGGTTTAATATGTTTAGTAAGAAATGTCTAGAATCGGGGTTCACCCTGTTCAGTATTTGACATTATCAACTATGTTGGTCTTGGATGTGATGCCTTGGAAACTATGTAAATCATATTATATTCTTAGAAATTTCCACAATTCTATGTTTTATCCATATCATATGCCTTAATGAATTATGATATTTAAATCATATTATTCATGACTTATGAACATCCAACCAATTTGCCATGATATATTCTATGATATTTTATATGTTTGGTATGATCTTCTATTTATAGGATCATACTCTCATGCTATTATAGTAATGTTTATTCCAACATACCTCCCTTGTATTCCTTATTATGTTGTTGATCATACCCTTTTGATGTATTCACTCCACCATATTATGATATTATGTACTATTATTGATATTTCTACAAAGGGTTATAGTCAAGATGAACATAGTGTGAAAATATGTATATCACTTATATACTAGTGATTATTTTTCCATTATTCCAAAGGGATTATACCAACTATTGTCTTTGGGAGTCTTATTGTATAATGTTTGCATTGTTTTGGTACCACTCAAGATTGTGTAATTCTTGAAGCCAATTTTCTTCATCGGCTTCCAATATAGCTATACAAATTTCATCTACCTTAACTGACATCTTCTAATCATTAATAATAGTTTAGAGAGATGGACACTGATTATTAATGCGAATGATGATATTTCTTCCACAAACAAAAGAATATGAAGTCACTGAGGTGGAAATTTGGGTCATTGTCCATTATTCCCGTGGAATATTTCAAATCATATCTTTCCAAAATTTCTAATTCTTGAACACCATCTTCTACTAAATGATGGAGAATGACTTTCAAAATTCCATGATATGGCCATTAGACTACACATTTTAGAGGGAAGTATGGTATTATCAGACATTATAACCGGTGTATAAACCCTTTGGATCAATATCCTCGCATAATTTGACGACGTGGGTGAGAAGATCAGGACGGAATCTAAATACATAGATGATATTGAATCACATGAATTAAATGACTGATCATGACATCAATTCCCTATGACTAATTTCTTATCCCTTAATGGAAATTAAATCCTACATTAGTAGAATGATCCTACACTGGAAAATCAATACTGGTGTTTATAGTCCCCTTATATCGAGTCTCCAGACTTCAATGTGCAAGGAGTGCATGGTTGAATTCAGGGGATCAGGTGTTCAATGCGCAATGTTGTCATGGATCTTACATATGTGTAAAATATTAGAGAACTCAATGATTTCATTGACTATGTTAGGATAGCATTATCTCATTCATTGGATCATGTTGGAGAGCTTCAACTTGTCGGACAAGAACCACATGATCTGGCATAGACATCCATTATTACCGGTATGATCACATATATTAATATGAACATAGGATAATTCCATCATACCCATGTTTGTTGAGAGTCTATTTTATTTTGGCTCCACTCTATTTGGTGAACTATACATTGCGCATGTGGTTTGGTTCATGTTCAACTTTATCATGTGATAGAGTTTCATGAATAATATACTTAATGAAAGGAAAAGTCCAATAGGGTGTCTCTTTAACTATGTGGATATTTTGGAGGTCCGTTTGTGGATTCAATAGTAGTCATGTGGTTTATTTAATGGTTGTCATCATTATCTGAAATGACTGTAGTGATAATTCTTCAATGCACCATATCATGGAACCGATCATCATAGTCAAGCTCTGAATGTGAGGTGGTTACACTTGCTATGGAATAATATATAATATTATGCAATTGAGGAAAATATTTTATCTCTATATTAAAACGTAACATGGAAATTTGATAAAGAGTATTCTTGAGAAAAGGAGAGAGCTTTTGATTCCGTAGAATGTAGTCACCATTATATTTCATGATGACTAACTCAAAGACACCCTTCACATGAATGAGGGGAACGCCAATTCAAATGGCCAGCTCAAGGCCAGTAATGAAATCTTGATACATTGCGTCAATATTTTTTCAAACTTTTGACAGTAGGAATGATTTTTATAAATAATCTATCATGTTTCATGAAGGAATCCCCTAGACCCACTCGGTTGAATTGGGGACACTACCCCTTCAATCAGTTGGGCTCCAAGAGGCAGCATAGAAAAGGATCATCTAGTCTGGAATGGTTTGATCCACTGAATAGATATCCTCATCAAGGAAGTTATTGTCTAGAGGAATTTCCATAGGGGATGGACGAACTGCTATAATTTCTTTAAATCCTTAACCCTTGAAGGACTTCTATAGAACAAAACAGATGTCAAAATATTGGGGAATCATCACCCAACTCATTAAGAGACCAATAAATATGGTTTGATTTAGGATAATCATTATTTTATCTATGTGGGAACCCAAATTTATCTCATTATGTTAAAAATAATGTCACAACAGCTGAAATATTAAAAATAGCATGAGATAACTCTTCTTTATGAGAGAGTATCTGGAATCTTTTTCAAGGAGCATGTGACTGAGAATTCATAAATTGTTCTATGTCTCTTTATTGTTATTCTGAGCGAGAAGTATAGTGTCCCTTCTTATTTCAACTTTAAAATTATATTATTTTAATTATAAGCATAATAAAATTTATATATGACCATGATCCAATTGTTTTGTGTCTTCAGAAAACTACGACCATACATCACATTTATTACATAGAACCTATACGTTTATTTAGTTCCTCATTGTCTATCTTCTTATCATCCCTTAAATTCTCCATAGTACAAGTAGTTTCATGAGGATATACATAAAAAGTGATTGAGATATAATCCTAGTAAGTGGAGAGATAATAATATGAAACAATATTACATGGGCTGGGTATAAACATAACAACATCATCACAATAATGAGATGTTGCATAATGAAAACTCATGGGTTGTGGTAATGCATAAAATAGAAATATAATGTCTTAGTATCTAACTACCACAAATAGTTGTGACAAATATAGAGTCATGTTCATTAATATTTTACAATAAATAATTGTATTAATCACATTACTGTATTAATTGAAGAACTATATAATTACGGGTGCACAAATTACATCATAACATTTACATTGAACTATATAATTATGATCCCAGTCATCACATCATATCATTTTCATTATCATGCATTCCACATATAATATATATCAATATTGGATAAAAATAACCCATAGAATGTAATTACTTTCATTTCATAAATCATAAAATCATACACTTTAGGTTCCAAAATGAATTATGGAATACAATACATGATATAAGAATCAACATTCTTGAGTGAACGAGAAACAATCAAGCGAATAAAAATGATTATTTTATTTTGAATGAAGAGTAATTTTGGAAAATAGTTTTTTATTAATCTCATTTATACAATAATTTTATTTACAAAAAGGGATCATAATGATGAAGAAATGGTTTTTATGAAATATTCATAATGAAAATGTGTTGAAAGTTGAGAAACTCAATAAAAGAGAATGGGTTTGAGAATTCCCCTTACCATATGTCTGAATTCTTCTTTCACATTAATTTTTGGTATAATAAAATTAGATTCCCTAATTAAAAAATAAAAAATATCATATAAATGTATTTTATTCATTATTGGTTTATTATGATCATTTATGGGCTTTTGTATGATTTATTTGGTTAAATTCATTTTTTTAGGAGTGTTCATTTTCCTAGTAACCATGATTTATTCATTTGTATTAATAAATGTATTTTTTTATTAAAATGTGGATAAACATCCATAACAATTATTATATGTTATTAATTATATTTAATAATTATAAATTAGCTTTTATAGAATTTTTTAATGCCATGTGGTTGAATCGTTGGATAATAGTTAATGATTTTCTGTTTTGGTTAATTTGAGATACTTTTTGATCACAACAAACATTATTTTTATTATCATTTAGTATTATGTATATAAGTTAGTTATGGAACATAATAGGGGTAAAAACATACATATTACAAAAAAATCATCCATTTTTTTAATCCTAGAATTTTTTTATGATATTTATTGTGCCTCACCTACGATTTAGGTAAATTAACACATCACATGCGATGATTTTATTTAAAAAAAGATATAGGGATGAGTTTATGGAATAATATTAAATTAACATGATATAATACTAGTATATCAGTCCTAACGGACTATTCATTAGATTTGGATAGTATATGTTGAGAATAATAAATGAAAAGAAATTAAATTAGAAAGTAAGATGAATGAAAAGTGAGAGAGATGAATTTCCTCTTTAATTTTCCTATTGAGTTCCTCATTACAGAACATAGTATTAGACATTTTG
This sequence comes from Viscum album, assembly GCA_963277665.1. NCBI lineage: Eukaryota > Viridiplantae > Streptophyta > Magnoliopsida > Santalales > Viscaceae > Viscum > Viscum album. The sequence continues at coordinate 598,776,591 of OY728161.1, read as the reverse complement.
TGAGAAAAAGAACTCAGGGAATTGGGGATGAGTCTAGTAAAGGGATTTGGATGAAATTACCATATTTCATGATTCCTGATAGGAGTGAGGATATGAGGTTGTGATGGTTGGTAATTATCATGGGAGAGGGATGCCTTCTCAATATTGAATTCATTAGTTTTTTAATTTCCCTAAATTTATTTAATAGTGAAGATTCAATGACTAAATACCAAAAATATGGAATATGATTTTTAATATTAGGGTGTTTACATCACTCATGGTGTTAGGAAAAATATATATAACTAATAATTTATTTTTAAATAAATTTAAAGAATTTTTCTATTCATTAAAAAGTCATGTATTTTAGAAAAACCCCTCAACATCAACCTAAATATTTTTTAAGCGTATAACAAAAAAATGAACTGTATTTTATGAGAATAATTTTCTAAATAGAAGTAAATTAATTTTTATTTAAAAATATAATTTACATAAAAATTAAAATAGTACAATTAAAATGGATTTTATAGAATATTAAAAAATTAGTCAAGTTCTGACTAAATTATCATAAAACCATAATAAATAAAAATTTTAATTAAGTAAAAAATTTAAGACAATTTTTTTTTTGAAATTATTAAATTAATTACAAAAATTTAATAAATTATTCATATCTCATATAAATACCAATATTTAATTTATATTTTTGAAATTATTATCTCTCTTATTAAATTATATAATTACATCATATTTTCAATAATAAGATTCCAAAATTTTATTTATAAATTTATAGGAGATGTAACATTTTATATGGGAATTTTACTATTCGTTATGTTCATATTACTATTCATAATGTATAGATTCTATTTCATCAATATGTTTTCACTAACTATGTGAAAAAATTGTTATTTCAATAATTAATTATTTATAATGTTTCTATTATGGTATATATGTGATTTTATATGCTTTAGAATATTTGAAATTACAATAATAATGGATATTTATCATGATAAAATTTTTGGTCATTACATTCATTCCCCCTATTAAATTTATCCCTAAAAATTTCATTTTCAATAAATATGTGACTGCACTTCTCCTCTATCCCCTCCCCTAATTTCCATATTTCTTCTGAATCCTTAAAATTCTTCCATAAAAATGTGGAAATATGTGTTTCCTCGTTGAATAGAACACTATCTCTCTGGTCCATGAAAATTAATGGGTTTCCCTCATTGAATAAATCATCTAACATTATTACCACCTCTAAATTATGTATATGTGAAGGATCTGGTATGCACTTTATTATATGTAAATCTTCAAACACATAATGAATTTTATCTATATTAGGTAGAAGTTCAATATGATAGGTCGATACTCCATTTTGATAAATAATATCAATAGTGATATTGTTCCTTAGGCATTGCTTCCCTTTCATTAAAAACATCATGAATCTCATCCATAGTGATATTATGACGATGAAATTATCTCCATCGTCAATTTCCATGTATCTTCGATAGTTTTCAACATAACTCTCTTACAAAATACGAGAATCCATGATATGGTTCGGTATAACATAAACCATTTCTATCATCTTTAAACATATGTTTTAGCATCTTAATAGTCTATTCAGATTCAACATCAGTCTAGGGGGATAGGTCTTGTGGAAAATCAATTTTGTACTCAAGGAATTTTGAAGGGTCCTCTATAATTTAGATCCAAACCAGGGCTTACGATCATAGAAAATCGAGAGTGGATCACCTTGTAATCTCCACAATTACTTCACATATAGGCTTTCATTATGTTTAAGGAAGGGAAATTTCGGAATACCGATAATCTGATATGTCCTAGTGAGTTGGTCCACCACAACCAATATAAAATTAATTCTTTTAGCATTCATCTATATACCTGTATCAAAGTCCATAGTTATATTATCTATTTTTCACATGGTTATAGGTATTTGGATACATCAAATAATTAGATTTTTTCCTCTCTGCTCTATTTTTATGAGATATAAAAAACCATAACATATACTCCACAATCTCCTACTCGATGTTCTCCCACAATAAGTTTTCTCGGATATAAAAACACATCTTAGTACTCCAGAGATGGAAAACGAATTTTGAGATTTGGACATTGAAAAATAACTCATTCATTATCATAGATGATTTTGGAACACTAAGGAATGTCGCAACTGAATCACACAAGAATCATGGATATGTATCTCCAGTAGATTACCTTCCTCTACTTCATTTATAGTCTTTATTAACTCTTTATCATCCCATTGTGCCTCGTTAATCCTATCTTGGATAGATGTTATTGAAATAATTTTTTAATGTTATGATGTATTCCCTAGTCTTATGATTTCAAAATCCATAAAATACATATCCAAGATGATGGAGTGTTTTTTATTCCACAACATGGATAAAATATTATGTTCATTTGTACTAAGATCATCAACTGCATTTTTTTCCATTCCATGATGACAGTTAATAGTGAAATCATAGTATTTGATTAGCTCTAAAAATATCCATTGGCATATGTTGAGATAAATTTTTGTGAATATATACTTTAGGATTGTGTGATCGGTATATATGTCACACATATCCTCATATAATTAGTGTCGATATATTTTCATGTCCAAAATTACAGCTTCTAGCTCTATATCACGTGTCAGGTAGTTCTTCTCATGGATCATCATATTCTATGGGGAGTAGGCTATCACACTATAATTTCTCATGAGTACAAAATATACACATTTAAGTGAATCATCAATTTATATTAGAATTCATTCTACACACATTGGTAATCTGAGTACATGAGAATTAATCATCACTCTCTTTATATCTTTTAATCGTTACACACCTTCATCAACCGAGACAAACATTTTCACTTTAATTTGATTACATAGTCACAGGTCCTGACAATCATGAAAAATTTCTCCGCAAAAATATATAGTAAATAACAAATCCAAGATATATACATATTTCCATGACATTAGTGGTTTTTGTACATTCATAATTATACATGGATTATGAAGGGTCCACATAAATTCTATCACTTTTGATCACATGTCCCACGAATGTGACATGCTTCATCGAGAAGTATAACTTACTAAACATGTCAAAAAAATTATAAATTTTCATTGTATCCACATAATACATAGATGTTTTTCAGGTTCAAATTTTTTATTGGAGTAGATGATAATATAACCGATAAAAACATCTATATATTTGTTAATGTATTGCATAATGAATCTATTATGAAAATCCATGAAGATTGTAGTGGAATTAAAATGTTTGAATGGAATCACCAAATCTCATTGTTCCCATACATTGTATGTAATAATTTCATTTGAATATAATCCTTCATCTCCGTTAAATGATTATATCCCAAACGAAGACCCCCATTGATATGTATTGATCTCGTCATAGTGGATAGAAAAAGTGTTCAATACATGGGAGAGGATACTTTTTCTTTATGACAATATTTTTATTTATTGATAATCAATACATAGCTACATTGTTCCATTCTTCTTCTTCAAAATGAGTACTAGAACACCACATGGTGATTTAGTAAGGAGTATGAAACCTTTCTCAAAAATCACATACAACTACTTGTTTTACTCAAAATGTTTGATAAGAGCCAATATATTAGAAAAAATAGAGTTATGAGTTTCTCCAATTATTGGTTATATTGTGAACTCTACCCCAAGATCAGATTGATTTCCGTGTAACTCATTGGAATATACAACACTGCATTACATCACGTGGTTAATTTTAGTTAGATTTATAACTTCCATTGAATCAACCATTTGAGTGAGGTATGATTCTTCATAGGGAATCGACACCCAACCCATTAAATTATATTTAATAAGAGATTCATGATAAACCTTGTATTTTTATATGAGATTTGGATTGATTGGTATATGAAATAATATTTAATATTTAATATATTTTATATGTTATCTATACAATGAGTGCCAATCTATTCCAATTATGGTGTCAATTTCATCAAACGGATGTCTCAAGAGATTATCCAGATTAATATTCTGACATACAAAAATAAGAGAATATACCAAAACAGGTTTAGAAAAAATTTCAAAACATGATTTTTTTAATATATATTTATACTTCTTGTTTTTACTTCGTTGATTATATAGTTCTAGAAAACATGCATGGAATAAAAAATTGAAAAAAAATAAAATTAGACTTTTTCCATTATTTAATGAATTATAAATGTACTATGTATGGATTCATTTTAATTATCCACATATAAAGTATTGATGGAATAATAATTCACATACTCCTTTCTCATTGGTTGATAATTATGATGATTACACTTGAGGACATGTGGTTTCGTGCAGTGGCTTGCATAGTGTCGTTGCTCTCTATAGTTGTATCCTCATGCCATAGGAGGTTATCAAATTTCATCAACCTCATTCTCCGTCCTTATCATGTGTTTTTGACACTCTATAGCTTGTTGGACTTCTATTCAACACTTTAATAATTTCCCAATCCCTTTGAGGTAGTTACCATGATGCTTCTTACCACATATTATAGATATTGGTGTCTGATTTATCAATGTTCCATTGTCATTATATCATCCATCTTTAAGAGAAATCATTTTTTTCTTATATAAATATCCATGGGATAATTATAAAAACAATATCTCTACTTTTTAATAATTTCATAAAAATTATTAACAACTCCCATAGTATCTAATAACATTATTTCTTCTATTGTTTGGTTTTAATATATTATGTAGTCTATCATTTTATATCATTGATGATAACAAAACCCAATGTGTAATATGAAATCCTTGTGACATTTTCATATTAGGATGTGATAGATTCATTATAATTTTTTATCTATATTAATTATGTCTACCTAATAAAATGATATTTTTTAGAGGAATACTTATTATGAAAAACAATTGCAATGTCTTCCCAATCCATCTTCTAAATTTCTTCACTTAGATTGGAGTTCTTTTTCAGATCCCACCATTGATTGCGATATCAATCATGAAAATAAAAGGGAAGACTCAGCTTCTCCTTCTCATAATATTTAATCATTGAAAATATCATCTCCATCATGATGACCCACTATTATTGAATTAGTGGATGGGAATATCAACTAATCATTGGTGGTTTTTTCTATATAAAACACCCAATATACATTTTCTCCCTCTTAGGTGAAGGATTATGTTCCAAATTTTTTATTTTATTATTCATAAAATGAGAATATTATGTAAGTATCAGCTTTAATATTTCACCACCACCACCCAACGAATTTGGGATTCCTTTAGGACAATTGCAACATTATCCCTCGCACGTGATGATTCACTGGTTTGACCTAGTTTCCATTTTTTATTAAAATATAAAATGATATAAGAAAACATAAGTCAAGATTAATAAATTATACATTTCATTGTTCAATATAGTCTAAATAAATATTGTATAGTATCATTGTGTTTAGAAAATTTTATTATGTACATACATATACTTAGTCTCATACTAAGGTGTTTTTCTAAGGTTTAATAATGCTATTTCCAAAGATAACTAAACCATAATGTGATACCAACTATAGAGACCATGATTTTTACTATATTAGTATGAAATAATTTTAATGATGATTAACCTAATATAATGAAATGACCAGAATTCAATGTTTTACTACATTTGTAAAAACTGGGATCATACAAAATCATTAAAACATATAACATAATGAATTATTTAATTCTTTTTTCTTTATCTTCTTATTGGACCTTGAATTCTACATAGTATAATTCATCACTTAAGGATAAAAAACATAAATTGGTGTCCTAAAAGGTTAATAATATTGCAGATAATAAGTTGAAACAACATAACATGGAGTGTTCATCAACATCACATCATCATCATAATAAATATAGGAATAATTAAAAAATTATTGGTTTGTGGAAATGCATAAAAATAAAACATCATGTCTTAGTGGACAACTACAACACATAGTTGTAATAATATAGAGCATCTTGTTCACATATATTTCACATATACTAATGAGATTCATCAAATTACGAAATTAATTGGAGGAATATATAATTCCCAGAGAACCCATCACACCATAACATTTTAATACTCTCTATAATTCTCGGTGCACCAGTCACATAATTACATTTTCGTTTTCAGTCATACAACATAGAATGTATATCAACAATTGATATAATATATACCATGTAATAGAATGTGATTAATTTAATAAATCATAAAATCATACACTTTGGGTTCCCAAATTATTGATTTAATAACATACATGATATAATAATCGTCATTATTTAGTGATGTTGAAACAATATCAGAAGTAAAAGGTGTGTTTATTGGTGAAGACTTATTCTCTGTGAAAATATTAGGTTTTTCCTAACTCAATTAGAAAACATTTATATCAAAAAAAAGTTATTATACTAATTATGAAATTATTTTTAAGGAATATCATGATATGAAATGAGTTGAAGAGGGAAAACTCAAATAATGAGTGTTGGGTTTTATAATTACACTTGCCTGATTTCTGAATGATTACATCACTTTATCATATTGTATAATTAAATTATACTCATTAATTAATAACTCCATAACATTTTATACATGAATATTATTCATTATGGAATTATTATGTTCATTTCTGTTCTTTTGGATGAGTATAATATTTTAAATTCATTAGTTTGGATTGTTTATTTTCAGCGTTTTTATGATGGTTTCATTTGTATTCATTATATGAAATTTGTTTTAATTCTGGATAAAAATATTGATATTTATTTATATGTTATTAATAATATTAGATAATTATAAATGATATTATAAAGATTTATTTTAATATTTCATGGAGATGAATCATTAGATAAAAAATATTGATGATCATTTTTGGTTAATTTTGGAATTTTTTTGAATAAAACAAACTTATTTTGTTTTATCATTTAGAATTACATATAAAAAATGTTTCCCAAAATAAAAGGGGTTCAAAAATACATATTACTAAATGATTTCACCATTTAATGATTTTTCATTATTATTGATGGGGTTTGAAGAAAATGAATGTTCATCACCAATGATGTAGGTAAATAAACACATCATGGTCCATGATCACAACTTTTTTTTTAAAAAAAAGGTAGATATTGATATGTTTAATGAATAATATTCTATTAACGTTATAGAATAATATTATATCAACAATAACTTAGTTATAATAATATTATTATAAGATTAAATGTGTATAAGAGAATAAATGATACTAAATTTGAAACAAAATTGAATGAAAAGATAGAGAGGAATTACCTCTTGAATTATGCTTGTGATATCAACCTCAATTACCATAGGATTGGTCATTAGGTGAGACCAATAGCTCTTGTAAATTGGGGAGGTTCTAGGAAATATCATTTGGAAGAATTTTTACATTTAATTAATCTTGAGAGGTGTGTGGTTATGAGGTTGTGAGGTGTGGAATTTGTAGGGGAGTGAAGTGTTGTTTACTAAATATTTATTTATTTAGTCTCAAAATTTAATTCAAGAAAAGAAAAATTGATGATTACATGAAAAAATACAGTAAATGTGCAAGTTGAGTTATATATTTGGGTTCTTACATCACTAATTATGTCATGAATAGTTTATTTCTCTTATAATGTTTTTATATAGTAGATTAACATATTTTATTAGACAAATAAAATTAATTTATTTCTGAAAACCCCACAAAATTTGACCTACCAATTTTTTGACACGTATAATATAAAAATTAATTCCTTTTTATGAAAATAATTTTCCAAATATGCGTAATTTAATTTTTTTTAAATAAATATTGACATAGAGAATTAATTTTTTTAAAATAAAATAGAATTTATAAATAATAGATAAGATATTTGAGGTCACATAAAATTATATTAAAACCAGAAGACATAAAAATATTTATTTATGAAAAAATATTTCTTTTAAAATTAATAAATTAATTACAAAAAATTTATATAATATTTTATGACATATAAATATAACAATACTAAATTTTCTATTTTCAAATTATTTACTTATAATATAAAATAATTACAACACATTTTCAATTATAAGATTCATAGATATTATTTATACATTTATGGTTAATTTAATTATTCATTATGATGGTTTAATATTATCAATGGTTTTATTATTAATCCTAAGGTCATGTTGCTATTATATTTTTAGTATTTCTTTAACTCCTTAGACACTTTTCATTTCATTAATTATTCATTTGTAAAGATTTTATTTTGGTCTCTAAATTATTTTATGTGATTTATAATATATGAAATTACTATAATATGTGATAAATGACATTCATAAATGATTGGTTGGTTAAAATGTGGGTTAAGATGGATCCATCCATGGTGGTCACATAAATTAACAATGGTGTAATGCAGATGGTGTCATCCGAACATGGTGATACCATTTCCATTGAATGATTTCTGAAAACATGGTATATCAAGCTTCATCCAACTGGTAGATGGAAACAAACATCATGATCCTAGAAAATGGAATACACATGTCACCTTGATTCACGATGAATCTGTGTATGTAGGCTGTGTGAACTAGAAGGCCTTATAAATCCCAGATATAGCCTGGTGTTAGCATCAAGATGATGGAAATGATATTCCCTATTCCATTCTTGATGCCAATATATCTGTCAATGAACGTGATAACCATTACAAAGGTAACATCGAAGAAACACATCAAGGAGTTCATATTAAGATATCTAGAATGGAGGAAGTCAATCACCTTCTCATGGACTCTGATATTTTTCTGACATTGGTGGAAGTTGACCCCAAAATATTACATACAATAGTTTACTATCATCCCGAAATTTTTTTTTGAAGATGTCGTGTGTGTCTCCAAATAAGTAGTTATTGAACTATCTTGACCGGTATGAATACCTATTAATATAATGTACCACATGGATCTTGAATGCTGGTATAATATTAATCATCATGGGCCATCCAGATATGGTTGAACTATATGTAATCAATCACGATTGAGAGATCCTAGAACCCAACCGTGAAATCAATCAATAGTTATATCACTGGAAAGGGAAAAATCATCTTTCAAAATGTGGGATTTGGGAACCTAGAAGATAGTACATAAACTTTTCTACCCAGTATCCTTCCTAACTTGGACCATGTTCTCTATCCACATGGGGAAATGAACTTCAATGATGAATTAGGTTTTGACAATATTGATTATATCAGCCTTGACCATGGAACCATAGGATGGGTTCATTTTTATATTAGTATTCAAAAACGAACTATGGTTTAATATGACACCAAGAAAATTTATTGTGACCCACTATTCATGAACTATCATCTTGTTGTGGCTCCATGCCAAAAAATCATGATTCTTATTTTGGAAATCCATGTAATGTTTTTGTTCCTCTGATGGAATGTATGCATTAATCATAATTGGCCTTATATCTTTATAACATCCATGTTTCCCATGAATAAAATCATCTTATGTGGTTGATACACCATCTTCATATGTCGGATAAGAGTATTCCAAATACTTTTCCTTATATGAGGTACGAGAATGATGTGGAGGATTTTATTCTTCGTGGATGACTGATTACATTTGAACTCTAGTGATGGATTTGGTGGTAGATGAATCTTAATTTGGAGAATCATGGTATTTTAAGACCATAGAAATATATGCTCTCATGTCGATTCCATCAGTAATTTTTATTACATGGCTAGTTTCGAAGTCATAGTAATAGTGGTGTGTCAGTTTTTGACTGTTCAACCCAACTCGACCGTACAATCAAGAATAAAACAAAGTTTTAGCCTTTGGGAGAACATATAAATAACTAATAGGTTTATGGGATTCTAATATCACCTAATCGTATATTGATTATGGGGATGAGGTAATTTTTCGAAGTTCATTTATTTTATGAATGTAGTTTGATTTTCATTATAAAATGATGAATAAATTACCTATGTATAGCATCGTTTCCTCTAACTGATGAATCTGGAGGATGAATGAATCATATGAATCATTCAATATGTATATTCATATTTTGGTGTGATCCCCCTCATTGGTATAATCCTATTATTCATTTAAATTCAAATCAGTGTTCTCTATATAGAGGGATCAAAAAATTTAACATGGAAATGCATCACCATGCTGTATTCTTACATGATCATAAATTGAGTACTTGATGAATTACTGACATGCGAGGGAATTGATGTATGGAGATGGATGCATGGACTAACCCTAAACACTATGTATGTGGTTCCCTATGAGAGAACAATGAATTCAATGTTTCCTTTAAAACCACTAAACAATATCTTCAAATGGACCATTCCCCATGGTCTCTACTCAGTCCTTTCATAACAATGAATATACCTGTTAAAGGGACTACGATCGACATTAATTAGTCTGAGCCAGTGTAGTGTATTGATCAGGATGATATTGATCCTAGAACCGAGGTCCAACATAAAATGATGTACCTCAATGAAATTAAACTATTTAATGATGTAAAATGGGTGTATGCTCACCATAATTAGGGAGCCTTCATTTTATCTACAGAATGTGATGATGGAATAAAATTATTACTATTCAAACACCTAATTAATTAATGAATATATGACCAGATCCTTTATTTTTAATCTAATTGGAATTTTCAAGACTTCAATGTGGGATTTTTATATCTCTTATTGAATACAAAGAGGCCTCATGGTTCTATATCATTGATATAATGATGGAAGGGTGGCCTGCCATGTCGTAATTATGCGTGAAGTGCACATTTCTACTAGTAGGGCGATTCTATGTGGGGGGAAGCATTATGCGAACTACTGGATAAAACATCAAATTATGCCTACTGCTGGTACGAAACTCTTTTTGATCAGTTATGATACACCAAACCACCACTAGATGACTGTCATTTGGATATGGATTGGTTCTGAATGGATGCCTCCCACCATGGTGTGGTCATTCATGTTCTACATGGTCGACTATAATGGTCAGTAACATCAGTGAGTCCTATTGAGTTGGAAAAAACGAACATTCTTGGTGATCATTTTGATACATGTGTTTTCTAGTTTTGGTGGCATTCTCATACTATATTGACCTACTGGAATAAAAATTCAGAGTGTTATCATTTCATGAACTTCTTCATTGATGGAATCAGTTTGGTATATTTGGAGGGATTGCAAAATTTTCCTCATCATCAGGTTTCATATTGGTGTCCACCAATTTGATTGTTTTTATAAATGTAAAATACAGAGCATCATCATTAGTGTCTTCAAATGTTGGGAAGACCCTGTGTGTGATAACTATTTCCAATGGCCTGATGTCAACAAGGTTACGAGATGGATCCCGCACAAGTGGGTGCCTTTTTGTGTCCTTATTTTATTATCACCTACTATTATGAGATATCAATGGTTACTTGGTGGATATAGTTTTGGTAGCCCGAAAAGGTGAATCAAAATCAGGTTGTTCATGTAGGTTTATGTGGGAACAGATTATTCCATAAGTGTGACCACATTTCCTATGATCCACCCAACAATCATAATTCTACGTTACTTTTTTGTAATCCTATTTCTATTCAATATAATTATTCCTATAATTTTATTGTAATGTAGGGATATGTGTAGTCTAAAATAAAACATCACCCAATAAGACCACACCATTATCTATATCTTCTTGGATAAATTCACTAAACACATAACACTACATTATGTAATGTCTAAGGATTCTATTTTAGGTAGACTCCTAAGAGTGATCAGTGAGTTTAGATTTAGAGGACTTTCAATATTCAGGATTAATTATAATCCATTAGTCTAGGACACTACAAAAAGTACAATGAACATTGGCATCTATAAAGAAGAAGGATTGGTTTTTCGTATCTACGAAGAAAACCCTGAGAAGATTACCCTAACGAGGGGATGGGGGATGAATAAGTTCCAGAACCACATTTTCTTAAATATTTATGGTTCTAGAGGATTAGGTGTTGGATGTTTTTATTCTAGTAAATAAAGATCATGTGGAGGATTCTTTCCCCAATGAGGTAGTGATTTTTTATGTTATGTTGGAAACATCTGTAGTAGAAATGGGAACCATTCATTCATTTTTGTGAAAACCTCATCATTAACAACTCTTTTTTCAAGGGATGTAAGAGGCTTGGGATATTCATTCTTTGCATGTTTTAATGAATTCTTTTAGCATTGATCCATTTAATAGAAATCCTAGAATCCTACATGAAAATTTCGAGTGATGATTGAGGGAAAAATATATCTTCGACATTAGTTTTGTATATCTATAGAATATTTTCTTGAGTTTGAGTCGTATTGAGTGAGTATGTATGTCACATACACCTGGAAAAAATTTGGTGACATTATCATTTCAAATATTATTTCACATGAAGAGACCATCATTACTTGTCGTGCATGTGGTGGAACTGTACTAGTAGAGACACTACATGAATAGGCCTTACAAGATATTAATGGATCCAATGGTTAATTTGTTGTACATGACCAACACATGCCCATATAATATTTCAATGAAATATTGAATCTTGGATGCTTCATAATACAATGGGGTTTCCCACAAGCGTTTTCACTTTATGATGATGTTGGCCAGTTTTCTGAGTAGATCTAGCATCCCATTGTAGGGTGTGAATTTTGGATTCATAATATCATAGTGTGGTGTCATATAATCCACCAATGTCAATTTTAGTTTTCCATATCATGGGTTTATATAAACCCAACCATTTTATACACAACATTACATGATTATATGAATAATCATACATCAAAATACACACCGTGGATCATGAAGTCCAGTTCCATTTAATACTAGGTAATTAAATGAGAAACCTGGTACTAAATAAAAAATTCATTATTTATTATCCATATGAGCTGATAAATTCCATTGTGCTAATAAAAACAATAGGATAACCAGGTGACAACATGAAAAATTGGATTAGCTAAAATACCAGAAATGAATAAACAAACAAATAATGCTTTAGAAAATGGGTTATATGGCATTGAATAATGTAAATAAATTACCTAATACAATTGGAATCATGACATATAGACCTGGGATTATATAATAAAGGATTCATTATAATTTTCCAACAATGTAATATATAACTTTTGAACATGACATTACTATTTTCAAATAATATATCACAAGTCATTGTTAACCTCCAAGACCTTTGCATGTGGTATCAATAACAAAGGATACTCACCATGACTATTTCACATAATATCTCATGAGACACAACATTAACCAACCCATTTGGGTACTATTTAGGTTCACCCATCATAAAAGGTTCCTGAAAATTCTTTCCCCATTAATATCCATTCTTAATAAATCATATATAAATATAAGGGTACCAATGGAAATAAATGGGTATCTTAATCATGTCATAAATCATAATGAAGGTGTGTAACATAAAAGTGTGCATGAATCAAAGAAATTAAAACATACATATAAATTCATAAGTTAAAAAATGAATATATAATAATAATTTATTCCAAATTGAATTGATAACATGTAAAAGAGTGTTTTGATATTTTAAAATTATATCATTTATGTGCAGTTTAATGAAATTGTCAAAGATCATTTAAAATAGAAAGAAGGAAAAAAATTATATTAAAACAAAAGTGAACAAAAAAATATTCATGATATAAATTGAATATTTATATATATAATGGTTTATTAAAAAATTTCTTATAGTGGATTTGAAATTGGTTATGAATTCTGGAAGTTTCCTTAAAATTTGTTTTCTAATCGAGACATTTTTTAGGAGGGAACCACTTAAAATCATGTATATCTCCCAAAGATAATAATGAATTTATCATAATTAATGAGTTCGGATAATGTAAAAAAAATTTATAATATGTAAATAGTAATAATAGATAACTTAATTTGTGTTAAAAGAATGATAGAGAAACTTTATGGAATAATGATGTTTGAGGTAGAATCTAATACAGAATATCAGCATGGTACCGGGTTTTCATAACAGAATTAATTAGATGGAAAGGGGTTTCTATAATTTAATAGATCATGATGGATGTATTGGTATGGTTAGAAATAATACCCCATCATTAGTAACTACATATAATGGACATAACATATAGAAGATTCTTGAATAAATGTGAGAAATAGATGGTCCCTTACCTTAAGTCGGATGGTGTTCTTCTCATGATCTAAATGACCTGAATAATAAAATTTCATTCAATAATTAATTCTTCAAGAACCTAAAATAAAGTTTATTGATTTAATATAACCTTATTAAATTCATTAAAGTCCTTTTTTGATTATTTAAGAGGTGTAATTTCATTGTGTGAGATTGTTTGTGTCCCAGGTTTTAATGATGAGTTCAATTGTATTCCTTGTCAGATAAACATGAGTGATGAGAATGGTTATAAAAAATTGAATATACCTGATATTAGTGAATAAAAGTTGATTTCAGGGTTATAAAATTCATTTTATAATTTATATTGAATGTTAATCATTATATAAAACATTAATTATAAGCAGAAGGATTAATTTGTTGATTTTTCTCTTAATTAAATTGTTCTGATTTATTATTTTACACCATGAATGAAAAAGGATACCATAACATAAAATAATCTAAAATAAATTTTGGTTATTATTTTCTACCATATAAATAGATACATGGTCATAATTTCATATGGTAATATAAATTGAAAAATCCTCATCCTTTAATATGATAAATTATCACATCTCGGTCGGTGTTTTTATTTAATTCACATAAAATGGTGGGAAATGATATATGATAACGAATTATCATAGTAAAATAACAAAATTCCATTACAGGTATGGTCCTAGATTTTTATTCCATTTATATGGGGACTGGTTATGAAAGAAAATAGAACAAAGAAACAATGAAAGAAAATTAAAGGGAAAATGTGGAATTTACCTCTAAATTTAATCATTGTTGTGAGCCTCTTAAGGGGAGAAGATTTGGTATTTGGAGGATAAATATGGATTACGTATTTTAGAAAGAACATTAGAGAGATATTTTTATAAAATTTATTGAATTTATAAGTCTTGAGATGAGTGATGATAGTAGGGGATTATGGGTGGTTTTATAGTGTAGGGGGGTTGGGTTTTCATAATATTCTAACTATTAGATTTTTATTTTTCCACAAGTATAAGAATAAAAAAAATTATGTGACAAAAAATAGTAATATGTGTATGTGATTTAGATCAAATGGCCATTTACATCATCCATGAATCGGGAATGATGCTGAAGTTCATCTTTTATCATTTATCATGAATTATCAAATTTTACATTTCATAAAAAATATATGAATTTTAGAAAAATACCAAAAAATCAACATAAATGTTTTTTAATGTTTTCCAAAAAAATATAATGTCACATAATATTAACATAAAACCTAATTATTTTTTTAATTAATGAGGATATTTTATAAAAAAAATTTAGTTAAATTACATAATTAATTGAAATTAATTATTTATGTCATACAATAATAAATGTACTTTTTCTATTTACATATTATCACTTTTATGAAGCCATGATTTTTTAAAAATTCATGTGTTAGATTATTATTCTATAGAATGATTTATTATTCATAATGGTAACATTACTATTCATAAGGGTAACAATCATATTCATAAGGTTCAGTTACTATTCAACAAAAAATTATGTTTGACTTATCAGAATCCAAACAACATACTGATTGAAATCGTGTATATCAGATTTTCAAAATTCAAATCACAATAGTGACAATATTAGGTTTAATGATCAAATATTAATTAGTAGTTCATTTTGTTGTTATTGCATGTGATTTTATGAAATAATTATAATAAGGTAATTTCCATCAATAAAAAATTTGGTCCTTACATTATTACCCCCTTATAAAATTTCACCCTCATAATATTGTTTTTCATTCTAAGTTATAATTAGGTGAAGGAACTTTTCTATCAATGCCTCGTTTAGTTCCTATGTTTCCCCTTCATACATATGGTTCTACCACATTACATTAACTAGGTGATTAATATTGTTAAGTAGACCTTCATCCCTACGAACCATGATCTTCACTTGATGATCCTCTTATGAAGGATTAGTAACCAAATATACCACCTCTGAAGAGAGTACATGTGAAGTGTCTGATATGTAATTCCTGAAGAGTGATACATGGAAGACATCGTGTTCCATGGCCAAGGTAGGTGGATATGCTAGTCGACATGCCACAACCCAAATACGATCAAGAATATAAAAGGGTGTGATGTACCTGGGACATGGCATTAATTTCTTACCCAACCTTATGACCTTTTTCTATTGAGATATGTGTAGATATAACATGTCCCAAATTATGAATGTAGGGTCTCATAAGAAATTGCCTTCATAACTATTTTTTCAATGTTTGGGTACTTTGATGTTATCCTTAATGTTTTTCAACTTCTCCATACATCCATTAATCATTTCAGGTCCGAGGGACTTATGCTCACCATCATCATCTCAAAACGCTGGTGTTATGCACATTACCCCATGAAGGTCTTCATATGGATCCATTTGTACGTTCAAATGAAAGCTGTTGTTTTAAGATAATTCTCCATGTGGATGATGTTGGCCCATATTTATTTGATGTATAAAGAACATGCAGTCAACATATCACCCAATTTAAAAATATATTGCTCATATTATTAATCAGTTTAAAGGTTATAGGGTGTACTAATGTTCATATCAGTACTCCCCACTTGTAAGAGTCTTTTCAAGAACATCCATGTGAATCTCTGATCTCCATTGGATACAATAGATAGTGTTAATCCATTCATCCTTACGACATCATTGATATATATATCCGTTCATGTCTATCCAATGAAAATTTTTCTCTAATTATGATAAAGTGATCTATATTTTTATGAAAATCCATAATGACCCATATAGCCTTCTTTCCTTTAGATTTCCATCGAAGTCAAGTTAACATTTCAGCGGTGATGATCCCCCACTTCCATGATGTCATGAGTAGTGGTTTCATCCTCACCTTAGACTAATTTCTTTCACATGTCATTTTTTAACATACCAGGCACATTGATGTATACTCAACATACTCCTTCATATTGTACCATGGAAGTTTCTCTTGGAGATCTTGTGGCATCATTCTGTTCCATGGGTGAATATGGATGTTCGAGCTATTTGAATCATTCAAAAGATTTTTTATTATCTTTAGATCATATGATACAAATAATCAGTAGCCAAATATTACAAATCATTCATCATCAATCATAATCTCATAGGATTTACCATTTCTAATGGATTCCACCATTTTCTGATTATCCCCATATTTTCTTTCATCATCCATTACTTTATCCAAGATGGATGGTTGAGAAATAATTTTAGAAAGATTGATTATTTTCTTACCTTAATTATTCCAATGTCCACCCTCAAAAATCAATGATGATTATATTTTTTTCAATTATCATCATTTATAAATGTTCATGATGCTTTATACGTAGTGCATATGCCACCTTCTTTTCCTTAGTAGGATGGTAGTGGATTGAACCATCATAATCCTTTATGAGATCTAAACATCTACAACAACTCATATTAAGATCATTTTGTGTTAATATATATTTGAGACTCTTTTGATAAGTATATACCTCTCACATCTACACATATAGATTATACCTGTTGATTTTTAATGCAAATATCTCAACTGGATACTACAGATCATGCGTTGGATAGTTTTTATCTTGTATTTTCATCATCCTTGAATTGTATGCTATCAATTATCATCTTAAATTATCAAATATCCAAATAACTTCTTTTATGAATATGTTTAAACAACAAAATAGTCTCCTCATGTTTAGATTTTGAGTATTGGAGTAGTGATAAGCCTCATTTTCAACTCCTTAAAGCAGTCTTCACATTCTTAATTCCAGACTAAATTCACTCCATTCTGTGTCATCTTGGGAATTGGGTTTACCAATCATGAGTAGTTCATCACAAATCATAGATAACAACCAGTCAGACCCATAATGTTTTGGATCTCCATTATATATTTTGTAATGTGCCACTCATCAATAGAATTTTAATTGGAAGGGTCCACATATATCCCTTTTCTGGTGATAACAAGAACCATGAATGATACATACTCTATAAAAAACTCACATTTAGTGAAATTTTCATACAAAATATCCCGTTAAAAATTCATTACCATATTATTCCAATTATCCTAATGTTCCTCCTTTCACATAGTGTATTTCAGAATATCATTGATAACAAATGCAACAATGTTCTCAACATAATATCTAAAGACACTACTCATTAAATATATGAAGATAAATAGAGAGTTTTTGGGTCCAAAGGAAATCATTATGAACTCATAATTTTATAACTCTTTCAAATGTAATTGTAAAAATAAATTCCTTTTTCACCTTTAATTGGTGATATTATTACCGAATTTCCACCTTATTGAATTAACTGGCCCTAAAATGCTGATCCAACAAGTATTATATCAATTTTAAGGGACAATTGATAATTTTAATTATTTTACTGAGCACACTATAATCAATGTAATGGAACATTAAACAGTCAATCATCATGATAATGTGGAATGGGTCACCCTATGGTGAAGCACTTGTGAGTATAAAAACCTTCCCCAGATTCTCTGGTAAGTAATTCAACAGCTCCTCCAACTCTATAATGTCCATTCTATAAGGTGTCTTTATTATTGGAATAGATCCAATAATATCTTTAGTTTAAAACTCAACCTATCAATTAGGAGGATATCCATAAAACTGTTCTGGAAACACCTTAGTTTAATCCCTCACAATAACAATGACATGAAGAATTATCCTCTCTTTTTTCTAATTTATTTGATCTAGACATGCTTTCCAAACAACATAAATATCCACACATAAGATTATGAATTTTATAATGATTCAACTTTCACCTTACACAAGTAAAATATTAGAGGATTATTTGTGATGTGACAGTTGAACTAACTTTCAAACAGTTGATGTTGGATCTGTATAAATATAATCGATCCATTCCCAAGATGGTATCAAACTCCACCAAAAGAAGTATGAAGAGATTTTTTGGGAGGTTAATTCCAAAAGAGCTAACCAAATAGGAGTTATACATAATGGATGAAATAATATCCCAGTTTTCTTTTCTCACAGAAAACATAACCTCCAATTTTTTATATAGTACATTAATAGTTTATCTAACATTAATGATATGTTAGAAGTTATCGAACTAGAATTAAATAATACATTCATCATTCGTGAATGATTAACTAGTGTACTTGTCACCACATCGTTTTCCAACTCTAAATCATTAGTTGAGAAAGCATTGACCTATCATTGTTTCTTTTGAGGTTGTTGGTGATTTCTTTTGACAAACTTTGGATTAGGGAAATTTATCTCAAAATGCTTATTTTACTTATAATTTAAAACTACACCATTGAAAGGGAGTTTATTTGAACCGTCATTTATTCTTCCACAGTAGTGGGATTATTCATATCCCATAAAAATATTATCCATATGTCCTGTATTTCCACAATTTAAGCAATACCTCGATTCCTTTAGGTAGTTTCCATGCTGCTTCTTCCAACAAAATTTACAGATGGGATGGACGAGATTCTCCCCATCATTGAATTTATTTGAGGAACCACCCAAATCATATTCCATTTAACTATTTTTTTCACTGGTCCCACGATAACACTAAGAGTCTCGAATATCAATTTCAACTATAAGGTCACAACATACAATATCTTCATAGTTTTCAAAGTCTTGAATCAAAATCACTTTTTGTAGACTCATCTTAAATCAACTAAATATGTGATCCACCATTCTTTTGGTGTTAATGAAAAATCCAAAGGCTTTCATTTCATTCCTTGTGATGTTCGATTCATACTCCCCGATTGAATCATCATCCATATTCATGAGTTTAAGGAACATTCCTTCCTTCTCGAGACAAAGGGATCAGGGAAAATATTTATTGAAAAATATTCTCTTGAATATCTCAAAATCCATTGAATCATTTTCATCATGGGACTTCATATTCTTGATCAGTTCCCCCCAAAAATCATCTTCCTCATCAAAATGATAGAACACTAGTAAGAATTTCTCTTCTTCTTAGCACTGGAGGGTAGAGAATATCTTCTCAATGTAGTTAATCCACTATTCCACTAGGAGGGTATTAGAAGGTCGAATAAACATGGGAGAAATTTCTGAAATAAGGATTCAATAACAACATTCTATATCCTTGTAGAAGGAGGATATTTCCCATGATTCAAGTTATTATTCATAATTTGATAAATCTGATCATGTACAGTCATGATTTTTGGACCACCCACTCCAATCTTATTTGGAATATCGTTAGGGAAACATTAAAATTTCCTATAACATTTACTTTTCTATTGTGTTCATCTATTTTACTCCATTAAATATTAAGAGGAATCTAAAAATTGAGGTATTGAATACTTTTCTATTGAGCACAAAATGGGAACATTGAACAGAAATTGATAATCCTGTATATTTTAATTATTTCCTAACATGTTATTCCATTGTTTTATATCTAGGTTATCCTAGATCTATTTCATAACATAAATTACAATGGGTTTTTTATTACCATAATATTTGATTGAACTATACTATTTAATTCAGAAATTTTAATCCCATGTGTGTGTCTACACTAGAGTTCAGCATGGCCCATTTTCATGCACTGGTTCTCATTTGAGTCAAGATGAAAGTGGTGTATTCGGGTTTTACCCATTGATTCATTCATGCCAGAGTCACCTTTACATATTTTTATCAATAATTGGAATTATTTTATTCATAAAACACATAATCTATACTTCAAAAAATTTATGGATGTTTTCTTATACCTAATATTATTCGTATGGTTCATACAGAAGTTCTATATTCCTAATATCTAACAATAAATATTCCATCCTATGATAACATCTATAGAAAACATAGCCTTTTACACATAACATTTCTTTATTTTATGCATAATTATACATCATAGTATAATCCCAGTATCTTAATTTCTTTTGTCTTTGAAGACTAGGTACTTAGAACTTAAATCATCGCACTAAATAAAATATTTCCTTATTTTATCATCATCAGGATATCATAAATTCCATTGTTCTTTATCAAACTCATTGGATAACGAAGGGATAAAATGAACAAAGGGATATCATAAAATCTATGTAAGGGGAATAAAATAATAATTAAACATTATCACAGGGTAAAGAGGGAATGAAATAATGAAAATAAATGGTATGAAACAGGTAGATTCATAAAATAAAAACATGGGACATATAAACAATGATTCTTTTTAAGGAGGAAGAAACCTAAAAATAATTACTTTATAATGATTGAATGCTCATTTCACATAAAAAATATAATGTCAAGGTCATACACCAAGATAGTTTAACATAGAAGCATGAATCAATGCCAACTTCCAAGACTGTTACACATAACGTCTCTTTAGAATCTAAATTACCCAATGCATTAAAGTCATATATTGAAACACCCATTTTAATATGTACATGAATATAATTTATACATTAAGAATCATGCATAAAAAATTATACATAAAAAAATGGTTCCCATGGAATGAAATTCATATCTTAATTATCTCATAATGTATACTGAATGGGTGTATCATTAATGTGTCCATGGGAGAATGTTATTAAAACATACATGTACATTCATTAGGTAAAATAATAATAAATCATAATAATTGATTCCAAATTTATGATATAACATATCAAATGATTTTTAATAAACATTAAAATAAAATCATTTTAGTGTGGTTTATTGAAAATGGTGATGATCATATAAAGTACTAGAAATTGTGTATGATTTCAGGAAGGTCCATTAAAATGAGTTTGCTTATCAGGAAGTATTGACGAGCGAACAACATAAAAACATATATATATATATATATCTAAATGATAATAATGAATGGTTATTTATAAATGATTGTGTAAATTTTACATAGAATCTATAATATATACTTAAAAATAAGGTCCATTAAAATGTATCAAATTACTCTCACAATTTTCATTGTGTATATTTATTGTGATTCTTTCTTTAGCATATTATTCATCATTATTACATTAATTATAAAAAATTAAATAGAAATATTATATATATATAATCATTTAATATTATATTTTTAAAATATTCTATAGATAGTATACATATAAAAATAAAATAGGAAAAATAACATTTCCTTCAAAAACATATTGCATCATCTAATCATAAAATATTCAATTTTTTTAATTTTTAAATCTCTATATAATTTGATATTGAATACATTGAATAGTTTTCAAAATTTTATTCACATAATTCATTATGGTATGAACCAAAGAAATATAATTTTACATTAGTTTTGAGATATTTGGTTTAATCTCACGTCAACATCTCAGTTTTCACCCTAATCATGAATAACTAGGAACCCTTTGATTTATTTAGACATGTTATTATCATTTGTAATATATGATAATGAATAATTATTACAAGAGAAATATATCCTTTTTATTATTAATTTTTTTCCTTTTGAACATGTAGTTGTATCATTGATGATTTATTTACGTGATATATAAATGTATTGACGCTTTGGAATCTATAAGAAACTCTTATGTGAGCATGATTTTATTAAGGAAAATAAATTCCCAAATATATCAAAAAATATAAAAAAATTGGAACTAACAAATGCTTTTTCCAATAATATAATACCAGATTATCACCTTACATGGTCAAATTTAATAAATAAAATACCATATAAGCCTTTTTTTTCTAACACTCATTGATGTTGAATTCATAAATATGAATGTTAATTTTTTGTACATATTTCAACAAAACCTTTTGATTATATGAATATTATTTCCTTGATACTTTTTTCCCTTCTATTATAGGGATATTTAGATAAAGTCATAATAAGATGTTTCTTGAGTAACAAAAAGAGAATGCATATAATCTTATATGAAGTGGGAATTAATGAGAATAACATTCACATTATAGTGGAATAAGTGAATAGACTATGGTATTATATAGTTATCCATATTCAATAATAAATTGATTTAAATTTATAAAATAATAATTTATTGATAAATATTATATATTTTATGTGAGATTGGGTGATGTATGTTGATACCTTTATGGGATGGAAGATAGAGATAAATCCATACAAAAATTAAATAAAAGTGTATCAAATAGGTTGTGCCTAAATCATACCATTTTAATAATCCCAATGAAACATTCATATTATTGAGTAGATATGTAATTAATAATTTTTATCATTATAGAATAATTGGTTACATAATTTTCATATAGACTAAAAATTAATTCAAGAAGTACATCAAAAGATTCAAGAGCCATAACGGAAAGGAAATCGAATGATAATTGTTTTTGAATAGATAACGGGATAATCTACATATTTTTTGAGGTAACATTATATTTGGTGTATAATAAATAAAGGTGATTTAACTATGATAACATAATGAAAAAATGTTGTAGTATAAATATGAAACCATTCTTTGAGTAACAAGGCCAAGAAATTACTCCCCTAAAGTCGAATATGGAATAATTATTGGATATATGTGGTGGAAGGGGAAGTTTCAACGTAAAATTTTTCCTTGTTATATCCTATAGAGATAATAACACCATATATGTTGTGGAATATAATAAACCCAATAAAAACATACTTTTTAGTGTTTTGAATTATGTTTTATATATTAAAAAATGAAAAAAAACCAAGGAATGTATATAGATATAGTTGATGAAAGAATATTCTCAGGATACTTCAACAAGAGTAAAAAATTTAAATTCTTTCAAAAGAGGATAAATAAAATCATAAAGATAAATTATGTGAAGGAAATTTTAATAATTACATAAATAATTCTAGGAATATAAATTTAAATGATATTTTTTATTATGTAAAGGATGGTGAGAGTAATTATATTGTCTCTCATCATCTAACATGTAATTAGTATTTATTGAATAAATAGTGGAATAGGATTTTGTCAATGAAAGAAAAAGTGTGACTATGAAATGAAATAAAATAGTTTGATCTCATGAGTCTAATGTCTTAGGATTCCAAATTTTACCAACATTAGTTAATAGGACTATGACTATAGAAAAGGAATCCCACTTTCAGGGGAGGAAACATCATCATTTAAAGTAATATTAATGGATTTCACATAGTTTAATGTTGTGAAAATATTTTTAGATGAAATAAGGAGAAATAAAACCTAGGGTTTTTTATAACCTCATATGATCACAATTTAATTGAAATTAAATATGTATTCAATTAATAGTGAAAATAAATTACTAAATTAAACTAAAGGAATGATAGATTGGTGTACAATGTTTAGGGGGAAAATTGGATCTTCGGATATAGTGGATAATTTCACACTACCAGATCATATAGAGATAAAAAAACATCATAGATTTTTATATGCAAAGAAATATAAAAAATTTTCAAATAATTGCGAGGGATGAATCTTGAAGGGAGTGCTCAAAGAGGATGCGTATATCAAATAACTTATGGGTTTCCAAATATGTGATTATGAAACAATGAGGTGTTTTTTGGATAATTATATATATGGATTAACATAATCACATTAAACATTTTTTCGTAATTAGAAACTTACATAAGGATGATACAATTCAGGACATGTGGTTTAGATCATAGTTAATATATAAAATCATCAATAGAGGATCAATTTGTAATTCCCCATCCTTGTTTCCTATACGTTAACCATATCAATGTTAGACATGACCTTATGTGTTTCACCCAATATGTTAGAGTATTCAGAATGTAGTAACTGTGCTATAATAATAATTTATATATTATACACTCAGTAATAAAAAACCTAAATTAATGTAGAAATAGTAAAAATAATATCCATGTTAGAGAGTAATTAAATAAAATACAATAGGGAAAATCCTCGATAATTGTATATATATAAATTATATATCAATTTGATTTTATACATGCCAATAATTTATCATGAATAAAACTGAAGATCTTCATTTGGTTGATTATATATAAATAAACCAAAAATAAATAAAAATCAAATCTATGTGAATTTGAAACATCAGTTTTGAGTCCCATCCTAATCCTATCTTTGATTATCTACACTAAATACTTGATCATATATCATTAATAAATACTTTTTCCTTTGATCATGATGTTTTTTAGGTGCGACATTGTTCAAGTACGGTGTGAGTACATAACACATCACTACCAACGGGGAAACTACATTCTTACTTGTGTTATTTTATAACTTCCATCACCAAAAAGGAGTAATATCATCATATTTCCATTATAATTATGTCAATTTTTGTGGTACATATCCTACCATAAATCCTCTAGTGGAATATCAATTGTTGAGGGGTCAACAACCCATCTGAGCAGAGGGAAACATACTTCCCGGAGTCTTCCAATAGAATTTCATTAAATGAGAATCATTTCCCACCCACAAAAATTTAAAATTTAAATTTTAATAATTAGATAATATATATAATATTTATAATCTCTAAATTTTATAAACCATGTATTTATCACCACTTAGATTTTATTTTTCCCCCTAAAATGGGAATATTTTATTTTTGGAAACCCTCAAATTGCATAATAAAATTTTATAGTATAATGAAATCACAACATGATATCCAATGGATTATAATTTACAATTAAAAATAGTATCATAACAAATAGAATAATAGTTATTCAATAAAATAATAATAATTTAACAATTATATTAAAATTTAATTAAAAAAACAACAACTATTCATGATCTTACATCATACACACATATAAATAACGATGAATGTTTTGGGATAGCTATGAAACCACCTAACTTATTAGGATTTTATAATTGTTGTAAAATTATGTAATTTTATCAAAAAACATATGGATTAAATCATATGTTTTTAAAAAAATCCAAATAATAGTGAATAAAATGTTATAACCAGTATAAGACTATGAAATAACATCTACAACTAAGAATGAGTATAGGTGTTTTAATAGTTTTCAATAATATAGAACATTCTTGAAATAGCATTTGATACCATTGAGGAACAAAGGACACATTCCTTGGATGAATAATAATTAAAAGGGGTTATTTGAGACATAAATCATATCACTACTTTAATGAGGAATCCTCGTTCTCCATAATTAATATCAACCATTTATTTAATAATATAAACTCTCCATTTTATTAATATAAATAGTAATAATATAATTATCATTTAAGACAGTAACTTTTATACTCACAATATCATGAATATATTACAATCTTCCAACTTCATAACAAATCCAAATCCTGAGCATTTACATCCAAACAACTATACTCTAAAAACATCGAAATCTTAAACCCTAATATAACCCTATCTATGAGACCTCTAACAAAAAAATTTCTTCTTAGGTTTTTTTTAACATGTATCCCCTATTTATAATAGTTATTCTTGTTAAAAAACTTATTATGAACCACCTTCGAATATCTTAATTCTAGTCTCCTACCATATGGGAAAACATAATGGTCAACTGAATCAATACATGAGAGTCTCTATAATTTAATTTATTTATTGAAATTCTTGTGTAAGTGTCACAATACTAAATATGTAAAGGTCATGATGCCCATTACAATGCGATCCAGACTTTTTTAAATTATTAATTCAAATACATTATAATTTAATCATTCACCCTATGATCTTCCATTTCATGGAGGAAAAACTCATTCATCCAGATCATATATTCTGGAAATGAAAGATGTTCATTTACTCAATATCATTGTATTATATTTTGTATATATAGCTTCTTGAAATACACTCTCACTACATAAAATTGCAACTAAATTCATCTACCATATTCTAGATGAAATTTATCTCTTGATCCAAAATTTATCACACAAACATTAGAACATACCCTTCCAAAATTAACTTATAAAAATACATATGGTTGATACAGACCCAATACAAAAATTATAAAATTTTGGAAAATTATGAAAATGTCAATTTGAAACTATCATCCTCCCCATATTTAAATTATAAAACTTTTCATTTATCTATATCATTGAAACACCCGAAATGTCCAAATTTCATTAAAACAACTACTGATAATTACATTATCTTGTAGACATGCTTCCAACTCCACTACAGCTGAAAAAATATAGTATAAATCCTTTGAAAATATAAGTAAACTATCCATCATTCTTATCACATCTTTTACGACTCAATATATACCCTAAAATAAAGCTCCATAACACCTCCACTAGGAACTTATGCACATATATAATTCCAAAATATACCAAAACGAAGTATTTATAACACATATAAATTTCAAGACATCATAAAACATTCAAATTCCCATGTTTTGTAAAATGATAAAATTGAATCTAATATTTGTAAAAAAAATATAATAAAATCATAACATGAAATTATTTGACATGATAAAATATAACCACTATAATTTAATCATCTTAATCCTATAATCCAAATTATTTTTTGAGCCACATTACATGAAAATATTATCCACTGACAGTTTTATTCAAAATCTGACATTCACATATCCTCATGTATATTATTTTGTTACAATTGTATGTATAATAGTGGGACCATATTTTTATATTGATATTTCACTCTATGGACTTATATATAATTTAGATTATCTAAAAATGACATTATAGCATCAATATCAATGTCAATATCTTTAATCACATTATGTGTCTGGATAATATCACATTGTTTTTGATACATGGAATATTTCATCCATGGGACCAAAATGACGAGGAAGATCTTATCTGTATTCTACCATACTAATGAAATCCATAATCATGATTGGACCCATATACTTGTGAACTAATTTTCCTTTAATCATGATTGGGTGTGTATCCAACAATATTGACCCCATATTAGTACTTGTTCCCACACCTCAGACTCTAGTGGATTTATTTTTATGACAACATATAACCTACAAATACTCTATTAGGACCCTAACCACTTTATGAATATAATCGTACACTCTAGGTTCCCCTACATCATATTTGTACCAATAATAATTGGATATCTCTCCACCATCTATCATATAGATACATATAATTGTATAACATATAAATCAAGAATTGGTTCAATATAAATTAATGTATGGTTGGTGTTGTTAGAGGAAAACTTTTATTGTGAAATGAAACTCCCACCAGCCCTTGAAATCTAGAAACCAAGCATGTAATCTACCCACTAATATGTGGATATTACCCTTATGAAATCAACTTTTATGAAGATGGTAATTATTGGTCAGATACAAAAGTGTATATAGAACATATAAAATTAATTAAAATAAACATATTGTAATGAATGTTCTAATTATAAGATGATAATATGAGTTTCCCATGTATGCACATTTTATCCCATTAATAGATCATACATAAATAAGTAATAGATAATTACTCTTAAATTTATTGGATATTTGTTATTTTAGACAACAACAATATAATAACACAAACATTATGACTAATTTAGGGAATCCTCAAACACACCATCATAAAATCCATAGTCAATTCATCATATTTCAACTTAGGAATTTGTAGTGAATCAAGTCGACTGGGGACCACTAGGGCTCATAATTCACCTATTGATAGGTGGATAATAATTTTTTGAAACATTATATATCCTATTATATCATATTCCACCAATACCACATTTATTTTAATGGTACATCATGGTATGTATTGGTTCAATAACCCAACATGTTGTATGTGAGTCCCTATTCTGCTCCTCGTGCACACATGTATGGAATATAATACATACATATACGTAATGGATATCGTTGTCATTAATAGATAAATATAATGGATTCTCCACATAATATATGATTTTTTTCATCACAATATAGTTTTTTATAGTAATTGAATCCCCTTCACCCTTTTACATTTGTGTGGAGGGAATAGTTAAGTATACAATGTTCATTTGGCCTTGATACTTCTTCATTTAGATGAAATGTAGAAATATGTTCATCAAAATCCAAAATCTTCTCAACTCTCTAACAACCTATTCATTATTATTCTAACTTAGTGTATTAGAAATAAATTTCTGGTTCCCAATGTTATAATAAAAATAAAATAAATATATTTTAGTTAAATGAACCAACTTCATTGATGGATGATTAATCCACACATGAGAAGAACTATTTCATAGAATTTGGTAATTTTGCAACACATAACTCACACCCTAAAGATATTTATACTAACAAAATAGCCCTCCAGTCATCGTTAATTCCTATAGGGATAAGAAAAATATTTAAATTTGAAAACATCTAACTAACTTTGTGAAAATGTGTTACCAAGTATGTTCGAATGTCAAACCCACATGGATAGATCGTATGTTAAAAATAAATTTTTAAATTTGATTATAAATTTTTATTTTTATTTTTAATGAAATTTAAATTTTGAATTGAATATTGGGTTTTATTATTAGGAGGGTGGAATTATAGGTTCAATGATTATTAGGTTTGTGTGATGGGGATTTTATTTATAATTAAATTATTTACTTTTATTGTCTAAATAGGGTTATTAGGGATCCTTAGTTTGGGTACCCTATGCAAATAAATTTATTTCCCCTTGGTATTGTTCATATACACTGTGTGAAAGAAGAACTACGTTACCCAAAACACTATTTAAACATAACTAACTTCGATTTCATAATGGTAATACACAAAATAAGGGGATTAATTTATTAAATAATATAAAACACCTTAAATCACCCAAAATGGTCTTGCTAGAAACAAATAACCCTATAATAAAATTATCCAAAAATAAATAAAACCACAATGTCCTACTATGAATGAATAGAAAGGGAAATATTGGTATCCTAAGATGAATGTTGACATGGAATGATGGTGAATCCTATATAATGATCAACATACCATCATCTTTCGGTCATATTTTTTTGCCTCACTTTCTCCCTATTGTCTATGACATAAGATATATAGTGTCTAACTCGTTCATTTATTAGCATTCCAATCAAACCCTTGGTCATGTTTACATTTATTTTTTCATTCTCTTCCATTTTTTCGATCTATAATTATGTTACATGATAAGTAATATATTGATTTTAAAATTTTCTATGGAATCCATGAAATTCAGTGTAAATCTACCTCCATGAACTTCACTATGTGTAATTGTTATATAGGATGTGTAGTGGGCATTCGCAACATGAAATAGAGTAAAAACATATCCCTATGGTGGTATTCATTTTGATGATGACACAACATGTAATTATAATCCACGACATGTGAGCATTTAGTTTCAGTTATCTAGCTCTACTTATTCTTTAAAAATATTATTACACGCCAATTCATTTTTTGACTATGAGAAGTTTATTATTTATCATAAATTCACTTCATTTCATTCATATTCAAAATTTATTTTTAATCCTTCCTTAAATCATTACCCATGTTAAATCATTCCCAAATTTAAATCAATATTCAATTAAATACAAAAATAAATACATTAAATTACCATGATATGTATACATGGAAAATACTATAATTACAAATTATATTGTGAACAATTACTATCAACATTGGATATTATATTGGGTAATCTTCTCATGTATCCTTATCTACCATGACCCATATGTTTATACATGTCCATCCTATATCAAAACTACTCTATGTATGATTAATAATGTATCACAACATATGGTCTACAATATATCTAACATGGGTAAGGTCAGGATCAATTTAACCATTAATTTTTATTTTATCACTAATAAATCTTTCGCACAATCAATTTAAAAATGTAAAATTACACCCTTCTTATTCTGGGCAGTTGTTGGTACTATCAAAGTTGAAAATTTATTGATTTACCTCTTTCAATAACCAACCAGCCCAATGCTTATATAGTCCTTAATACTGTTCATGGGACCCTCCTAATAAATCATATCATTGAACCAATTTATTTTTTACGACATAGTAGCGTTAAATAATACATTCCATATAAGCCATACATGATTGATCTCATGGTTACACTTTAAAATATTACCAATAATTTTTTATTTTATATGTGTACATAAGATAATATTCAAATTTTTTGAGTAAACCCACCTCAACCTAAGTAGAATAAGGATATAATTGAAGAAAAATCTATAAAAATTCTAGATATTGTTAGAATGAATGATTGATTAGTTCTATAAACACTTAGAACATTTAATCCAAATATATAAGAATTCAAAATTACACAAACAATATATACATACATAAAGTTAATGTATAATATATACTGCATGTCGTTTACCCCAACTGAGGATAGCTTGATCGCTATTAAATTGTTGAAAACACTCTTTTACCTCATAGTTGGATCAATAAAAAATAAATAACTAATGTATATACTCATTCATGACTATAAATTTTTTAAAATGTGGATAATACATTATGAACTGCAAATAATAATCTAACTTCATGAATAAATAAATTTATGAACCCTAATGGGGCTTAAATTATAATATGTACCCATTTAACAATAATTTATCAAAATATAAATTAAATTATAAATTATCTAAATATTCCATTTTATAAATTCAAATAGGTATTGGAAATTTATATTGTAATAAATAAATCATGATCTTAAACTCCACTTATGTGGAGATAATTAGAATTCATTAATAAAAACATCTTAAAATATGTCAAAAACTATAGGAGAGACCTTATATCATGTCAAAAAATAATCCAAATGAGATCAAAAACCTTAGATGGGTTCAACCCAATTGTTGTTAGTTAATTCATGCAGAAAATTACCATATATCCAATAAAATGGTGTAAACATCAATGACTCCCTCAAAATATTGTAATGAGCCTCATTGATGAAAAAATTAATTTTGGATTTATATAAATCCATGAAATCTACCATAAAAAGTCACATGAAAACTTATCATCAAATATACGAATAAATATTTAATGCATATAAAACCATTAATCATTATTGTGCATCCATATAAGCTTTGAATACCCTAAGAACATTCCCCTACATGTGTATCAATCGATATCACACCACACAAATTCTATAAAATTATACCCAATACATAAAATTCTAATAAGATCTGAAGGAATACTATTCAAATGTGTAAAATAAAAAATATTCAATAGGGGAAGAAACTAACATAATAGCTCAATCCATAGAAGGATTGGAATCGTGACTAGTGGGAGTATAATTAATAGTTTAAGAATATCCTGAACATCATCCTTTTGAACCCACCTGCCGTGCCTTAAATTTACAACTTTACTAAAACATCTACACATATCATTGGGATCCAGAACCTCACCCAAAACTAAATATTAGATGGAACAATAGATATCATCAAGTTATTGAATACATGCTACAAATGTTATACCATGTCTCTAGTCGGGTACCCTTCCACTAGGTACCTATTGTTTATCTATATAATACCACCATATTTTCCCCATATTCCCTTAAAACCAATACACGACTGGTGGTTGGTTTCAATGAGAATGAACATTTTCATGCTCGCTACACTTATAGTATCTCATAGATCCACCTCCTTGTGTGGGATAAAATAGACCACTATTTTTTCTACGCTGGACACCCCCATCCTAGTTGGAACAATCAAACTAATTCATCATACTATATGGGGACCCACTACATAGTTCCCTGGTTAACACCATATTTCTATAACCACTCATTTCATTAGGTATCCTCTGTATAATGAAGGCATGATTCACCACCTCAATGAATATAGATTGAAAAAAACTTTTATACCCATATTAAAAAAAATAGGCCAAGATAAAAACTTATTATTGTAGTTTTCTTTATCCAATGTAAACATTAATGAAATCAAATTGAACTTAGTTAAATGTGAGTAATACCCCATAAAATTCATTTCTCTCTTAGTTAATTGAAAAACTCTTGGGAACCATCAACAAAAATATTCTCTATGAAGAAGTGATTAGTGAATTTTATCTATAAATACTCTAACCACAAATTAACATTTTTTTATTTTCATACAATAATATTCCACCAACTCATGGCTATTAAACATATCAAATGAGCTAAAAACCTCAGGGTAATCTCAAAGGGTGTCAACAATTATCAAAATTATATTATATAAGATCCATATATATCTCATCTAACTGGGGGGTTACCCACATCTATGAAAATAGGTGGGGGTTTCATCAATTACACATGTATCTTATGTGATAAAAAACATTCATCTAATGGAGTTTCCCTCTCTATAGACGTCATAAACAATGGAACCCTCTCACAAATTTTCTTTCCAATAGATTTTTATATTAAAATAAGTGGCTCTCACCCAATTTATTATGGTTATTGTGTGTCTCTACCATCTCATCACTCCACTAGAAATCATTATAGTTGAATTTATCTATAATCGCAAAAACAACAATAAATACATATTTATCACAATTCATGATATCATGATTTCATGGAACGTAGAAATAATCATATA
Organism: Viscum album; assembly: GCA_963277665.1. Lineage (NCBI taxonomy): Eukaryota > Viridiplantae > Streptophyta > Magnoliopsida > Santalales > Viscaceae > Viscum > Viscum album. Next base: position 598,743,149 of record OY728161.1, on the reverse strand, counting down.
ATCCTGGAATCCAATGAACATTATATTATATGCATATAAAAACCCCATAGCTCAATATAGCCCTGTATACAAATACAAAGGGTAATCAATTTACAAATAGGATCCACAATATCTCATTTCCATTGGATTTTAATAGGAGTGTAACAACTGTAGTTCATTTAATTGAAATTTAAATAATAATCTATATTGGAAAATGGATAAAATTCTACTATTGGGTATTTATTTAATCAAATTAATTAATAAATATTATTCATAATCACAATAATAAATAACATAACCATCCAAGGAATCAGCTAAATTAGTTAAAACCATCAATAAATATATTTGTTAAAACACTATATAAATTGTTACAGATAATTTAATTATCTAACACTAGTACCATTATAGATTAATAAAAAATATAAATAGCTTAAGTAAATTTTGATTCATATATGACTAATACAATTCATTAATACACACTCACTTTACACCATTCTCTATGAGTAAAATTAAATAAATCACAAACGAAAATTTATTTACAATATATTTAATGAAGCTACCCATCTGTAAAAAAATCTGAAATAAAAACATTATCTTTTATAGTAGTTTGGACCACAAAATATGTGGTTTAGAAACTCTCAATAATAAGATATATATCATCCACCAAAATATCTAATATTTTTTATATTTTTAGAAATTATAAGATAATGATAAATAACCAAGGATTTGATACTACATTGTAACATCTCATAAAAATTCACTATTTAGTACAATATTATAGAGAGAAGTCACATTAGAAAATACTCAAAAGGTTCTCAACTTATTATAATAGTTAAGAGGGTAAAATAATAAACTTTTTGATATAATACACCTTTTTTTAGATAACAATAAATAATTTTTTATGTAATAATAATATCAACCATCTACAAGAGTTGAAAAAAAATAAAACATAAATATTCCGAATAAAAAAGTATTTACCTCTGATATATCAATATGAATGTTATTGCAGTTAGACACGAAATATGAAAAAATAATGACCACATATATGTTAGTCAAATAAAATAATTTCCAAAAATAATTAATATAAAAAAATTTATATGTACATATGAACTATTCATGAGTCATATATCGATCTGTTATCATGTACTACATCCCAAATCCCATATCAGACATGATGGCTAGGATCATTTTTCCTTATCCAAACAAAAAAACCTAATATATTGTTGGGTAAACATAATTGAAAAATTATGTAATGGGTAAAAATAAGGATATCGCTACAAATTTTTTCAAAAATATATATATTATAAATATGTTCACAATGATGATCCATCATAAATAACTAATGGAATAAAAATAGATCATAATGAGTACTTTGGATTCAATATGACATAATATAATGACCATATATTCATTATCTACTTCCAAATGGCTTTTAACAATGCACATTCGACCCAGGTAATCCACATCCTCACCTAGAATCATTTACTGAAGCTCCATTAATCAGGAGAACACATCCTGTCATTGAGACAATAATAGAATAGCATTAATAGGGATTTATCACCTATTTCGGTAACAATAAAATATCATTACCAAGGAGTCATTATCCTCCCGCAAACCTATATCATAATATTATTACCCGATGGGAAACATCCCACCCTAGAACCATTACCAGAAAATAAGTACCCATGGGGGGAATCAAAAAATAGAACCATTTTCATTATCAATTTTATTAGTAATCACTTTATATACATTTATTTATTTTTCATATAGTAATATCAGGTCATTATCCATGATCACATATCAATTTTATCCATAAATTGTGAAAATTTCATTTAGGCTACCAATTATATTATCTTATAAAAAACTATTTCATTATTTAATGTTATTAGAAACTTTTTGGATAAAGGATTAATATTTGAATTAATTAATTTACCACTTAGTTATCAAATAATTTAAATATGTAAAATAAAAATATATAAGTAATTTTATTAATTTTTTACTCAAAGATGAAGTAGGTCGGTGTGAATTCAAATCATATATTGACATAAATCAAAAGGGGATATGGGGATAGATTAGGGACCACCAACCTTAAACTATTATAATCATTATAATTGAATATATTTAACCAATCAATGCTCAAATTTATAATATTAATGATTATAAAAAACATCCATTGAATGGATCAAAAACTACCATAATTGTCATAAGACTGTTAAATTACATTTAGAAGTTAGAAATTAATTTGGTGGAGTGATTGTTTTAATTTTAATAATTACATAAAATGTAACATTAAATCACTTTTGAGTAATGAAGGAGATCTCCCTTAGAAAATGAATAGTTATGAGTGGGTGATGTTGGGTAGAGGTAATAGTGATAACATTGATGAGAACCCATATTTTTATAGCAGTAATATCACCTATATTTTAAAATATTATCTTCACTATTTCTTTTGTTATTATTATTATTATATTTTTTATTATATTTTTTATGATTCTAAAATTTAGAGTCCCTGAATAACTATATATTTTGGACTCCCAACTACATTAACATGAATCCTTTATATCATTTAGATATATCTAAAACAATAAAAACATATGTAACTTCTTACCCCCATGATAACCCTAATATCCGAACAAATGACTAATAAGATTCATCCTATGTTTCATTAAATGTGTTTCATTTCTAAAAAAATTACTTCTAAATGATCTAAATATGAAAAAATAATTTTGTTCATCCTTCCTCTAGAATCCTATAATTTGATTGCATCATCAATTTTAACAAAGTTAATAAATTCAGGTTTTAATAATTTTCTAAATTTAGAAAATATAATTTTTATTTTTCACAATATGGAATATATAAATGTTATATTTCCCAATACACAATGGTCCAGGACAAATATAAATTATTTATCTAAAGAAGCCTCAATTTAATAAAATAAACCATTTTTTTATATTTTGGGGACTTATTATTTTCACACATTGAATTAAAAATCATATGTCTATATATAATAATATAAAACATCAACACATTAATCTATTAAACATATTTGGATCATATTATATGTGTATAAATTCCATAAAATTTTTCTTTATGCTTGGTGCAGATTCTACCTTTATTTTCCTTTATACCAATTCATTTAATCACTATTTCAAAAACACAACATAAAACCTTCTGAACATCCTTTTAGAGACTCATATTTCGTAAATAAGTATGGTTAATTTAGAACCAAAAAAATGGTTAATACCTTTCCATATTTTGGATGATGATCATGCATGGGGGATCATCACCTCCATTTATAAGATCCAACACTAAAATTTACATAAAAAATGTATTCAAATCCCAAGAAAAAAAATTATTTCAAACTAACAACATGAAATTACCATCATATATAAAACACGCTCCAAGTAAAAATTATCTATGTAATATATACATAACCATTCATTGTAGTGTAAATCCATCATGTAGATATTACAAAATATCAAATTCATGACCCCCGACTTAAACTGAGACCATTGACACCTCCACAAGATCCTAATGCACATGACCATTCCCAAATAATGTTAGATATCAAAATTATATATATTCACAATTGGGTAGAAATAATATGTTCATGATTGTTTAATTACAAGAGAGGGGGTGAATTGTAGTTTAAAAAAAATTAGATTTAAATAGATTAAAATCAAAAAATCAGAAAAAAATTATATATAGTATCATGTATGGGAATTTTCCTCAATCTATTTACCTATTTGTCATAATAATGAATTATTTTGATGTATTAAGTAGAATTAATTATATTTTAAAGAATATTATTGGATCATAATCAGAGTATATATGAGTTTTTCAGAGTAATTGTTTATAATCACATAAGATTCTATTATAACAATAAAAACATATCAGTTGTTGAAAATATTTGATCATCATATTAATTTTTATTTTTTCAAATATGTTAGGTTAATGTAATTATAAACATGTACAATAGGAAAACTGACTTATAAGAAAAATATTGAATAAAAATTATATTTGAATTACATATAGATATTTAAAAATAAATGACCTCTTTTAACCATAAGAGTATGGTATATAAATAATTCACAAGGGTATCCCTAGTTTTATACATACAAGGATGTCAATATTTTATTCATATATAAAGAATTGAATATAAATATCACCTTTTATTTATCTCTATATCCTTGAATCCCATGATTAGCTGAATTGATTCATTATTTTTAACCACTCAATCCCTTTACTAGAAGGTTATATTAATCATCCTTATATAACATAAATCCTTTGATCATAGTCATCGATTAGATACACGATTACAAAAAAAAATTATTATTAATGGGAAATCCGAACAATGTTCTCTTGAGAAGGAAAAACACATAAACAATTAAAAAATACAAATAACATGCCAGTCACACTTTTATTCTTTAGAGATCTCTATAATATTGAATCTGATAATGATACAATAATAAATAAGCAGTTACAAACTTTTTGAATGACAATGTATTTATAGGAGACCCTCTAATGGTCATATTTCGTTCCCAACAATCATATTTATTTTAGTTTGTTAAAAATAATTGGACACAATTAAGATCAATTGATATTTTTTAAATAAAATCATATTTAATACAAGTTTATTGTTTATAAAATTTTACTTTACAATAGAATTTATTTTTAATTTTTTAGAAATTAAACATTGTAAGTCTACTGGACTTCTAAATAATGTCATTACAATAATCATTATGAGTGTGAATCTGATGTTCGTTGGAAACTTCATCTGAATGATTATAAATATTTATTCATTATAAATACAAGATATAAAGTCATAACTCTGATATGATAAAGATTAAATCAATGTTTCTGAGTTCTAGTATCATTACTATAATTTTATTGATGAATGTTAGTTTATATTCATGAATATTGTATATATATTCCATCATATGGTAAAATTATATGTTTTAAACAATATAAAATCTAACAAAATATGAAAATAAATATAATGTACTAGGTTATTGGTTAGAGAGCTTGTAATTTAGAAAACAAAATGAATTTAATAGTTATAATTATTAATTTTAGCAAAAAATAACCTCCTTTATTGAAATCACAATAAAATAACCTTAAATAGAAAATCATATTGAAACAATTATAATAAATTATCTTCTCAATGATTTTTATTCATAATTAAATATTAAAACCTATCTATTCGTTATTTTATACCTCATATGAATACTATTATTAATATGAATAATTCCCCCTTATGATAACAACTCACCCTAAGGGCATCATTCTACCCTTAATAAGAGATTATCCCTCATAAATGTATTTCTCCATCATTGAATAATATATCACCAATTTTTTATAAAAAGAATGGGTAAAAGTTATATGATTCTTGAAAAGGTTTAGAAAAGTGTATATACATATAAAAATAATTAATTAAATATTCATCCAAAAAAATGTGAATGAATATTAAACGAATCATTATTCAGAAAACATATATAATATTTTATTTGGATGAAAATGTCATTAATTTTTAAACATGTACTCTAAGTATAATTACAACATATTTTCCGAATAAAATGGATTATAAATTTTCATCATCACACATTTAACAAAAGATTATATTTTCATTAAATACATTATATATTTATCATGCATTTCAATGATTTCATCATCAGACTGATATTTATATTATGGGTTTTAAAAACATTCATCTAATTCATCATTTAGATTCACAAAATCATTTTTTTATTTTTAATATATGAGTCTTGTTACATCATAATATAAATACTTCATCATCTCATTCAGTTATATCAGTTATTTAGAAAAATTCCCAATAGAATGATTGAATTATTCCAAAAACATAACCATATTAATAAAAACATTAGATATATTTGTTAAGGCACTTGACGATTCATTAAAAATATACTTAAATAATTTAATAGACTCATCATTTTAATTGAAAATGGTATGAACTTTATAAGGCAATTTATAAACTTTAGTATATACCTAATAATTTACTTAAAGTATTTCATGATGAACTTTGAGATAATATTCATTATTAATTCGTGTCTACATTAATTTTATTGTTGACTCTAATTTTTAAATTTCATATTCTTAAATCAAATATTCATTGGATTATTTTTTAGGATTTTTTTGCATTTTTCTTTATTATTTATATATATCATGATTTATATAATAAAATACTTGCACTATAATTGTATTCAATGAATATGATACTATAATATCAAGATGTTGAAAATGGTTGGTTTCAGTTTACACTATTTCTCTATTTTCATCATCATCTTTCCATGAAATTTATTTTCAATCAATATATCCATCTATCATTACATCATAATTTTAAAAAAAATTACTCATCATCAGTATCATATTTAATAGCCTTTTTAATGGAGTTTTTATCATTCATAATTTTCATAGAATATTATTTTGCCTCTTTTTCAGAACATTTTCTCACTTCAATAATTTTGGATTTATCATTATTGGTTCGGGATGGTATATCGAACGATGAATCCAAAAATAAATATATAGAAAACATATTCAATGGAACAGTTTCATTATCATATTTATCTCCATTCATCAATTTATATTCATTCTATTTTTCAACTTCATCATCATCATTTTCTTTATATAGTACTTCTCCTTCATTATTATCTTTTAATACTACACTCATACTTTAATAACTTCTCCTTCTATTTTTTATCATATCAAAATCATTACTATAGATACTTCTTCCAATTATTTAATAAAATATTCAAGAAGAAATTCATTGTTTCTTTATTAATCTTGACCATCAATTATAGATTCTGATTTTATTTCATTTTATGGACTTTATTTGTCATCAATAGTGTTTTCCTTTAAATTATATGTTATAGAATGAAATTTATCATAATAAAAAATCAGTTTCATGAATTATAAATCTTAACCCTATATATATTTGTCCAGATTAATATAATGGTGAAAATATTATGAGGAGGTTTCTTCCATGCACTTATACAAAGAATCTATAATTACTACACCATTTTCTTCTTCTTATTCTTCATCTTATTTATTTTATTTTATAGAGATTTAGTGGCATGAATATTTATGGAATAGATGTTGATGTGTCAACTCAGATAACATGATCTCCTTCCATACATTCAACCTTCTTTTTAATAGATTCATCTCTTGCTTAATCTAGCACTGAAATTTGTTTATATGTTTTATGAGATTGATATGACGTGTATGATTCAATTTAATTATTTGTCTGATCACCTTGGCCAGCTTTCATTATCACCTTACGACTTTAATGATATTTCATGGAAGATTCTTCTTTTATTTTAGTGTGTCCCAATATTTCATCATCAAAACCAAATTACATTCACAATAATATATCATCACTGATGGATTGGATTTTCATCATCATCATCATGCAAAAATTTGAAATATTACAAAAATTAATGATGTTATGTAATAATAATTTTATAATAGATGTAAAAACATTAATTTTATAATTAATAGAACCAGAATTGATTTTGATAATGGTAAGAAAAATGTATCTGATAAGATATATCCTTATCATATTCACAATTAAATAATGAATAAAATAATCAGTGACCTTTATATTATCATGATAACCTTTATTTTAAATTTTGAAGTCTTTCACCCATAATAAATCTACTATTTTAATTGGAGTGTGATGGGAAACATTTCTATCATTTTCATAATTATCAAATAATTAATAATATTCATTATTTATATTTAAATAACCAAAATCATTTAGTAACATCTTTTAGGGTTAATATGCTTCTCCATTGGTTATAATACAAAAAAAATAAGAAATTTTCTTGTACAAATGACTAACAACCATTGAATTCAGTAATATTATTTATAGTTAAATAATAATTGTTATAAAAATATATTTCAACTAAACATTTTAGGAAAAAATCCTTGAAATCCATGAATGGGGGCATCATATCCAGGAATTAAACATGAAATTATGTCAGAATGAATTATTTCAGACTTTAGAATTTTGTGGTGGGATGAACATCGAGGAAGAGAGAATAAAGTTTTCAATGAGAGACATGGGGGTGGACTAATTTTTATAATTGAATGAGGAAAATGTTTTAATTCCAAATTAAATACAACATTGATAAATAAATATTATGATAAATTTAGGATATGGGTAAATAAGAAGTATATATTATTGATCACTTCACAATGACAATTTCTATATTATGTTTAATGTATTAAAATCTATTAAAAGTTAAATGATATATAAAAACATTATCTTGTTGTTCCTGGGTTCTGATAAATTAATGTATGATATCTCATTTTACTAGTCGGATCCTTGTCAATGTGATTGATATTTTCTATGTTTTATGCATGTTGTTTTCATGAATGTTTCAAAATTATTGGAATGGAACTATTATTATCTGATATTATTTTATTTTTTGTAAAACACATTCCATATTCAGTGAGTATGTCTTGAATCCACAATACATGAGCACATCAACATACAATGTCCACATATTCATTATGGTCTGTGGAACATTCTAAGGAGTCTTTTTTTGCAGGTCCAACAAACTAATATATATTTTAAGAAATAAAAATTTTCATATTATATTTTCTATTCCATTTTTCAGCCACCATTTTCAGCATCAGAAAAAAAATTAAAAAATTGTATATTAAAATAAAAAATTCCAAAATACATATTTCGCAATAGATAATGAAAAATTATATTTAGTTATTTTAGATGGTATTCAATTTCCTTAACTTGATATCTTTCACATAGGTATATTTTTTTTTGTTTTGATGTCTTGATGTTATGTATAGTAGACTTCATATCACACCTATAATGATTTTTTGATCAACTGCTTTCTTATCTGTATCATGATAATGTGTATTTTGAGGTACTAATTGGTGTAATAATACAATTGGGTTTTTCATATCAATAATTTTTAAGATCTTTAATATACTTATATTGAGATATAAATTTACCTTCTATATTTTTGGAAACCTGAAAACCCATGCATGTTAACTATACCATTATACTCATGATATAATTAGAATTCATAGGATCTTTAATGTAATTTATTATGATTTATATAGTTGATCCTAATATAATTTCATCAATATTTAAATGAAGAATAAAAATATTTTTGTTAACATATTTTATAAAATTATTTGGATATGATTCTTTATTAAAAAATATTCAGTAAAAAATGTGGTTAATATATCATACAAATCACAGTGGAATGTTTATGTCCATAAAAATACATGGTAATTTTAATAATTTATTTGGAATGTTTTTTATTTTACAAACCTGATAATTTTTCTATGTAAACAGCCTCTTGTACATATCCACTCGTGAAATAAAACATCACATACATTGGAAAATTTTTGAAATTATGTAATGATGTAAAGGCTTGTAAAATACAAATATATTAATATCCCACTACTGGTGAATATAATTTTTCATAGGATATTCGTTATTTTTTTTATAACCATTAGAAAAATTAATCAATTATTTAAAATAATAAGGTCATTTTCATCAAATTTTTTTTCTTAAAATCATTTTTACTCCATTAATAGATGTTTCTTGAGGTCATTTGACCAAGTAATAGTATTTATTTCATTTTTATATTAGTTATCTCATATTTTATTACATCATCCAATATTCATCACCTAAATCCTCATCAGGAATATATGGTTCAATCTCAAAAACTAAATCTACATGTTCTATTTCATTCCATGTGGATCGACTAGTCCTAACATCTCAACAACATATCCAATGATATTATCAATAGGATGTTTCCTAAGAAACATCTGACTTCATGTATTTTTAAAACACTCTTCATCAGAAATAGGTATAAAATATTGATAAGTAAATACTTTTAGAACTATTTCTATAGAATTTTCAATATAATTAGAATTTTATAACATTAGTTGAAGATATTTTTTCGAAATATCATATAAGCATGTTCATTGGGGTTTTATGAAATCAAAAGGATAGTGTCCTCAAATTTAACATCTACTAATTCCTCAAATGTATAAGAATTATTATTAAAAACTATACAAATAATAGAAATAGTGGAATAATATAAATAAATTCATTCATCACAATTTGGAGAATATTTATGTAATATATCTTCCATTTTCAATATGATTACATTTATTCAATGTCTATTAAGTATGAACATTTGTGTTTTCTACCTATCGACATATCATAGGGTATTAATTAATAAATTGATGAATTAATTGATAAATTATTGTATATAATTCAATTATAACCACATAATTAAACAATATTCTATATTTGATTATTCACTCATCATGGATCTTGTTATTACATGAATTATTCAATTAATTCATTCAACATCAACTTTTTCGGAGTAGTTCAAGGAGAAGAAAAATTATGTTATATACCTTTAATAGTAGAAAAATATAAAAAATTATAATTTAAAAATTCCAAACCATGATCACTAAAAAAAATTATCAGGTGAGGTTTTTTCAATTTTTAAATTTGTAAAATAATATTTCTCAATGAAAAAAAACATCATAATTTTTTTGTGATAAAATATACGCAAGTGTATATATTGTGATAGTCAACAAAGACATATACAATGTATCTACCTTCTATACACCCAATTTTTGTATGTCCAATAAATCCATTTTCATTTAATGTAAATAATTAATATTTTATAATACATTAACATATTTAATACTATAGTTATTTTACATAACATTTTGAAAATAGTTATTGAATTTTGAAAAATCAAACCTATGATATGGTAAATGTTAAAAAATTATTTTCTTATTCGATTTACATTTGTTTCTAAGGTTACTATTTGATAACATTCAATTTCATAACTAATATTGATCTTCTATTGCAAAATGTAAATGTTAGTCATGGCAAATAAGGTATTCACAGTTATGTGTGTATATATTCAGATCCGGTTGGAAGAAAAAATGGTTTCTTCCATTGAATTATATATTACACATTTATGAATTATAAAATGAAAAAGTTAACCTTCGTCACATAAAATAATTATTCTAATATGTTTGTGATTAATTTCTTTATAAACAAATATATTTTAAAATAATTATTTACTAAGAAGAATAATGTACCTATTTTGAAAATACCCCTTTGAGAATTGTACCATAAAATAACGTTTCCACCATTCACCATGTTGATATTTTTGAAAAAGTTTTCATTCTCCCATAATGTAACTATAAAATACAATGTCCATAAAAGAATGATTCTTGTTTTTGGTACTTTCTAAATTTTCATAAAAACAATGTAATATATTTTGGGAACCCAAACATTCCTTGGTCCGGAATATTTAGAAAAAGAAAAATTGGAATCCTAAACTATTTAGAAAACATATATTTGTTAAATAACAAATATTGAAATTTATTAAGTGATAAATATTTCATAGAATGTCCACAAGTTTATAATTTCTTTTAAAATAGTTAAATCATTAGAAAAAATAATTATTTCTAAAAATTATTTTTCAAAAAGTAAATCCAAATTCAAAACTATTAAAATGAGTAATTTTTTAAATTTTTTTATCAATATCTCCATTACCATCAATATTGAACGATAAAATTTAACAAATAGAATGAATTTCAAATTTTGGTTTTATAAATCAATTATTATCCAAATATATATTTTTTCAGAATTAATTGTTTTTCTAAATAGTCTATCTATGAAATAATATTATCAAAATATTTAGAAATATTTTCAATTTAAAAAATGTTCTTATCAATATATTTAGGTAGATCTGATAATTCATTAATTAAATCATCAATCATTGATTCAACCTTAGGATGTTTAGAATTATCCTTATATTATTTCTTTAAAACATTACATTTTTTATTTTGTAAATTTTTTTAAAAATAAGTAATTTTTTCAGAAAATTTTTTACAATAATTTTATCATTATAATCAACATTATTCATTAACTGGATTAAAATCACTTTGATTACTTAATTCAGTAAAATTTATTATTAAATATTCGTTTTTATGGTTCTGATCAGTTCATACATTTTCCAATAGAAGTTTTTTTTGTATTTTTTCAAGAAGTCCAATATTTTTATATCTAGTATTATTGTCATAAAAATTGATATCTTAGGAATATCATATAATGGATGGCCATGTATCCTTATGATTAGGAACATTATTTCCTTTTAAATTGTAAAACATTTTATAATTGTTATAATAATTCATTCCTTTCTTGTATTTCTTTAATTTCATTACAAATTAGCTCGGATATGCCCATAAATCTTTTATTCATAATAAATATATTTGGAATATTTATTATCAATTTCTTCCTTGTTACCATTATTATACTGATATGTTAAATTTTTTTAACCAACTATCATTACCATCCTTTTTGTATGTTTATCCATTTACTTTTCAGATTTATCTGAAGGATTGGAATCCTGTTGAAAAATAGATTTTTTCCTTCTAGAATATATCACTACGTTGAGAGTAGACTAGATTTTCAGGGCAATATAGATTATTTAGAATAGTAAAAAACTGTATTATTATTTTTGTATTTTTTATAGTATTTTTTTATTTTTCCCTCATATTGCATACAAGTTGATATAAAATCATTAAAAATAATATTTTATCTATCTATCTTATATCATAATATGATGTTATCTTAGACTATAATTCATCAGGAATGATATCTATTATGTATTCCATAAGGATTTCATCATCTAATAATTTTTCCTCCATGATATTGTAAATGATTTATGATAGTCATAAACATTTGGTTCATCTCGGAAACATAATATATTGGTAAAAATTCAAAATCATGATACTCATATTATAGCATAGCTATCCTGGTTTCAAAAACCATATAATTAAAAAAAATTTCCCTCTAAATTTTTGTATGTATTATTTTTTACATCCATTAAATAAATAAGTATATATATTATTCTGGTATTTAGAACATATCAATGTGTTTATAAATCTGCAGATATGTTGATATTCTTGGTTATGAGAAATAGTAAAAATGGTATATTCCATATCATGTATTATTTAATTTCTAGTGAGCATTAAAAAATTATCAACCCCAATTTTGTTTACATAGGTCTTAATTTTGTCTATCGAATATTTGTAGTCTACTCCAAAAAAAACATAAGATGTTAGTTTTGATTGAGACTCTCTATAGTCCCACTATTTAAAACATAAAACATAATATTAAAAACCTTCTTTTCAAAAAACACATTATTGTAGAATATTATTACAAAAAAATATTTTGTAAAAAAATTATAACAAACAGGATCAATATATGAAACAAATGATCAGAAATTATTTGAGTTGTGGAATCCTGGTATAATTCCAATTTTTTGATATCAATATTAGATATTTTATTGTTACGATCGAAATAATTTGTTCTTGATGTATTAGATACAATAGTTGTTGAATTTTATTATTAAAAACAATAGTTTAAATGTGTCTAAATTATAAAAATTCAAAAAACATTTTATGTAATAGATATTATTTGGACTTGTCACTCATTCTAATTACCTATGTATCATAATTATTAATGATTTTGATATATGAAATTAAAATAATTATGATCATAATAAATATGATCAGATCATAATAAGAATATATACGATTATATCATGGTAAATAATTGTAATCACATAAGATTCTATTTTTACAATGTGAACACTTCTGATTTACAAAAGATAAAACTAACAGATTAGTGATTATCATATTCAAATAAATTACAATAAAAAATTACCAACATGAAAAATGTAAAAAAGTACTTGTAACAACCATGTAATTCAATATCATTTCATAATAAATAATTAAAGATATTTAAAAATAATTAATATCTTTTAACCATAATTGTAAGGTACGCAAAAACAATTGCTAAATGTATACTATGTTTTATACATACAAGAATGTATTTCATTCCTCACCAAGGGAATACATTGATATGTACATAAACATTAATACATTTTAATATCCCTCGTAGCCATTGATTTTATGTATTGTATTTTTCTTGTTATCCTCACAGGCCCTTAATCAGATGATCGTATTAAGCATCGTTCAATCCATTAAATCCCTTGATCCTAATGAAATATCAAAATAATGAGTACAAAATAAAATTATTCATAATGGGAAAACCTTAAAAGGTTACCTTAATATAATAAAACATTATAACAATTAAAAACACTATGAAGATGTCATTCAAACATTTTAATCATCAGATATTTCATTCAAAGAGGCGTTTTAAATTAAACACTCAACAATAATCATCTCCAAATAGAACGGATGATTTGTTATTTATAGGTGACCCCAAAATAGACGTATTTCTTTCTCTATAGTCATATTTATCAATGGTTGTCTCAAAACTCAAACACATCAGACATGAATGGATTTATTTAACTGAATTTTAGGTTCAGTATTATTTTCACAATTATTGTATAAATGGTGTTCCATTATGATATAAAATAATTTTTCATATTTAGAATTTAATCAACTCCAATCAGATGGACTTCGTAAAAACTTTCATTAATACTATCATTCTTATAATGAATCTATTGTCCATTAGTTCCATCATTATCTCGATTATAATGACGTTTTCAGTATGACAAAAAGACCAAAAACCTTAAAATGATCTAATAATAATGAATCCAATGATAATTGGTTTAATGATAATTATTATAACCATATAGAATAGGTTATGTTATATTCATGAATTAATATAACCATTTATAAGTATGGTAAATGTATATTTTTTGAGTAAAACATTATAAAAACAATTGGGAAGTAAAATGTTAGTAAAAAAGTATTAAAGAATTTCCAAAAGAAAATGAATGATAGAATCATAATAAAAACATTTATCTCAAAAAATAATACCAAAACCATTAATTCAAAATAACAGTGCATTTTATAACATCTCAAAAAAATTAAATATGTATGTTGGTGAAAATTTCAAATAATTTTTGGGGGTTATTAAATTACGATATTACCTTTAGATAGTTAGGTATCATAAACAAATTTTTCATAATTTAAAATGATGATAATATCATATTTTGTGGATTTATGTACAAATTGGCTAAAAATTTTATAAATTTTATTATCTCATAATTGGATATGTATATGATCAGAGAGAATTATTTTTATTTTCAAATATATGTGTGAATTAGAGAATTAATTATACCTTCATATCTTAAGAAAAAAATTCAATGGAGTTTTTAATTATGATTCAAATTCTAGATAGAAATGTAGTTTGATAAGAATTTGTAGTTATAAAATACATCTTAAAGCATGAAAATATAATATTTTTTAATCCCATAATTTATTTAATTATGATAGGGGTAGTATTTAATATATTTGGAATATGTTCATACTAATTGTATGCTACATATTAGGTGTCTCCATTTAAGATCCATCCAATGGAATAACACCTCAATGTTATAAAAAAATATTGACTGTATTCCAAGAAACAATCCATTATTTATCATATTTTATTACCTAGAATTTATGGGATTTATTTTCATATTCATCTATATATATATATGATTACTAACCATAACTTCAAAATTTTTCTATGCCCATTGAAACAAAACCATGAATATATAGTTAAAAATAATGATCATAGATAATAACCACCATCTTGTTGAACTAGGACAATAGTCCAACATACATGGTTCTGAAACCTTAGAAATAGCCATATCAGTTGTCTACTAGGGAAATAGTATTATTTCCATAGTTCTGAAATCATTAAATATCACAATTATTTTACCACTATTGATGTATACTTATATCCACCATGATTATAGGACTATTTCTATTCTGGAAAACTATGGATACAACCCAAAATACTATTGATGTAGGATCGTGATAAAATGTTTAAAACCTTATTTAAACCATATAAATCTACATTCAAAGTCAATATTCTTAACCACTACACTACATAATATTTGGTTTTTAACACCTATATATTAATATACATATATATGTGTGTTTGTGTGTGGGTGTGTCTGTGTCTGTGTCTGTGCATGTGCGTGTGTGTGTTTGTGTGTGTGTGAACCATGGCTATAAGTCATCATAAGAAATTATTGTCGGAAAATATTATTCATTTCACCTTACTAGAATCCTATATCCAACATTTTATTAAGCCAAAGATATATTTCATACATATCACCACGGTTCTATATATATTTTACTATATAAATGTACTGAAAACCTATATTCATGGATTTTGGAAAACCATGTCTTTAGGTTTGGTATTTAGACATTGTTATTCCAAAAACCATGATTATATTCTTTCTTTCTAGTACTGAACATTTTTGATACATTATCCAATAAAATTAATAGTTACAATATAGGATGGGTAAATAGTTTTTGTATGACAAAAAATAGTTACAATAGAACATAACATAGATGATGTAGAATATATTTTGTATATGAAATCAAGTGATCAACTATTACTGATAAAAACCAATTAAAGGTTATTTATAATGATATACATATTCCTATGGATATTTACATTAAAAATAAGAGTGAAATTTAATTAATGATTGATTCATTATAGTACTATAAAATTAAACATATTAAAATTTAGTATCATTTCATTAAATAGAATATGGATAAATAACTAATAAATATGGAGCATATTGGCAAAAATAATCACATGGAAAATGATTTCACTAAACAATCATCCACCAAATCTTATTAAAATCATTGGTTAATAATTTTTTTCAACCATTTCCCATTATTTAAGATTTTTTGATGTTCCCTGCTCCCCAAATGAATGTAATTTTTAATGATAATTTTTAAATCCTTATAGGACCTTAACCCTTTGGGTTTGTTCTCAAATGTGGTGAATCTAAGGACAATTGAGATATTCTATGATGTTGTTATTAGATTTATGAGGTTAATTATATCAACAAATGGAGTTATTTTTAATTTTTTACCTCAATGTAACAGTAGTTAGAATATAATTATCATATCAAGCGAAAATATTTATTTTAGGTGTCATCTTATATCACGCTTTATAGGGGTTATATGATTCAAGGGATTATACTAAAACATGATCAGTATGAATTAAAATTGGAGAGTTATATGGTGTAAATAATTTCAATGAGATGTGGTTTCAGATATCTAATATTAATGGTATGTATTGTAAGCAAAGAACACTCTCTTTATATGTTAACTTCAACACCAACAATTTATCACATATTTATTAATATATAGAAATTCCACTCTATGTCTTTTTAACTTCATATTATTTGGTTTCAAATTAGATATATTTGATTAAAAATATACTCAAAAAGGAGGGAATGATGGAACCAAGGTAATTAAATAGGAAAAATTGAAACCATTAAAGAATAATGGAGCACATTAAATAAGAAGGTATTTTTTTAAATTTAATTTTTTTGATGAATTGTGGTATTGATGATGTAATTTATTATTAAGGTAATGATTTGATAATATTGGGAATTTTTATTCATAAATAAGTTAAAATCAGGATGCAACCAAAGACATTATTCTATGAAGATATTTTTTGAAGAGAATACTGATGAGATGGAGGTCATTCAAAACATAATGTCATGTGTCAATCCATATAAGAATGATACACACTATGATAGAGACCCAATTTGAGTATTATGTATTATTGGATAGTCATTTAAAAACATTCAATAAAAAAGGATACATTTCATTATTCAACAATATAATGGATTATAAATTAATAAATTCATATCGTTCCATAACATAATATATTTCACTATAAAATTTTAGTTTTTCTATAATGCTTTGAACTTATGAATGATTTTTGATACTCTATATATATCTAACTGATGGGATCACACTATAATAGTATATAAAATAATATTAATATTTAGATGTAGAATTATCTAGGGTGATAGACAATATAATTTCAATTCATTAAATTTGAATGTCATTTTGATCTTCACAGGAGTTAGAAAGTGATTTGTTTAATCAATAATTATGATGTGTCAAATTGAAAAACTATTAAAGTGTAATTTCTTCACACCATAACTATGATCATAATTTTATAATCTATTGGATTCTATATTTTCATAAAAAATAATATATTTTATGAATTTGTAGAGATCATCATTGACATTAGTGTATTTAATTATATTATTATTTATATATTTTGATTACCTTCCTTTTGGGGAATAATTTATAATTTTAAGGTGATTCATTTGAAAGTTATTATAAAATTGAATGATCATGTTATATAATAAATAATTTAAAAATATAATGGGAATGTCTATAATTGGGTGGGGAATGTATGTTGTGAAGGAAAATATTAGAGATTAATATTTCTGCTTGGAGAGAAAAGAAGAAGGAATACTCCCTAATTTTTTATTGTTATTCATTTCTGTTAAAAACCTATTCAGTTAAAATTTTGTATTATTTTTAATATTACATGTATGAATGCAGTGACTATGGAGATATAATTTTCCAATAAACATTTGGTCATTTGTAATCCCATAATAAACTTCATGAATCAAACTAATGTATACTAATTCATTTAATATAGTGACACATCAATGATGTTATGATATTATATGTATCCTTTAGTGGTAATGTAAGTAAAAAATCATTATTTACCATGATTTATTATTAATTTTTTTATTTTAATGGTTATATTATCATGATGCTTCAAATTATTCTAAAAAATTTGATTTCTATATACATCAATTTTTTTGGTGAAAAAGATTATACATTAAAAATTTTACATCCCTCCCCTCCTATTAGGGTGTTTTGGATATTGTGGTTTCTAAAAAGATTGTATCTAAACATATAAGGTTACAAATATGTAAATAAGAAATGATTATATGAATATAGAAAAAATCAAAATTACTTTTAAATTTTATTAGTTAATACGATATACTAGTCGATAAATATTTTTAGTTAAGGTGACAAAATTCGTAATTATTTGAAATGATATTAATGATATATTAGTGTGAATAAGGTCTATGGTAATGATAAAATAAATATTATAATATTTTATATATTTAAAAAAACATTATATATTATCATTTTAACATTATACGTTGGTATGAAATAATGTTTTAAAATAATTATCATGTATTCATAAAAACAATTATCAATTCAAGTATAATGATTATTAAAACAATCATTATTCATAGTTGATTTCTTACAAAAAGTGTTTTTTTGAGGAATTTATTAGAATGATACATAGATAATTTAAAATTTCCACATATATAAGTGATTAGTTATATATATATTGTAACAAATTAACGAAGAATAAACAAATGATGTGAACATAAGGTATTTTGGGATATTTTCATATAATATATTATAATTACTTGTATTTATGTATTGTTTTGTGACTATTATTATATGAGTTTAAGAAAATATAAAATATATCATTTATAAAAATTAAACCATTTCATTATCATTCATTCACATAGGATAAATATTTAATGTAATTGAGTTATTATTAAGACTTAAAATTATGACATTAACATATTCTATATTGATTATTATCATGGATTGTTATTGGTAATAAAATCATGTGAAGATTATCAAGTGTAAAATCTCATATGGAGGTATTGAGTTTCTCTAATTAGACGAAAAACTATTTTTATATGTACAATTTTCAATTTAATATACATGTTGTGATGTTACACATTATTACAATAGTAAAATAGGCGTTCAAATATCATATTAATTCCAATTACATTGGGTTAACGAGTAATTTAGAATGTAAGCCTCCTTGTATTGATACCTCAATTACAAGATCCCTAAGGAAAATCTAATCATGGTTGGTCAGATATGTTGTTGATGATATTCTAAGAATTTAATAATAATGATAGGAATTTTACAATTATTTAATTTCTATGACATATGATTCCTCAACTGATATTTATTACAGATGTATATAGTCATACGTAGTTATGATTAATGTGCTGTGACTTTTATCATATTAAATTTGACGTATTCATCTTCATGGATGAATAAAATGAGATATGATCACCTATATTCTTCAGTATTTACATTGTAAATCAATAATGTGAGAGAAAATATATAATATTGAGAGATTATATTTCAATTAGTCACTCTATGTGTTATATAACAAAATTCTATGATTATCCATGTTTTGGGTGACATATATAGGAGGTAGATTAATTATGAGACATGTGGTTTGTGGATATCTATAAAATACATTTATATATTTATATTGCTTGATCTTTTTCTAATTTTATGTCTTTTCATACAATATTATATGGGAGATTTCATAGTTTTTCTCAATTCTATAATTTTCTATGTGGTCCCATATATTAGTTTCTTAATTGAGAACAAGATTTGGTATAGAGTGATTTTAAAAAACATTGATTGAATAATGATACATTCTGTAATGAAATAGGTAATTATTGATATGGTTTAAAAACATAGTACATATTATGTGATATAAGGTGAATTCATACTATGTATAAACGCATTTTGTTAATGTGTTATATTGATACAAATAATAAATTTATCAATACCATGATAAGATTTTAATAATAATGTTTTGATTTATTTTATTATAAAACATGTCATAGTGAATGTAACTATATATTTTTTTACTCATAGAAATATATTTTTCATGAATTTAAGCAAGTATTTTGTTGTTTTATTCAATTATATATATCATAATTGGTTATAACATTATTATATAATAAATAATGTATTTTTAAATGTTTGTATTAATTAAATAATTATTAAAAAATTAATTAATGGATAATCAATATAATTTCATAGAATTAATTTTTTTTGAATCATTGTTGAAATTTCATAAATGGTTTTTAAATTGTTATGAATCATAATGAATAATGATCATTGTCTAAGAATGTTTTTCGATCTAGGGAAGTTTCCATTGATGCACATATAAATGGGTTCAATCCTAGTAAATGATAATTATTTGTTACATATGTGATTTATTTTATATATTTGTGTGAATACATTTCATATATCTTATTATAACATATCCTTTGACAATAATGTTTGATCAATACATGGAGGAATAAAATAAAATTTACCTAATATTTTACTAATTCATAGAAATATATATTAGGAAGGTGGATTCATCTATTTTCTTTTAAGGGAAATCTATTAAACTCATGTAGATATGATTGATAAAATAATTTTAACATAGAAGAGTTTATTTATTCATTTATATCATATAAAATTATTGTTTCATGTTGAAAATGCGTTTTAGTTGTCATTTTTTTCCTCTACAGTAATTTTCCATTCAAAAAACTATCATTTGTTGATCAAAATTTCACAATAATACTAATTAAGTTATCAAAATTCGTAATTAATAAAATTTACTATAAGAGTTATTGTTGATCCATTTTTATTAAAAAAATTGTTTAAATAAAGAAGGGAAGATATACAAGGTGATACATGAATTATTTCCCTCATTCATAGAAGAACTAAACCAGAATATCAAATGTTATATTAAAATTAAAAGGAAGAATCGTAATCATTGTACCAATCATAAACATATTCAATCAGACCATGAGACATGGTGAACATATTTTACTTTTGGTTGGTGTAGTCCTTATTACTCATTTTGATGATAAGAGGAAATGGATAGAAACGTTCATCAACCACAATATCATTTTTTTCCTTTGGATAAATCAAGATTATCTGAAAGTTTTTTAGAGGATAAACATCTATAATACAATCTTCCATGTATTCCAGGTGTTTACCTTAATAATTTACAATTAAAATTTTAAAATAATATCAAAATAACTTTAAATTTGTGTCCCATAAATTGAAATTTTTGTTTCATATATCTCTATTACCAAAATTATGCCTTATTTCAATCCTCCCTCATCTTTAGCATTATCATTGTTCTCAAGTACCCAAGAACGACAATCCATGAAAAAAATATTTTCAATGTAGATTTATATTCCACTCTTTCATGATCTAAAAAACATTCTCATTATATATGTCCACAAGATTCTCTTGTATCAGTTTCCAAGGGACCTCTTCCATTAATTTTTAAACACCAGTATTATCATGGACATTTTCCCTCTAATGTGGATATTTCCTTTTTACCATAAAACCTCATTATTATTCAATGTATGTCCCCTAAATTATTATATAGTAATCATAATGATTAACATTTAATGAAAAAATGATCATAAAACATTTTTATGAATCTTATCTTTTTCATGCATAATAACATGACATTCGAGACATAAATCAGTTAATCCCCAATTTTCAATTTTTATTGATATATCATCTTCCAATGTAGATTGGTAAACCTCTACAAGGACACTATAATAATGACCAAATTTTACTATCTCAATGTTCCAATACATTTTAAATGCAATTTCTAATGTAGAGGAAATGTGAAATCGAGTTTTAATGTGCCATAAGATGCAATGAAAACAAAAAATATTGAACCATAACTGGTCCATGGTATTTTTTCTAGAAATAGGTTTGAAACGAAAGTCACATATTTGAATTAAAATAGTATCATGAATTAGATAAGTTGATATAATCCCCTAGCATATTTGATTTAGATCCTCAAATGATAAAATAATGTTAATGTTACCTCTAACCATAGGAACAAATTTCAAATTAGGGAACCCCCATAGAAAATACAGTTTTCAAACCAAATCATATTAATTAAAAATGTTTCCCTCCATAATGGTGAACAATTATGAAAATAATATAGTTATAAAAGTGTATAAATTTTTCGATGATAACCTCTTTGATAGAAACCACACGATCAGTTTCAGTATTTCTCACAATTCACTCAAGAGAACCATAATGCACAGACAAGAAATTCCATCAATATGTGTCTCTTTAAATTCCAGTAAGGTCCCTGTAAGAGTCTTCCATAGTATTCCAATTTTTATCAACTAATGTGGATGTACTATGACCCACCTTTTCAATCACTGCATTAGTAGAAACCACCACTATCTCCAAAACAAAAACCACAAAACATGTGGATTATAACACACTTAATCTAAATTATAGTTTATCCCATATATCAATATTACAGAATTGAAGGGATACTTTAATAAATTCATTAAAAATCCCACCACAGTATAAGAAATTTCCTACTTAGGTTAAACCATAGCATGTCACTGACATGATTCATCAATCAGAACTCAATGAATATCACCACCTGCCACACTTCATGGTTGTCCATACTAATATTCCATTGCATCCTATCTCCGAAAAATTTCATGTTGGGGAGTACTAATAGATATTGAAATCGAGTTAGCATATCCTCATCTATAGGATCTCCGGACATCGTCTTGATAAACATCTTCGTCCACTACAACCATAGTCAGATATCTATAGGATTTCATAATATCATATGTATCCCCCTCAGAGTGATGATAACTACTTATGTAAAACTCTTATGTGTATAATAGTATCAATGATTATAACTATTATGATCCCCCTTAACATCACATATAAAATAATAAGACATAAATTATATAAATTTATACATATATTTTGGAATGTATTAAAACATCAAGGATGATAAATATTGATCACTGATTTATTGAATAATGAAACAACAACTGGAAGTTGAATTTTACTCATAAATGACCATACAATGCTTAATACTATAAATCCCTGTAATTTAAAAAATTTTCTTTTTCACCAATGGAAACCCCAATATTCTCATGATTCCTACTACAAAAATATATATTTATTTATGGTTAATTATGGAATGGAATGATGGAGATGGAAAAAAGAACATTAGTGGAAGAAGCAGAACCACCTCAATTATCCTTACTGTGTACCTTTCATTGAAAATGATCATGTGAACTCCCCATTATCACTAATTATTAATCACATTAAATGATGGTGGAGAGGGATATGTTATTTTATATAATTACCATGTTAAAATATAAAATTAATATAATTATAACAATTAAAAAATAAAAATATTCACAGAATAATGATAATAACACTAATAAAAAAACTAATTAATATTAATATTAATTTCTAATATTATATAATGGTTTTAAATCTATAAATCCCTTAAAAAAATACTATAATACAAAAACATTAATTATTTTCAAAAAAATCATCTCAAATCTTATATAATTTAAAAATATAATTACATTAATTAATTATACTAATTCATGGTATGTTTAGTGGTAAAAAAATTATATTATGTGTGACCATTAAATTAAATAAGATTATTGTGCACGGTCCTTCAACCATGATCATCACCATAATCTCCCCATGAATATAAAAAAACTGTTTACTCGTGAAATGAATATATAATAGGACATGTAAACAGTAAATTAAAAATGGGGTGTTACTAGTAGGCACTGAAAGGTTAGTGTTTGGAATCACAATGTAGTTTACCCTGTCACCAATTATAAAAATAAAGATATCTATTCTAAAGTTAGAAAAAAAAATTAACAGGGAATCCCTTGAAAAATATATATGAGATAAGTCATATGGGGCATTGAAATCACCCACTAGACTATTAAACTATTTTTAAAGACTTATAGATAAGAAATTATCATAATTGTTATGTTTTTATGAATTATTTAATAAGTGACGGTAAATGAATCCTAAATTTCTATTTTGATAATCATTTTAACAATAATATGGTTACATTTCATTCTCATCTCTATGACGTACTTATATTTTAAAAATTAAATAATAATTTCATTATTTTTATTTGAATTAATATATGTTTTAACAAATGATATAATAATAAAAAATTTCTTTTATCATGAGTTTAACTATTTTTTTAAGAATAAATATGCATTTCACTTTTATCAAATCATAAATGACTTGTTATGTGATATATCCCACAGAAAATATTATGTCGTCTTAGTTTTTCCACCACACACATCTTGTTTCCATATTTATTCAACCATAATATTATTTAACATAAAATACATCATGTTAGTGACTATTATTATAATTATTTATTATATATTAATTATAGAATAATTTAATAGATAAAATATTTCAATAGTGTTCCAACATTATTTTTTTAATAATTTTTATAGTAAAAAATTATATTCCTATTTATTTTGGGATTCTTCGACATTCATCTGATGGATACCTTTAATAAAATTTAAATATTAATTATGGATTTTCTAATTCATATAATAATGGGCAAGGGTTAGAAGTAATTTTCGTTAATTTTCATTAAACATATCCTTTCATAATTAAAACATCAATTTTGATAATTCTCTTGAAAACTTAATCTTTCCTACAAGTAGTGTGATGAAATTTAAATAAATTATAATTATTTTTTTTACTCAATTTCAATTTTTTAATTTCAATTAATTCACCTCATTATGGATTTATCCTACCGATCTACTGATTTTTTATAATGAGTATCATGAACTATTCTAGAATAATATTTCCAAAGTTCTATGAAAATGGAATTATAATTGATTACAAAGGTCAATTTAATAAATCATAAAAAATGGGGGTCTTTATCAATTATAAAAATTATAAATCGAATGAGACCCTATCTTAGTTATTTTTTAGATTTTATAAAGGCAATCTATCATAGTTATTTTGAATCTCTGAGAGTGGGGTTTATCTCAATTCATGTTTATACTTGAGAAATGCCACCACTGACTATTGCATAAAAATATTAATAATACAATACCCCTATATATTTATATATGTGTGTGTTTGTGTTTGTTTGTTTTATATACAATCAAAATAAGAATCAACCTGACACATAATATAAATGAAAGAATAAAAATAATAAATAAATTAAATTATTTGATAACTTATTTTTTCATTCTTTTTTTATAGATTTTATAAATGAAATATTTATAAATAAAGAACGAATCTATTATTGTGTTTTGATGAATATAAAATACATTGAAAATAAACTATATAATTAAATATACCTATAATTGAATTGTATAATATATATTAAAAAATATACAATATGTGTTATATTAATAACCCAAAATAATTTAAAAAAATATGAGAAATATAAAAATAAACATTAGTCCATTCTAGTTACACTATTTTTTGAATTGATAATTGGCCATTTATAAAAAATTAAAAAATTTCAATGATCATTTTCAATGTGATTCAAAATAATCTTTACGAATTTACCCATCTCTTAGTATTTGACATGTTATTTATACATAATTAAAGATTAAAATTGAAAAATAAACATTTTGTTATTTTTACCACACAATGTGTCAGAATTACATGAGATTTCTTACCAAAGATGAAAAATAATAAAATAACAATTTTCCTATATTTCATGAAACTAATCATTTTTTTCACTATTTATGAGCTTCAGATTAATTTTTTTAACTGAAATATCAATTTTAAAAGGAAAACAAAATCTTTTATTAATTATGAATACATTATATAATAGATTAATATCATTATCATTATTATAATTATAAAAATAATCAAAAATAATTTCATATATTTTCAAAAAAAAAATAATATCTTCATTGTGTTGAGCTTGTGATAAACATTTTCATCTTAAATATTAAATTTTAATTTATAACAAACACTTTTTTTAATATCCACATTATTCCCAAATATTTTGTCCACTATCATTATTATAATTTTAAAATGAATAAATGATCACTTTTATAGTGTTCTATGACACATTGGTCACATTTTTCTATATTAAATATAGGATGTTAAATTTTGAACTTCAATAACGATTAAAATCGTTATTTTTATTTTATTAATTTTTACGGAAAACATGTTTTTAAATGTAGTGTAATTCATTAATAATCATCAAAAATTATTAAATAATATTTTCCTAGTGTTCCATGATAATAAAAAATTTTATCCTCGGTTTTGGTAATTTAATTCATATTTGGAACTAAAGTATAACTTCAATAAATATAAAATTTCATTAATTATGAAAATATCAAGCATCCTAATTATTTAAGATGAATTTCCATATTTTAGAAATTATTTAATAATTATTATTATATAGCTTCATAACAATATGATATAATTTTCCTAGTTTTGAGCATGTGATGAATATTTTAAACTAAGATATCATTATTAATGTAAAAACAAAATTAAGAAATAGTTTTTACCACCCCACATCTCAAAAAGATGTGAATTTCATTCCTAAACATCAAAAATAAATAATGTAACATTTTCAAAGAGTTTTAAAACTGTCATAATTTTTTTTATGTTGATCATATAGGGAATATTTTATAGTTCATTAACACAAATAATGGATCAAAATATGTGTTAGGTCATTCCAATGACACCACATGTCCAAATTTATATTATTTCATTCACATATTTTGTAAAGTAATCATAAAAATATTTTCAGATAGTTTTATGAAAATAAAAAATATTTATTTGGATTTGAGAATGTAATATGTGTTCTAGACTAAAATATATATTTTAATTGAAAAAATGATCCTTAATAACATATAATTAAAATTAATGTCATTATATATGAGATTAAATGATTCATAAAGGATAAATATTTTCAGTTCTAGTGATGTAATATATCCCCATTCATTATTTTGTTATTTAAAATAAATATATTAATGAATATAAAAAATTATGTTCGAATAAGGTATAAGAAAATGAAATCCACAATCACATAGAATTAAATAATTGGATCATTAGTTTATATATAAAATCATATTTGGGGACATTAATTTCAAAATCATTATTTATTACTCATCATTCACAATAATTTTGTGATTAAAACATTAAATATATATGAAATAGATAAATGTAGTTTAAAAAACTTAATAATATTACAACACAAAATAACCTATTCATTCTTCTAAAAAAACATCCACTAAAATATATTTATGTAAACTAAAAATAATATTTTAATAGTATTGAAAACATATGAATAGTGAAATGTTTAACATATACTTCAACTAAATGTGTATATATTCAAAAATAAGAATATATAATAGATATATCGATAGGGATTTCTATTATTATATAATCCAATACTTATTTTATAAATTTATTAATATAGTAATTCCAATTTTAGTTATTTTATATTTTAGGAATTTTGAGATCATTGATAATTATTAGAAATTTTTAGGCTATATGTTTTATTACTAAAGATATTGTATATTTTCCAAAATTCATTTCTCTTTATAATAGTGTACTCAATTAATATTTGTGATTGTTTTCCATAAAACATTAATTTATTGATATATTCATACAACACTAATTATAGAAACAAAAATATTAATACATATTCTATAATATATAAACAAAACACTAATAAAATATAAAATATAGTGTTTAATCATTATGAAATAATATAATGTCCAATAAAAATGTTATATACCCATGATTTTAATCACAAATACATATTTTGAATCATGTATGGAGATATTTTTTGTCATTTGTATTATGGGTCATTCATAGTTTGGGAGATGTTGTTTGGGATTATAGGACATAGTATGGGGCAACAAGATAACCAGTAACGGTTGAAAAAATATATGCATGTTCCCATGTTCCATATTCCAAAAAATGGCGGTACTTGAAGTATAAGTCTGCCCCATGTACCCAATAGCTAGTCATTGGACCATCGTCCTGTTGGTGTTTCCTAATGACATGTCAGCGATGTCACTGGGCAAGTGTTTTGATAATTTATAATATGTAATTTTCCCAAAAAATAGTTTATTATTTCCCCTAATCATGACATTTTAACCCTAATATAGATTAATAATAATCTAGGGGCACCATGAAGTTGTTTGTTTCTCTCCCTATATTTTCATTGATGGATCATTATCCAAACTGGGAGTTTGGATCTTTGTTGGTTGTAATAAAATATGTGTATCCTTTTTAATGTAAATTATACTCTTCACCACAGTGTGTATTATTCATTTTTATAATACATCCTTGTATCTATCATAAACATCAAAAAATAACTTTTCATCTATTGGATCTATATTCTTATTAATCAGATAAATTCATATCTCATCATTGGTCTAGAAGATAATGATTTTTTCTTCAATCTTATTGTAGGTTAATTTATCTAATGAATATTTATTTCAATTCCTTAGTTTAATATGTAATTTCAGTGGTTTCTAATTTCTTACGTGATGAATTTGAATACTTGGGGTGTTTTGATCCTTATGGTCTAGAAGAATGTTTTCTAAAAATGGATTTTTGATGGAAAATATATTGATACAAATTATGTGTTTTAAGAAGGTGAACATGGATGATTTTTAAAGAATGTTGTTATTCAATAAAAAATGTTTTATCATTTAACTATAGAAATATTTTATCAATATATTTTAATGGAAATGTAATGGATTCTTCATTGTAAATTTTCGAAAAATATGAATTAATTTATTGAATGTCCTGGCTATGTAATGACACAATGAAAATACCATGGGGTATGGGGGAAAACAGCACATATGTGATCCCTAGTACAGTTATCTATAGATATATTTGGATTCCATCATTCAATGGTTTATATAGTGTTATATTTTTATTTGAATTAGTTTATTAGACTATGGGATGCAATTATTAATGCTATTCTATGATTTTCTGTGTTTTGTACACCCATTTGTTGTGATTGTCTCGTTGGTGCCTTGTGGATACATTACATTTTTGTTTATTTGATATGTAAAATTTCTAATTCTAAATGTTTATTGATTCTATAATCCTATTCATTCAATATTTTTATTCCTCATTGAAAAAATATATGTCCTATTTATTTATTTATTTAAATATGTAATTATTTTGAGAAATGAAACAAAAAGATGACTTTATATGGAAAATATTATAGAAATGGTTTACAAATAAATTCAAATAAGATATAAAGAATAAATTTAGATGTAAATTATATTCATTATTATTTGATATCCTAGTTTATTTAGTTCTTACAAAATAATATTATGTTTGGAATTCAATACACTAGTTTTGTAGGATGCAATTAAAAAAGAATAGTTTCAAGTAGAAAATTTCCATCGTAGATAATGTTAGAATCTAGTGGGATGGGACAAAATCATGTGGATATGAAACCGTTTATTTATTTGGATTCTATATTGATGGTATATGTGTTTTTTTATTTATTCCATATTATCTAGTTGTTGGATGTAACATTTTATTATTTGGATGTTTTTAACATATGCTATATGTTGGATATCATCTCTGTTACAGTAATGTTTTTATCTTAACATATGTATTTTATTGGTGGAATCATTCCCATGCATCATTATATGATACCCTATAAATTACACAAGAACATGATGATCAAGAATGTGCTCAAGTCCTTATGGGCGGAAAATTCATATTACACTATGGTTAATATTTGTTTTTCTATTTAAATTTTTTACTAAAGGGTTATGTTATAAATCATATTTATGCACATTATTATATATGACCCACTTAATCATAGGGGATATTGATAAATATGATTTTTTTCTATCATAACTCAAGAGGTTGTTTTGGAGTGTGTTTAGAGAGATCACTATATTGATAAGCCCCTTGTTACCATGGACAGTTTGAGGATTTATATAATCCTTCTTTGCAGTTTCATCCATTTAATAATTAGTTATCAAATTTAATTTTACAATAATAGAAATGATATATATTAAAAATGATATCATTCCTATCAATTTTATATTTTAAAAATATTTTAAAAATAACATCATTGGTGACTAGGTAGAAAATAGTTGACTAATCCCCACAAGAAAAAATATTTTATGATGAATTTTGGGTGGAAATGATAGCCAAAACTATCTATAAATTGGGTTAAATTTCAAATATTAGATGAGAAATAATGGTATATAATGATAAAAAATTTACAAAGATGCATACATCAATATTTTTTAATTATAAGGGACATGAGGAAGAAGATGAATGGATCCCAATGGTTGGTAGGATTCTCCAGTTACTGAGTAATTGGGAAGACTATAAGGTTCAGTTTTCAACTTATTTTCATGAAGGGTCATAAAGGAAGTGATTAGAATATTCTTCAATTTCTATGACTTACAAATAAATCTACTATAACTCTTTCAGTAAAAATAATATCAAATATTAATATCATATGAAACTTTTAGTGGTTATGGAATGTGAGTTCATTTCATTTGAGTTGGGAGATCTTTCTATCATAATTTATACTAATATATTTTCATCGTTGGTTTACCTATCCCCAGATATGGTTTCTAATGAGTATCTCAAGTAATGGTAGATCGAGATGGTTATGAGGCTATATATTTTTCTATTACTAGTTATTATAAGCCAACCCACCTTTTTAATGATTGTGGATAAGGAAGAAATTACTGAAAAAATTGAGTAAGGAAAATATTAAATCGAACAACATGAATGATAGTAGGAGGTATACAATGTTCAATTTATATATAATAAAGGAAGAGTAGTGACTAATTAATAGGTTGTGGTTGTATAATAGAATAAAATGCAAGATGGATTTAGTTGGTATTTTACCAATGTGGTAAAATGGAAAACCACAAAACCGATTTAAAGGAAACAACTGGTGTATTTCACTCATTTGGTAAATGTAATCATCTTAATAATTTATATAAGAAATAATACAAATTTATTGGATATTAATCCAAATTTACAATGGGAATTCATTTTTAGTATGATTCCTCAAAATAGGTATGATATCATCCTTACTTCAAGGGGGATTCTCATGATACATGAATAGGGAAGAATGAGGCTAGACATATCTATGCAGTGGATTGTGGACCGATGGAGTTAGAGGTAGAACTTGTTTTAATCATTTTTTTGTTTATTTTACCTTATATAGTTAGAGACTTATTCGATACTGGTTCACATTAATATTTTATATCTAAAAATATTATCAATTTGATTGGATTGTCATTTGAGCTTATAATTTCTATGATAAAATTTATCAATCCATTGGGAGAAATTCCAAATAAGGGTTTTGGATATACTAATCATAGATTTATGATTTATTACCACATAGACATATTGTATCTTATTTTTATGGATCATAATATCTAAAATATATCTATTGGCATGGATTAATTTATTATCTATAAATTCCAAATTTATTCGCATCATCATTGGTAATATTACATTCTTCTAATGAAGTCAATCATGTCATTTACAATTATTTGGAGTCTAAATATTATACCAAACGTCTAATTTTTCAATAGTGTGATGAAGATCTCAATCTAGTTATTGGATATGTTTCTTGATTTTGTTGATCCACATTTTCATGACCATTTTTTAATGGTGGTGAGTGAATATACCAATGAATTTCAAAATATTTCACCTTGTTTCATACAAAAATGGATGTATAGTTCAATATATAATTTCTTTTCGGTATGACTCCAATCCATATACCTTTATAAAACATATAACCTAGTGAATTAATAGAATTAATGGTTCCTCATAATGATCATGTGGATAATAAATTTTTTCATCCTTGAATTTCACCGTTCATGTTGTTAGTTCACTTTAAAAAGAATGTGAATGATAGTCTCTGACATTATATTGATTACCAAAAAATACAATAATTGATGATTAGGAAAAAATATCCCTTCCCTAGGATGGAATAACTTTTCTATCTAATTAATTTAGAACGGTGGAATTCAATTCATTATATGAGATCAGTGTACTAAAAACATCGGTTTTAATAGCAATATATTCCAACGATGGTGTTCATTAGTAGGAATGGACGTTGTGGGTATCTTTTAATGTCATTTTTACTTTCCCACA
This sequence comes from Viscum album, assembly GCA_963277665.1. Taxonomy (NCBI): domain Eukaryota; kingdom Viridiplantae; phylum Streptophyta; class Magnoliopsida; order Santalales; family Viscaceae; genus Viscum; species Viscum album. The sequence goes on along the minus strand of OY728161.1, from coordinate 598,710,491 downwards.
CTCTTTCTATGTTTATAGATTTGTTTAATTAAATCATTTATAGGTCTTTGGATTATTATTTTGGTTTTCGTGGTCAATGGTATCGTTATTTATTCCATATTAGATCAGGATCATGATGAGAATTTCAATATTTTCCTTCGGATTTTGAAATTACACCAATTGTATTGGTGCCATCAAAATTTTATTGGTAGATTTAATAGTTGATTTTTTGGGATCATGTGACTTTTGAGAAGGGTAATTTAGTGGATAATAAAAAGATATTGTTCATGATGTCTTGGGGTATCCTAGATATTTATTCAAGTACAAGCATTATTCATATTTCCTAGATAATACAGGTTAGTTGGTTGGTACTTATACATGATTAATTTCTTTGGGAATTATTAGTGTCACATATTATTTGTGTGGAACGTGTGAATGACATCAACACTAATCATTATTATTTTCAATATGGGTTTTGGTTATGATGTTTAATAACTATCCTTGGGTATGGGATTGGGTTGTGATATAATTTAGTGGAAATAGGTCGTTCCATATAGATATCATTAGTCACATCCTCATTATAAAAACTACTCAATTCATGATATTGAGTTTGTTACAATGATGCATGATATTATAACATAGCACAACTACATGTTTTGGTAGCAATTTAAAGATTATTTATACAATAAGAATAACAAGTATGTATTAAATCAGATAAATCTAAACTTGATAAATATTTACTAGGTGTAGTACCTTGATACATTTGATTTCATGATTACATAAACCACTAGGAATGAAAATGTGGACATAGATTCTTAAACAAAAAAAATTCATTTTCAGGTAATGAAAGAATATGTAAATGACTGATAGTTGATTTTTTATTTTCCATGATTAATTTAGATGAAAGGGAAGTTGAATAATAAGTATTTATATCTTTTTAACAAGCTATATAAATTATTGATAACCATATTTTACATGTACAAGTCGATGATATGGAGTTTCAATAAATTTTTAAGAATCATTATAATATAAAGACATTGGGTTAGTCATCTCAGTTTTGTAATGGAGTGTTTTGATTCAATTACTTCGTGGTTGTTCTATTCTGAATGAGATTTGAATATATGGATAATTTAATATTATCAAATTAAACCAAAAACCATAGATATAATAAGATGTATCATTATTTGAGTTTTCATTACTAGTGGATAGGAATGGTGTTGTCAATTATGGTCTATGTGTCTCTGTGCCTAATGTGTAATATAATAAAAGTAGAATATCATAGGCATACTATATTAAAAAAACCATTACCTATTCCAGTATAAAATTGGTATAAATTATCAATAGCCAATTTTATTGTGGTACCATGGACTGTAAGTGGCAATGATGTGATATAGGTGATTGTAAATAGAATAATTAAATTAATGCATTTCATACCTATCAAAGAGTCAATTATGTTAGTGAATATTTGGAACATGTATGTGATATTTATTTTCATAATTCATGGGTTGTCATCATATTTCATATCAAATATGTACCCTCACATCATCTCTTTGATTTGGATATGATTGTAGAAAGTGATGGGTTCATTGTTGGGGTTGATCACTATATTTTAGGGCTGGAAAAAATGAGAAAGCTATTAAAATTCATGAAGACATGACTCAGTCATTTTTTGTAATCATTAGTGTGTGTTTTTGAATATATATTTTGTCAGTGTTATTTTCCTATTAAAATTATAAGGACCCGACCTTAAACCATACTTAATATTGAATTAAATGGATAATTCATAGTGAGGATCTTTTCATGGTTTAGTGCTTTGGTGTATTAGGGCATAATTATTACATCTCAAAATATTAAAAAGTAGACACTTCAACTAAGTTTCCATGAAATATGAAATCTTAAAAAGAAACATGTCTAGTTCCATGTTTTAAATAGGATGACTTTCCCTTGATCCCATCCTTGATCCTATTCCACATTAAGTCCTGTGAAAAAAATTTCAAAAAAACTTTGGGTGAGCATAAAAAGCTCAGAAAGGGATACACAAAGAATGATAACTATTAGTTTTTTTCAAAACAACAAGTAAAACATGTATACTTTATCAAAGTAATACATTTCACCTTTATGAAGTAGTAAAAACTCTTCACTGAATAATAGATAATTACTTACCCTTTTGTAACCAAAATTTTACCATAAAAACCAAATAAAGAACACATAACATATAAAGGTAACTTGGGACAAATACATACTTAAAAGGAATAACCATACGGTCGACTTCCACACATATCACTTAATGGAATATCCATACGGCTGACTTCCATATCCAATGCATTGGAGGTTATAACATAACCACCCATCCTGGTATTCACGGCATCACACGTCATATGGTTTATCACGTAACCACCCGTCAAATGCCCAAGTCCCATTATAAAATCATAAGACATAATAAAAATATAATGGAAATAAAACATTTCCACATTTCAAACACAATATATCAATTAAATATATTGACATAACAAATCCATTATAAAAACCATTTTCAATACCAAAATACATAAAAGAGTATATGGTATTTATTTCATTTTAAAAACCATCACGGCCTGCAGAGGAAGCCAAAGAACAAATAATACTCGCGGTGGTGGAAAATGTAATTGTCACCACGTAAGTTAAAAGAAAGATTACTTTTATTATTTTTTTAAAACGCTTCGTAGAAAAATATTCCTTTTTTATAAAATTAAAATTCAAAAGGGTTTATACACCTTATAAAAGAAATCCTTGTATTATAACAAAATATGCCTCAATGAAAGGAGATTGAGATGAATTCCCTTACCTCATGTCCGACGTGACTCGATTGACCTTTAATCTCATGAATAATAACCTAAAGTTAATTCTACTTTCATAAGAACCTTTTTCAAGTTTATTATTCCTTTTATATAAATTATTTCCATGTTATAAACGTTATGTAATCAATTAATTTAATAATTTTTTTTTGTCGATATTTGGTACAGAAGTCAAAAATGGACATCTTACAGTTACATGTTGTTTATATGGTCAAAGGATCATTATATCCAGAATTATATTCATGATTTTGATATCATATATATCATATAAATCAAGAATATAAATGTATTTATAATAGTACATAACATTTAGAGATAATAAATAAAATGCACCGTTCATGGAGACTGTAAGTCGTACATACACATGAACGCTACTTTCATTTCGATTTCATATTTAATTGAGTGAAATCATAACTATATAAAGGTATATTATAATTCCAGTATAATATCATATATAATATATTTAACTACATTCTTTATACATCCCACATATGGCATTAACGAATCAAATCTCTTTGAGGGGGCGGTAGTCCTCAGTTCCTAAAATTAAATTATCGCTTTTACCCACAATAGAAACCATAAAGGTATGCCATAAATGGAAAATAAAGAAGAATAAGGAAAAAATAGACATAATATAAATCATATATAAAGAGAGTAAAATCTTAATGGCCACCATGAAAGGTGTTAAATGAATATTGAACAATCATCTTTTCGTGAGGCAGAAAATCGCCAACCATAGAAACAGTATGTTCTTTAACTATTAGACAACGGTGTGTTTAGGTGTATCTATAATCCTTCTCATAACAAAATCCTAGTATATTGAAGATACTATTTTTGTTACAAAAGAAAGGAATAAAAAGAGATTAGGTGGTTGGAGAAGCAATATAAAACAGAAGAACACAATAAAAAACACTACCTTTAAAACGGGTAATTCATTTTGATTTGAGCTCAAAGGCTTCCTTGGGAAGACTTATGCCCAAAAGGAGGCTTCTCGGAGTACGATAGGGTTGTGGAGCGACAAAATGGGTATTGGTTGGCCGATTCAATGGCTTGAGAGATGTGGGTAAGGTGGTAGAGGTGGGGGCCTTTTAGAAGAGGAGAGGAGGGGCACTCTTGGAAAGTTATAAAATGTTACTTTATTATAAAATTATTTTCAGAATTAAAAAGTCCCAAAATTATATATTTCGAGGATAAGGTGATAGGAGTTCTTAATCCACCCATACAATAATTTTATGACATGTATAGGTATTAGATTTTATATTATATTTTCATTTTATTTAAATCGTTAAATAATGAGGTAATCGTTGCATCGTCATGTTGTCATTTATAATTTAATTTATTAATGTCTAAAAATTATATAAAAAATATCCTGATGTATGAAATCTTTTTATATTTCTAATGAGTATTTTTAGTCAAAAATATTACTTGAATAACCCCATTTAAAAATTGTTTTAGTAAAATAACTCATGTTTGTGACATTTTTATTTTAACTATAAATAAAAATTTATTAATGTCATTTTCCTACCAAAGTGGCTCCATGGGGTCCCCATGTTAACCCATGGATTTTCTGGGTCATCCATGACACATCCAATAAGGTTAGGACTTGTTTCAATGTAATTTCATATTATTAAAACATTGTTTTTACCTTAAACTACACTAATTACCTCTAAGTGTGATTAAAAACATAAAAGTTACTATTTACCAAAAAAATTATTTTAAAACCATTGAAACAAATTTACATTCTAATGACAACCATGTATGTCAGATTTTTGAAATTCAAAACAAAGAGGTGGTAAAATTTCATTTAAACGAAAAATCAGTTTTTTAATTACTACTTAGTGGTTTCAGTATTCATCAATAATTTATGTTTTTCAGAAAAATCCCAAAAATTCACCTTAAGCTATATTTGATATTCTGAATTAAAAAATGATGTCTGTTTTAAAAAATTCAAAAAATATAAGTTTCATTAATTAATTTAATAATTAATTCCCGCTGTCAAAACAAATAGCGTGTTTTTATGAAACAAAATGTATAAAAAGATTGACACTAGTTTAAGTCAAATTTCAAAGTGAAATTAATTCCAATGACCCCAGTTGGTTTAAATGGTAAAAATATATTCTAATTGAACTTTAAAACCAATTCAAAATATAATCTAATCATATAAATAAATTATATTAAAAAGTGGTTTTGAATTAAAATACAACATTTTTCATTATTCATGAAAAAATGAACTTTATAGGAAAAATACCAAAAATTTACACAAAGTAAATTTTGATGTCCTGATTATAAAGAAGAATTTTATTTCGTCCAATAGAATGTATAAGAGTTACCAAAACTATAATTAATGAGGTTTCACCATCAAAAGAGGATAGTTCGACCTTTATGTGAATATTAAACTATCTATACCTAAAATTGAATTCTTTTTCTTATTTTAAGCCATTATCTTTTTATTGGATAAATGTAAAAACATTTAAAAAACATATATATTATTATTCTAGGTATTTCTATTCATTATCTCCAATAAAACGGCTATGTGTTAACTACCATATAAAATATTATTATTATATTACTAATGTGCAACGTAAGATTTCAAAGAAACTCATTATTGCGTATCAGGTACGCTATCGAACATAGAAATCCCTCTAAAGTAAAATTATTATTTAATTCGCAAATATTAATAAATATGAAAATGTTTTATTCTTTATTTACCTGGGATGTTACATCCTTCCCCCCTTTTGGGAATTGCTTCCTCGCAATTTTATTAACTTATCAAAATAAGTGGGGGTATTTATCCCTCATAGCATTTTCAGATTCCCACGTTGCCTCTTCAACCATATAGTTTTCCCACAAAACCATTACCTGGTGAATTACCTTATTTCGCAACACTTACTCTCTTCGGTCACAAATTTGGACTGGTTGTTCTTCATAAGAGATATTCTCTTCCAACTGAACTACCTCTAGGCTCAAAACATGAGATGGCTCTTGCATATACTTTCTCAACATCGAAACATGAAAACATTGTGTACCTGAGAGAAACTCGGAGGTAAAGACACTCGGTAAGCAACTGATCCAAATTTTTCCAGAATTTCATATGGTCTAATGAAACTTGGACTCAGCTTTCTGTTCTTAACGAATCACATCACACTTTTCCATGGTGAATCATTTAGAAAAACATGATCACCTTCCTCAAAAGATATTTTCTTCCTTTGGTTATCTGCATAACTCTTCTGTTTGCTCTGAGTGGTTCTCATGTGTTTTTGAATCAACTGAACTTTTTCTGCCATATCTTCTACCAATTACGGTCCCATCATCTTCATTTCACCCACTTCATCCCAAAAAGGTGGAGTTCGACATCGTTTACCATATAATGCTTCAAACAGAGCCATCTGTATACTGGAATGAAAACTATTATTATATGAAAATTCAACCAAAGAAATATCTTGGTCCCAAATTCCCTGATAATTCATCGAACAAGGACATAGCATATCTTCCAAATTCTGAATTGTTCATTCTAACTTCCCATCTGATTGAGGAAGAAAATATGTAAAAAAAGTTAATTCAGTACCCAAAAACTTATGAAGGCCCTTCCAAAAGTTAGAAGTAAATCTGGGATCACGATCAGATACAATGGATAGGGGAACCCCATGCAACCTGAATATATATTTATTATAAAATAGAGGAAGGTAATCTAGAGAGAAAGTATCTCAAATAGGAAGGAAATAAGAAGATTTATTCAAGCGATCAACAATAACCCAGATTGCATTATTACCTCGAGATGCCTTCGGTAATCCCACAACAATGCCCATGGATATATTTTACCATTTCCACTCTGGCACTAGTAAAGGATGAAGCATCCCTTTAGGTAACTGTCGCTCTGCATTAACCTGCTGACAAGTCAAACACATTACAGTAAAATCAACAATAGCTCTTTTCATTCCATCCCACCAGTAATACTCTCGCATATCTCTGTACATCATAGTACTGCCATGATAAACTGGAAACGATGAACTATGAGCCTCAAATAACAACTCTTTCTTCAACTTTGAATCACCAAGCACACATAATCACTTCGCAAACCTCAAAACACAATCATTATCAATATTAAATTCAGGTAACTTACCCTTCTGAACCAGCTATACCTTTTTCTACAACCCACAGTATTTCTTATGCGCTTTCTTAATTCTGTTTGATAGAGATAATCTCACTAATACCTGAAACAAAATAGAATAACTTCATGCACCAAAAAATTCTATTCCAAAGATCATCAAATCAAATACCAAAGGATGTTTTTCCAAACGTATCATGGTTAACAAAGCATTACTTTTTCGAATCAAAGCATCATCCAATTTATTTTCTTTTCCCGGATGGTAATGAATTGTACCATCATAATCCTCGATTAATTCTAGTCATCTCCTATGTCGCATGTTCAATTGTTTCTGAGTTAATATATACTTTAAACTATTATGATCAATATATATTTCACACTTTACTCCATACAAATGATGCCTCCAAATTTTTAGAGAAAAAACAACAACAGGTAATTCCAAGTCATGTGTAGGGTAATTTACCTCATGAGTTTTCAACTGACATGAAGCATATGAAATTACCTGAATATTCTGCATAAGGACACATCCATATCCCTTCAACAAGTCATCACTGTATACAAAAAAATCACTATTCCAGGAAGGATGTGCCAAAACTGGAGCATTCACCAATCTTCATTTCAAATCCTGAAAACAATCATCACATTCTTTTGTCCAGATAAACTTATCACCCTTCTGAGTTAGCCTTTTAATTTTACTAGATAACTGTTAAAAATATTCAACAAACCATCGGTAGTAACTTTCCATACCAAGAAAACTACGGATCTTAGTTATATTTGTGGGTCTTGGCCATTCTTCAACAACTGTTGTTTTTTCAGGATCAACAGTTATGCCTTTTTTGAAACAATGTGACCAACGAAAGAAATCTGTTATATCCAAAACTCACACTTGCTGAATTTTCCATACCATTTTTTTTCTTTTACGGTTTTCTATATAACCCTTAAATGACTTTAATGCTCCTACTTACTTTTAGAAAACACTAAAATATCATCAATAAACACAACCAACATTTTTCACCTGAGTCAACTGATCCATCACCGCTACAAACTTTTTAGTACTGATTATGACCATCTCAGGATACTAATTTGAAAGGTCATTTCCCTTTGTATGCCTTCCCAGAAAATATGTTCTATTTCCACTATGAAAAACCATTCTTAACACAGAAATATCTTAGGAGAAGAAACATGGTAATCTTTAAATGCTATATCATTTCAATCATACAATAAATTATTTATAATTTAACAATTTTCTAACTCCTAAAGTTGTTTAAACTGACATCTGATACCAACTATAAGGACCCAGCATTAAACCTTACATAATATTGAATTAAATGAATAATTCAAACTGAGGATCATTTCAGGTTTTAGAGTTTTAAAGAATTATTACATAACTATTGCATCTCAAAAGATTACAAAGTAGTCACTTCTACTATGTTTTTATAAAATATAAAATCATAAAAAGAAACATGTCTAGTTCCATGTTTTAGATGGAATGAATTTCCCTTGATCCCATCCATGAACCAATTCCACATTAAGTACTATGAAAAATATTTCAAAAAAACATAGGGTAAGCATAAAAAGCTCAGTATGGGATACACAAAGAATGAAAACTGTCAGTTATTTCAAAACAACAAGTAAACCATGTATACTTTATCAAAGTAATACCTTTCACCATTATGAAGTAGTAAAAACTCTTCACTGAATAAAAGATCATTACATACCCTTTTCTAACCAAAATATTACCATAAATACCATATAAAGAACACATAACATATAACGGTTACTTGGGACATAAACATACTTAAATAGAATAAACATACGGACGACTTCCACACAAATCACTTAAAGGAATATCTATATGGCCGAATTCCATACCCAATTCATTGGAGGTTATAATGTAACCACCTATCCTGGTATTCACGGAACCACCCGTCATATGGTTTATCACGTAACCACCCATCAAATGTCCATGTACCATAATAAAATCATAATACATAAAACAAATATAATGGAACAATAAAATTTCCACATTTCAAACACAATATATCACGCAAATATATTGACATAAATAATCCATTTTAAAAACCATTTTCAATACCAAAATACATAAAAGAGTGTATGGTATTTATTTTATTTTAAAAACACATCACGGCTTGTTGAGGAAACCAAAGACCAAATAATACACGCAGCAGCGGAAAAGGTTGTTGTCACCACGTACGTTAAAAGAAACATTCCTTTTTGTCATTTTGTAAAACGTTGTATAAAATTAAATTTCAACGGGGATTATACACCGTATAAAATAAAGCCATGTATTAGAACAAAATATGCCTCAATGAAATGAGATTGAGATGAAGTCCCTTACCTCGTGTCTAATGTGACTCGATTGATCGTTAATCTCCAGAATAATAAACTAATGAAATTATATAATTTCTGGAGAACCTTTTTCAAGTTTATTATTCCTTTTATATAAATTATTTCCAGGTTATAAACGTTATGTAATCAATTAATTTAATAAAGTTTTTTTTGTCGATATTTGGTACAGAAGTCAAAAATGGACATCTTACAGTTACATGTTGTTTATGTGGTCAAAGGATCATTATATCCAGAATGATATTCATGATTTTGATATCATATATATCATATAAATAAAGAATATAAATGTATTTATAATAGTACATAACATTTAGAGATAATAAATAAAATGCACCGTTCATGGAGACTGTAAGTCGTACATACACATGAACACTACTTTCATTTAGATTTCATATTTAATGGAGTGAAATCATAATTATATAAAGGTATATTATAATTCCAGTATAATGTCATATATAATATAATTAACTACATTCTTTATACATCCCACATATGGCATTAACGAATCAAATCACTTTGAGGGGGCGGTAGTCCTCACTTCCTAAAATTAAATTATCATGTTTAACCATAATGGAAACCATAAAAGAATTCAATAAATGAAAAATACAGAAGCATAAGGAAAACATAAACATAATATAAATCATATATAATTAGAGTGACATCTTAATGGCCACCAGGAAAGGTGTTAAAAGAAGGTTGAACAATCATCATTTCGTGAGGCCGAAAATCGCCAATCACAGAAACAATATGTTTTTTATCCATTAGTCGAAGGTGTGTGTAGGTGTAGCTCTAATAAAACTCATAAAATCATCCATGTATATTGAAGATACTCTTTTGTTTTCAAAATAATGCAATAAAAAGTGTTTAGGGGGTTTGAGAAGCATAATGATACATAAGAACACAAGAGTTGACACTAACTTTAAAACAAGAAACTTGTTTTGATTTGAGCTCAAAGGCTTCCTTGGGAAGACTTATGCCCAAAGTGAGGATTCTAGAAGTTATAGAGGGATGTGGAGAGACCAAATGGGAAGTTTTTATTCAATCCAAAGTCATGGGAGTTGTGGTTAAGGTGGTAGAGATGGGGGCCTTTTATAATAGGAGAGGAGGGGCACTCTTGGAAAGTGATAGAAGGATACTTTATTATAAAATTCAATTCAGATTTTAAAGGTCCCAAAATTATGTATATCGAGGATAAGGTGATAATAGGGATAAATACACTAATCCAATAGGTTTTTGACATGTTTAGGTCTTATATTTTACATTATCTTTTTATTTTATTTAAATCATTAAATAATGAGGTGATCGTTGCATCATCATGGTGTCATATATAATTTAATTTATATAATGTCTAAGAATTATATAAAAAATATCATTATGTAGGAAATATTATTATCTTTCTAATTAATATTTAGAGTAAAAAATATGACTTTTATAACCCCATTTAAAAATTGTGTTAGTAAAACAACTAATGTTAGTGACATTTGTATTTAAATTTAAATAAAATGTTATTAATGTCATTTTCCTACCAAAGTGGCTCCATGGGGTCCCCAAGTTGACCCATGGATTGTCTTGGTCGTCCATGACACATAAAATATGGGTAGGAAATGTGTCAAGGTCATTTCATATTACTAATACATTATTTTTACCTTAAACGACACTAATTACCTCTAATCGCGATTAAAAATTTAAAAGTTACTATTCACCAAAAACTATTTTAATCCCATTGAACCACATTTTACTTCTTAATGATAACCATGTATTTCATATTTTTTAAATTCAAAACACAGAGGTGGTAAAATTTCATTTAAAAGAAAAATCAATTTTTTAAGTACCACTTAAGGGTTTCACTATTCATCAAAAATTGAAGTTTTTCAAAAAAATACCAAAAATTCACCCTAAGATATATATGATATTCTGAATTCAAAAATTATTTCTATTTTACAAAATTCAAAACATATAAGTTGAATTAATTGATTTAATAATTAATTCCCACTGTCAAAACAAATAGCTTGTTTATATGAAACGAAATGTATCCAAAGATTGACACTAGTTTAAGTCCAATTTCAAACTGAAATTAATTCCAATGACCAAAATTTGATTAAATGGTAGAATTATATTCTAAATGAACTTTAAAACCAATTAAAAATATAATATAATCATATATATAAATTATATTAAAAAGAGGATTTGAATTAAAATACATCATTTTTCATTATTCATTAAATAAACAAACTTTATCGAAAAAATACCAAAAAATTACAAAAAGTAAATTTTGATGTCCTGATTCTAAAGAAGAATTTAATTTGGTCTAAAAGAATGTATAAGATTGTCCAAAACTATATTTTAATAGGGTTCACCATCAAAAGTAGATATTTCGACCTTTTAGTGAATATTAGAGTATATATGCCTAAAACTAAATTCTTTTTCATATTTTAATCCTTTATCTTTTATTTGATAAATGTAAAAACATTTAAAAAACATATATATTCATATTCTAGTTATTTATATTCATTCTCTCTAATACAACGGCTACGTGTTAACAACCATTTAAAATAATATTATTATATTACTATTGTGCAATGTAAGATTTCAAAGAAACTCATGGTTGCGTATCATGTATGATATCGAACATAGCAACCCCATTATAGTAAAATTATTATTTAATTCTCAAATTTTAACAAATATGAAAATGATTTATTCTTTATTTACCTAGGATGTTACATCCTTCCCCACTTTTTGGAATTGCGACAACACAATTTTATTTACTTATCAAAATAAGTGGGGGTATTTATCCCTCACAGCATTTTCAGATTCACATGTTGCCTCTTCAACCATATAGTTTTTCCAAAAAAACCATTACCTGGTGAATTACCTTATTTCGCAACACTTACTCTCTTCCATCACAAATCTGGATTGGTTGTTCTTCATAAGAGAGGTTCTCTTCCAACTGAACTACCACTGGGCTCAAAACATGATGTGGATCTGGAATATACTTTTTCAACATCAAAACATGAATAACATAGTGTACCTGAGATAAACGAAGAGGTAAAGAAACTCGGTAAACAATTGATTGAATTTTTTTCCAGAATTTTATATGGTCTAGTGAGCCTTGGACTCAGCTTTCCTTTCTTACTGAATCACATCACACTTTTACATGGTGAAACTTTGAGAAAAACATGATCACCTACATCGAAAGATAGTTCCTTCCTCCGGTTATCCGCATAACTCTTCTGCCTGCTCTGAGCTGTTCCCATGTGTTTCTGAATCAACTGAACTTTTTCTGCCATATCTCCTACCAATTCTGGTCCCATTAGCTTCCTATCACCCACTGTATCCCAAAAAGTTGGAGTTCGACACCGTTTACCATATAATGCTTCAAACGAATCTATCTGTATACTGGAATGAAAAATATTATTATATGAAAATTCAACCAAAGAAAGATGTTGGTCCCAACATCCCTGATAATCCATCAAACAAGAATGTAGCATATCCTCCAAAGTCTTAATTGTTCATTCTGACTGCCCATCTGATTGAGGATGAAAAGCGATACTAAAATTTAATTCAGTACTCAACAACTTTTGAAGGCCATTCCAAAAAATTAGAATTAAACCTGGGATCACGATCAGATACAATGGATAGGTGAAATCTATGATACCTGACTATATCTTTATGAAACAATCGAGAATGTTGATCTAGAGAGAAAGTATCTCGAATATGAAGGAAATGAGTAGATTTAGTCAAGCGAAAAACAATAATCCATATTTCATTATTACCTCGAGATTCCGTCAGTAATCCCACAAAAAAGTCCATGGATATATTTTTCCATTTACACTCTGGAACTGGTAAAAGATGAAGCATCCCATTCGGTAACTACTGCTCTGCTTTAACCTGCTGACAAGTCAAACACTATACAGTAAAATCATCAATATCTCTTTTCATTCCATCCCACCAGTAATACTCCCGCAGATCTCTGTACATCTTAGTACTGTCAGGATGAACTGAAAACGACGAACTATGAGCCTCACATAACAAATCATTCTTTAACTGTGAATCACCAGGAACACATAAACTATTCCCAAACCTCAAAACACAATCATTATCAATATTAAATTCAGGCAACATACCCTTCTGATCCAGCTCTACCTTTTTCTGCAACCCACTTTCTTTTTCCTGCGCTTGATTAATTCTGTCTGATAGAGATGATCTCACTGATACATGAAACAAAATAAAAGAACTTCTTACACCAACAACTTCTATGCCAATTTTCATAAAATAAAAAACTAAAGGATCTCATTCCAAACGTAGCATGGTTAATTAATCATTACTTTTTCGACTCAAAGAATCAACCACTTTATTTGCTTTAACCTGATGGTAATGAATTGTACAATAATAATCCTTGATTAATTCTATCCATCTCCTCTATCTCAAGTACAATTTATCTTGAGTGAATATATATATATTAAACTTTTGTGATCAGTATATATTTCACACTTTACTCTATCCAAATGATGCCTCCAAATTTTTAGAGAAAAAACAACATCAGCTAATTCCAAGTCATGTGTAGGGTAATTTACCTCATGAGTTTTCAACTGACATGAAGCATATGAAATTACCTGATCATTCTGCATAAGGACACAACCAAGTCCTTTCAACGAAACATCACTATATATAACAAACTCACACTTCATTCAAGGAAATTGCAAAACTGGAGCATTCACCAATATTCTTTTCAACTCCTGAAAGCAATCATCACATTCTTTTTTCCAGATAAACATATCACCCTTCCGAGTTAGCTTAGTCATTAGAATAGATAACCATGAAAATTTTTCAAGAAACCTTCGGTAGTAACCTACCAAACCAAGAAAAATATGGATCTCGGTTACATATGTGGGTCTTGCCCATTCTTATACAACATTTGTTTTAGTAGGATCAACAGTTATGCCATTTTTTGAAATAGTGTGACCAAGAAAAAAATTTGTTGTTACCAAAACTCACACTTTCGGAATTTTCCATACAATTTCTTATTTTTTACGGTTTTCTAGATAACCCTAAAATGACTTTCATGCTTCTATTTACATTTAGAAAACACAAAAATATCATCAATTAACACAACCAACATTTTTCACCTGAGTCAACTGAGCCATCACGGAAAAAACTGTTTAGTTATAATTCTGGCCATCTCAGGATACTGATTTGAAATGTCATTCTTCTCGGTATGCCTTCCAAAAAAATCTATTCTCTTTCCTCTATGAAAAACCATTCATAACTCCAAAATATCTTAGGAGAAGCAAAATGTTAATCTTAAAATGATATATCATTTCAATCATACCATAAATTATATTTAATTTAACAATTTTCTAACTCCTAAAGTTGTTTAAACCGACCTATAATACCAACTATAATGCCCCACCCTTAAACCATTCTTAATAAAAAAATAAATTAATAATTCACATTGATTATCTTTTCATGGTTTAGAGTTTTAGAGAATAAGGACATAACTATGACATCTCAAAAGATTACAATGTAGAAACTTCTATTATGTTACCATAAAATAAAAACTCTTAAAAAGAAACATTTCTAGTTCCATGTTTTAGATAGCATGACTTTCACTTGATCCCATACTTGACCCTATTCCACATTAAGTACTGTGAAAAACATTCAAAAAAAACTTGGGGTGAGCATAAAAAGCACAGTGAGGGATATACAAAGAATGAAAACTGTTAGTTTTCCGAAACAACATGTAAACCATCTATACTTCATCAAAGTAATACCTTTCACCTTTTTGAAGTAGTAAAAACTCATCAATGAATAAAAGAGCATTACATACCATTTTGTAACCAAAATATTACCAAAAAACCCATATAAAGAACATATAACATATAAAGGTAACTTGGGACATAAACATACTTAAATAGAATAACCATACGGTCAACTTCCACACATATCACTTAATGGAATAGCCATACGGCCGACTTTCATACCCAATGCATTGGAGGTTATAACGTAACCACCCATCCGGGTATTCACAACACCACCCGCCATATGGTTTATCACGTAACCACCCATCAAATGTCCAATTAGCATTATAAAATCATAAGACATAAAACAAATATAATGGAATGAAAACATTTCAACATTTCAAACACAATATATCACTTAAATATATTGGCATAACAAATCTATTTTAAAAATCATTTTCAAAACGAAAATATATAAAATAGTATATGGTACTTATTTCATTTTAAAAACACATCATGGCTTGTTGAGGAAGCCAAAGTCCAAATAATACTTGCGGCGGCAGAAAAAGGTTGTTGTCACCATGTACATTAATAGATACATTCTTTTTTGTAATTTTGTAAAATGCATCGTAGAAAAATATTCCTTTTGTATAAAATTAAAATTCAAAGGGTTTTATACACCATATAAAAGAAATCCATGTATTAGAGAAAAATATGCGTCAATGAAATGAGATTGAGATGAAGTCCCTTACCTCGTGTCTTACATGACTCGATTGATCTTTAATCTCCTGAATAATAAACAAAAGTTAATTTCTACTTTCTTAAGAACCTTTTACATGTTTATTATTCATTTTATATAACTTATTTCCATGTTATAAACATTATGTAATCATTTAATTTAATAAAGTTTGTTTTGTCGAATTTGGTACTTAAGTCAAAAATGGACTTCTTACAATTACACGTTTTTTATGTGGTCAAAGGATCATTATATCCAGAATGATATTTATGATTTTAATATCATATATATCCAGAATATACATGTATTTATAATAGTACATAACATTTATAGGTATGAAATGAAATTCACCATTCATGGAGATGGTAAGCCGTACGTACGCATGAACGATGCTTTCATTTGTATTTCATATTTAATGGAGTGAAACTATAATGATATTAAGGTATATCATAATTAAAGTATAATATCATATATAATATCATTAAATCCATCCTTTATACATCCCACATATGGCATTAACGAATCAAATCACTTTGAGGGGTCGGTAGTCCGCACTTCCTAAAATGAAAATTATCGCGTTTACCCGTAATGGGAACTATAAAGGTATGCCATAAATGAAAAATACATAAGAATATGGAAAAAATAAACATAATATAAATCATATATAAATATAGTGGCATCTTAATGGCCACCAATAAAGGTGTTAAAAGAAGATTGAACAATCATCATTTCGTGAGGTAGAAAATCGCCAACCAGAGAAACAGTATGTTCTTTTACCATTACACGAAGGAGTGTGTAAGTGTAGCTCTAATAAATCTCATAACAACATCCTAGTATATTGAAAAACTGGTGTTGTTACAAAATAATGTAATAAAAAGTGGTTTGCGGTTGGAGAAGCAAAATAAAACATAAGAACACAATAGAAGACACTACCTTTAAAACAAGTAAATATTTTATATTTGAGCTCAAAGCCTTCCATGGGAAGACTTTTGCCCAATGTGAGGCTTCTAGGATTAATAGAACGATGTGGAGAGAAAAAATGTGGAGGGTTTTTTCAAGGCAAAGGCTTGATAGGTGTGGGTAAGGTGGTAGAGGTCGGGGCCTTTATAAGAGGAGAGGAGGGGCAATCTTGGAAAGTTATAAAAGGTTACTTTATTATAAAATTATTTTCAGATTTTAAAGGTCAAAAAATTATATATTTCTAGGAAAAGGTGATAAGAGTTTGAAATCCAGCCATCCAATAGGTTTTTGACATGTTAAGTCTTAGATTTTACATTATCTTTTCATTTTATTTAAATCGTTAAATAATGAGGTAATGGCTGCATCATTATGGTGTCATATATAATTTAATTTATTTAATGTCTAAAAATTATATAAAAAATATCATGATTCAGGAAATATTTTTATATTTCTAATTAATATTTATAGTAAAAAATATGACTTGAATAACCCGATTTAAACATTGTTTTAGTAAAACAACTCATGTTTGTGACATTTATTATTTTAACATTAAATAAAAAGTTATTAATGTAAATTTCCTACCAAAGTGTCTCCATGGGATCCCCAAGATGAACCATGGATTGTCTTGGTCGGCCATGACACATCCAATAAGGGTAGGACATGTTTTAAAGTCATTTCACATTATTATAACATTATTTTTACCTTCAACGACACTAATTACCTCTAATTGCGATTAAAAACATAAAAGTTACTATTCAAAAAAAATTTATTTTAATCCCATTGAACCAAATTTTAATTCCTAATGACAACCATGTATGTCAGTTTTTTAAAATTCAAAACACAGAGGTGGTAAAATTCCATTTAAACGAAAAATCAGTTTTTTAAGTACCACTTAGTGGTTTCACTATTCATCAAAAATTGAAATTTTTCAGAAAAATACCAAAAAATCACCCTAAGATATATTTGATATTCTGAATTCAAAAATGATGTCTATTTTACAAAATTACTAACATATAAGTTTCATTAATTAATTTAATAATTAATTCTCGTTGTTAAAACAAATAGCATGTTTTTATAAAACAAAATGTATCAAAAGATTGACACTAGTTTAAGTCCAATTTCAAAGTGAAATTAATTCCAGTGACCACAATTGGATTAAATGGTAAAAATATATTCTAATTGAACTATAAAACCAATTCAAAATATAATATAATCATAAAAATTAATTAGATTAAAAAGATGTTTTGAATTAAAATACAACATTTTCACTATTCATTAAAAAATGAACTTTATTGGAAAAATACCAAAAATTTACACAAATTAAATTTTGATGTCCCAATTCTAAAGAATAATTTTATTTGGTCCAAAAAAATGTATAATAGTGACCAAAACTATATTAAAAGTTGGTTCGCCATCAAAAGGCGATAGTTCGACCTTTTAGTGAATAATAGAGTATCTATACCTAAAATTGAATTATTTTTCTTATTTTAAGCCTTTATCATTTATTGGATAAATGTAATAACATTTAAAAAACATATATAATCATATTATAGTTATTTCTATTCATTCCCGCAAATACAACGGTTACATGTTAACTACCATTTAAAATAATAATATTATATTACTAGTGTGCAATGTATGATTTCAAAGAAACTCGTTGTTGCATATCGGGTACGCTATCAGACATAGAAACCCCTTTAAAGTAAAATTATTATTTAATTCACAAATATTAATAAATATTAAAATGTTTTATTCTTTATTTACCTGGGATGTTACATCCTTCCCCCATTTGGGAATTGCATCCTCACAATATTATTGACTTATCAAAATAAGTGGGGGTATTTATCCTTCATAGCATTTTCAGATTCCCACTTTTCCTCTTCAACCATTTAGTTTTTCCACAAAACCTTTTCCTGGTGAATTACCTTATTTCTCAACTCTTACTCTCTTCGGTCACAAATCTAGACTGTTTGTTCTTCATAAGAGAGATTCTCTTCCAACTAAACTACCTCTGGGCTCAAAACATGAGATGGATCTGCCATATACATTTAGAACATAGAAACATTAAAAACATTGTGTACCTAAGATAAACTCAGAGGTAAAGACACACGATAAGAAAATGATCCAACTTTTTCCAGAATTTTGTATGGTCTAATGAACCTTTGGCTAAGCTTTCCTTTCATACCAAATCGCATCACACTTTTCCATGGTGAAACATTGAGAAAAACATGATCACCTACCTCGAAATATAATTCCATCCTCCAGTTATCTGCATAACTCTTCTGCCTGCTCTGAGCTGTTCTCATGTGTTTTTGAATCAACTAAACTTTTTCTGCCATATCTTCTACCAATTCTGGTCCCATCAGCTTCCTTTCACCCACTTCATCCCAAAAAGCAGGAGTTCGACAATGTTAACCATATAATGCCTCTAACAGAACCATATCTATACTGGAATGAAAACAGTTATTAAATGAAAATTAATCCAAACAAAGATGTTGGTCCCAACTTACCTGATAATCCATCGAACAAGCACGTATCATATCCTCCAAATTCGGAATTGTTCATTATGACTGCCCATCTGATTAAGGTTGAAAATCTGTACCAAAATTTATTTCAGTACCCAATGAATTCTGAAGTCCTTTCCAAAAGATAGAAGTAGACCTGGGATAATGATCAGATACAATGGATAAGGTAAATCCATGCAACCTAACTATATCTTTAAGATAAAATCGAGAAAGTTTATCTAGAGAGAAAGTATCTCGAATAGGATGGAAATGAGTAGATTTAGTCAAGCGATCAACAATAACCCAGATTGCATTATTACCTTGAGATTACTTCGGTAATTCCACAACAAAGTCCATGGATATATTTTCCCATTTCCACTCTGCCACTGTAAAAGACCGAATCATCCCTTTCTGTAACTGCCGCTCTGATTTAACATGCTGACAAGTCAATAATTTTACAGTAAAATCCTCAATATCACTTTTCATTCCATCCCACGATTAATACTCCCGCAGATCTCTTTACATCTTAGTACAGCTAGGATTAACTGAAAATGGGGAACTATGAGCCTCACATAACAACCCATTATTCAACTGTGAATCACCAGGAACACATAATCTCTTCCAAAACCTCAAAAAACAATCATTATCAATATTAAATTCAGGAAAATTACCCTTCTGAAACAGCTCTACCTTTTTCTACAACCCACTGTCTTTCTTCTGTGCTTACATAATTTTGTTTGAAAGAGACGATATCATTGATACATGAAACAAAATAGAAGAACTTCCTACACAAAAAACATTTATGCCAAAGTTCATCAAATCAAAAACCAAAGGATCTTGTTCCAAATGTAGAATGGTTAATGATGCATTACTTTTTTGACTCATAGCAAGAGCCAATTTATTTTCTTTTCCCAGATGGTAATGAATTGTACAATCATAATCCTTGATTAATTCTAGCCATCTCCTCTGTCTCATGTTCAATTCTTTCTGAGTGAATATATACATTAAACTTTTGTGATAAGTATATATTTCACACTTTACTCCATACAAATGATGCCTCTAAATTTTTAGAGAAAAACAACAGCAGCTAATTCCAAGCCATGTGTAGGGTAATTTACCACATGAGTTTTCAACTGACGTGAAGCATATGCAATTACCTGATCATTCTGCATAAGGACGTGGCCAAGTCCCTTCAATGAAGCATCACTGTATATAACAAACTCACCATTCCTGGAAGGAAGTTCCAAAAATTGAGAATTCATCAATCTTCTTTTCAACTCTTGAAAACAATCCTCAAATTCTTTTGTCCAGATATACTTATCACCCTTCTGAGTTAGCTTAGTCATTGGACTAGATAAACCAAACATATTTTCAGAAAACCATCGGTAGTAACCATCCAAACCAATAAAACTACGGATCTCGGTAAGATTTTTGGGTCTTGGCCATTCTTCAACAACTTTTGTTTTAGCAGGATCAACAGTTATCCCATCTTTAGAAACAATGTGACCAAGGAAAGAAATTTTTTGCAACCAAAACTCACAATTGATGAATTTCCCATAAAATTTATTTTCTTTTAAGGTTTGCAAGATAACCATTAAATGTCTTTCATGCTCCTCTTTAATTTTAGAAAACACAAAAATATCATCAAAGAATCACAACCAATATTTTTCACCTGATTCAACTGAGCAATCACTGCACCAAACTGTGTAGTTCTGATTCTGACCATCTCAGGATACTGATTTGAAAGTTCATTTCCCTCTGTATGCCTTCCAAGAAATATGTTCTATTTCCTCTATGAAAAACCATTCTTAACACAGAAATATCACAGGAGAAGCTACATTGTTATCTTTAAATGCTATATCATTTCAATCATACCATAAATTATTTATAATTTAATAATTTTCTTACTCATAATGTTGTTTTAACCAACCTATGATACCAACTATAAGGTCCCAGCATTAAACCTTACATAATATTGAATTAATTGAATAACTCACACTGAGGATCTTTTCATGGTTTATAGTTTTAGTGAATTAGGACAGAACTATTACATTTCAAAAGATTACAAAGTAGACACTTCTACTAAGCATCCATAAAATAAGAACTCTTAAAAAAAACCTTGTCTAGTTTCATGTTTTAGATAGCATGACTTTCCCATGATACCATTCTTGAACCTATTCCACATTAAGTACTATGAAAAAAATTTCAAAAAAACGTGGGGTGAGAATAAAAAGCTCAGTAAGGGATACACAATGAATGAAAACTGTTAGTTTTTCAAAACAACATTTAAAACATGTATACTTTATCAATGTAATACCTTTTACCTTTATAAAGTAGCAAAATCTCTTCACTGAATAAAAGATCATTACATAAGCTTTTGTAACCAAAATATTACCATAAAACCCATACAAAGAACACGTAGCATATAAAGGTAACTTGGGACATAAACATACATAAATAGAATAACCATACGGTCCAATTCCACACATATCACTTAATGGAATATCCATACGACCGACATCCATACCCAATGCATTGGAGGTTATAACGTAACCACCCATCCTTGTATTCACGGCACCACTTGTTATATGGTTTATCACGTAACCACCCGTAAAATGTCCATGTACAATTATAAAATCAGAAGACATAAAACAAATATAATGGAAAGAAAACATTTTGACATTTCAAACACAATATATCACTTAAATATATTGATAACAAATCCATTTTAAAAACCATTTTCAATACCAAAATACATAAAAGAGTATATGGTATTTATTTCATTTTAAAAACACGTCACGGCTTGTTGAGTAAGTCAATGATCAAATAGTACCCGCGGCAGTGGAAAAGGTCGTTGACACGGCGTACGTTAAAAGAATCTTTCCTTTTTGTTGTTTTGTAAAACGCTTCGTAGAAAAATATTCCATTTGTTTAAAATTAAATGTCAATGGGTTTTATACACCGTATAATATAAAGACATCTATAAGAACAAAATATGCCTCAATGAAAGTATATTGAGACGAATTCCCTTACCTCGTGTCCGACGTGACTCGATTGATCTTTAATCTCCTGAATAATAAACTAAAGTTATTTTAAACTTTCTTAAGAAACTTTTTCAAGTTTATTATTCGTTTTATATAACTTATTTCCATGTCATAAACATTAGGTAATCATTTAATTTAATAATGTTTGTTTTGGTGATATTTGGTACTTAAGTAAAAAATGGGCTTCTTACAATTACATGTTGTTTATGTGGTCAAAGGATCGTTATATCCAAAATGATATTCTTGATTTGGATATCATATATATCATATATATCATATATATCCATCATATACATGTATTGTTAATAGTACATAACATTTAGAGGTAAGTAATGAAATGCACCATTCATGGAGACGGTAAGCCATACGTACGCATGAATGCTACTTTAATTTATATTGCATATTTAATGGAGTGAAATCATAATCATATAAAGGTATATTATAATTCCAGTATAATATCATATATAATATCATGAACTCTGTCCTTTATATGTTCCACATATGGCATTAACGAATCAAATCACTTTGAGGGGGCGGTAGTCCGCACTTCCTAAATTGAAATTATCACATTTACCCATAATATAAACCATAAAGGTATGCCATAAATGAAAAATAAAGAATCTTAAGTAAAAAATAAACATAATATAAAACATATATAAATATAGTGACATCTTAATTGCAAACACGAAAGGTGTTAAAATAAGATTGAACAATCATCGTTTCCTGAGGCAGAAAATCGCCAACCACAGAAACACTATGTTCATTAACCATTAGATGAAGGTGTGTGTAGGTGTAGCTCTAATCCATCTCATAAAATCATACTTGTATATTGAAGATACTTTTGTGGTTACAATATAATGGAATAAAAAGAGTTTAGGGGGTTGGAGAAGCAAAATAAAACATAAGAACACAAGATAAGACACTACAATTAAAACAGGTAACACTTTTTGATTTGAGCTCAAAGGCTTCCTTAGTAAGACTTCAGCCAAATGTGAGGCTTCTAAGAGTAATATTGGGATGTGGAGAGAAACAATTGGCAGGGTTTGTTGATCCAAAGGCTTGAAAGGTGTGGGTAAAGTGGTAGAGGTGGGGGCCTTTTATAAGAGGAGAGGAGGGGCACTCTTGGAATGTTATAAAAGGATACTTTATTATAATTTTTTTTACAGATTTTAAAGGTCCCAAAATTATATATTTCTAGGATAAGGTGATAAGAGTTCGAAATCCACCCTTCCAATAGGTTTTTGACAAGTTTAGGTCTTATATTTTACATTATCTTTTCCTTTTATTTATATTGTTAAATAATGAGGTAATCGCTGCATCATTATAATGTCATATATAATTTAATTTATTTAATGTCTAAAAATTATATAAAAAATATCATGATGTAGGAAAACTTTTTAAATTTCTAATTATTATTTATAGTAACAAATAGGACTTGTATAACCCCATTTAAAAATTGTCTTAGTAAAACAACTCTTGTTTGTGACATTTTTTTTAACTATAAATAAAACGTTATTAATGTCAATTTCCTACCAAAGTGGCTCCATGTGTAACACCATAGGTAAATAAAGAATATGAAATCTTTATATTTATCCATATTTGTGAATAAAATATTAATATTACATTAAAGGGGATGCTATGCTTGATGGAGTACCCAATACGAAACAACGAGTTTCTTGGGAATCTTATGTTGCACTCTAATAATAAAATAATATTATTTTAAATGGTTGTTAACGCCTAGCCGTTGTAATGGAAGGAATGAAAAGAACTAAATACAAATTGATTATATATGTTTTTCAAATATTTTTACTTTTTACAATAAATGTTAGAGGATTAAAAATGCGAGTGAATCCAATTTTAAGCGTAATCATTCTAATAATATTTGAAAGGTCGATTAACCGCCTTTTGATGGCGAACCTCTTTTAAATCCTCTTTTTGGAAATTTTATGTGTTATATTTGACGAAAATAAAATTCTTCTTTAGAATCAGGACATCAAAATTTACTTTGTGTAAATTTTTGATATTTTTCTGAAAAAGATCAATTTTTAATGAATAGTGAAAAATGTTGTATTTTAATTCAAAACCTCTTTCTAATCTAATTTATTTATATAATTAGATTATCTTTTGATTTGTTTTTAAATTGAAATTAGAATATATTTTTACCATTTAATCCAATAGTGGTCGATGAAATTAATTTCACTTTGAAATCGGACTTAAACTAGTGTCAATCTTTTGATACATTTTGTTTCATAAAAACACGCTATTTGTATTAACAGGAGGAATTAATTATTAAATTAATTAATGAAACTTATATGTTTTTAATTTTTTAAAATAGAAATCATTTTTGAATTCGGAATATCATATATATCTTACGGTGAATTTTTGGTAATTTTCTGAAAAACATTAATTTTTGATGAATAGTGAAACCACTAAGTGGTACTTATTAAAACTGATTTTCCATTTAAATGAATTTTTTCCACCTTTGTGTATTGAATTTTAAAAATCCTAAATACATGTTTATCATTAAGAAGTAAAATGTGGTTCAATGGGATTAAAATAATTTTTTGGTGAATAGTAACTTAATAAGTTTTTAATCGCGATTAGAGGTAATTAGTGTAGTTTAAGGTAAGAATAATGTTTTAATAAACTGAAATGACCTAGACACAAGTACTAACCTCATTGGATGTGTAATGGCCAAAAAATAAAATCCATGGGTCATCTTGGGGACCCCATGGATCCACTTTGGTTGGAAAATGACATAAATACCTTTTTATTTAATGATAAAGTAAAAATGACACAAACATGAGATATTTTACTAAATTAATTTTTACATGGGGTTATACAAGTAAGAATTTTGACTATAAATAGTCATTGGAAAGATAATAATATTTATTACATCATGGAAATTTTTTAATAATTTTTAGACATTATATAAATTAAATTATTTATGACTTCATGATGATGCAGTGATGACCTCATTATTTAAAAATTTAAATAAAATGGAAAGATAAGGTAATATCTAAGACCTACACATGTCCAAAACCTATTGTAAGGGTGTATTTAGAACCCTTATCACCTAATCCACTAATTATATCAATTTTGGACCTATTAATCCGAATATCATTTTAAAATAAAGTGACTTTTCTTTACTTTCCAAGAGTGCCCTTCCTCTCCTCTTATAAAAGGCCCCCACCTCTACCTCCTTACCCACACTCCCAAAGCCTTTGGCTTGGCCAAAACCTGCCCATTTTGCCTCTCCACATACCTATATAACTCCATGAAGCCTCAATTTGGGAAGAATCTACTCCAAGGAATCCTTTGAGCTCAAATCAAAGGAAGATACCCGATTTTAAGGCAATGTCTTCACTTGAGTCCTTTTGTTTTATTTTGCTTCTCCAACCCCCTAAAATCTTTTTATTCATTTATTTTGTAACAAATAAGGTATCTTAAATATACTAGGATTTTTTCTATAAGATGTTTTCGACCTACACTTACACACACCATATTTAATGGTTAAAGAACATACTGTTTCCGTGGATGGTGAATTTCTGCCTCCTGAAACGATGATTGTTCAACATTCTTCTAACACCTTAAAAGGTGGACATTAAGATAACACTATATTTATATATGATATATAATATGTTTATGTTTTACTTAAGCTTCTGTATTTTTCATTTATGGCATACCATTAAGGTTTCCATTATGGGTAAACGCGATATCTTCATTTAAGGAAGTGCGGACTACCTCCCCCTCAAAGTGATTTGATTCGTTAATACCATATGTGGTATGTATAAAGGATATATTTAATGATATTTTATATGATACCATACTGGAATTAAAATACTGTTATATATCATTATGTTTTAATTCAATTGAATATGAAATAGAAATGGAAGTAGCGTTCATGCGTACGTACGGCTTACCGTCTCCATGAATGGTGCATTTCATTTATTAACTCTAAATATTATGTAATATTATAAATGCATGAATATACTGGATATATATGATATATATGATATCTACATCATGAATAAAATGCTGGATATAATTAACCTTTGACCACATGAACAACATGTAATTGTAAGAAGTCCACTTTCGACTTAAGAACCAAATATCGACAAAACAAACATTATTAACTTAAATGATTAAATAATGTTTATGACATGGTAATAAGTGATATAAAAGGAATAATGAAATTGAAAAAGGTTCTTAAGTAAGTATAAATTAACTCATGTTTATTATTCAGGAGATTAAAGAACAATCGAGTCAAGTCGGAACCGGGGTGAGGGATCCTACTCCTCTCTTTCTTTTTAAGGACACTCTTTTATGTCATTCCTTTTAAAGCTAATATTTCTTGTTATTGGGATGTTCATTTATATTAATCTTACTGTAATTTTTATGTTCATATGATTAGATACCCTATTATCCCTCATCAATCCATTTTGGAAGTTTTGAGTAGCGCCGTTAGGCTGCCGAATTTTCTTAAGAGATATAACCTCTCTCCTTATTTTTAAGTACTCTCCTTTATGTCACTTATTTTAAGCTCCTCTTTTTTATGTTGGGGGATGTTATTTTATATTCATCTTTCTAGAAACATTATTTTAATATTATGAGATACCATATTTAATCTCATCAATCCATTTTTGTACGTTTTTTGTGGCGTTGATAGGCTGCCGAGTTTTCGTAAGGGATTTTTCATCTAACTTTTATTCCCGTGAGATTTATGATAAATTTTCCACAATTTCCTTTGAGTGGTGTATGCACTGCCCATTATTCTACTCATTTTGTAATATACATTCGTTTATGAGTATTTACATCAATGTTGTATTGTCCTTCTTTCATAGGGTGTATGTTCTGAAAGATACCCAAGTCGGTAAGGGAACCTTTCACCCTCCTCTTTTTAAAAGAAATATTTTGTTGGGTCTTTTAATTTACATATTGTTATGTTGTGATATTTTCTAATATGTCATTATTGATATAAATTTTATGTCCATGTGATGAGATACACTTTTTTACTCTCATCAACTCGTTTTGATGTGATGCCGTTAGTCTGTCAAGGGAACTTCTTAACCCAATTTCGATTTATTTGGGTTCAACATGTAGTTATTGAATATGTCATCCTTTGAATATGTGTGAATGAACTTTGATTATTTTACACTTAATATCCACTTATATTTGGTTTATTCTTTTGCCACACATAATTATGTAATTGATTTATCCTTAAACCAAGGATACCGTGTTTGTATGGGACTTCGTCTCAATCTCCTTCCATTGACGCATATTTTATTTTATAAACAACCTTCTTTTATACAGTGTATAAACCACTTTGACATTTACATTTATCCAAAAAAAATATTTCTTTATATGAAGTATTTTACTAAACGACAAAAGGTAATGTTTTTTGTCACACGTATGTGGGAACAACGACTTCTCCGCCGCGATGACCATTATTTGATTTTCGACATCCTCTACAAGCCATACCTTATTTTTAAAATAAAAATAAATACCATGTTTTACTTTTCTTTTATTTTGGTATTTAAAATGGTTTTCATAATTTTTTTCTATCAATGTTTTCTATTGATATCTTTTTATTGAAAGGTGGGAAAGATATGTTTCCGTTATGCATGTTTTATGTGATACGATTATGTTGAGGTTCTTGGGAATTATTATGAAGACGGGTGGTTTCGTGATAAACTAAGGGCGGGTGAGCCCGATATGGCTCTCCAATGCATTGGGTAACTCGAAGGAGTGAAACGTTAAGGTTTCTCCGAAGAGATTTAGGGAATATACTATGATGGGTATTCCAGACGCAACCAAGAGGGTTACTCCCTACGTAAGAATGTTATGAATGCCTCAATTTACCTTTTATGTCTTATGATTTCTATGGTTTATTCATGATTTGATGAGGTATGTTAAAGTGACTATGTTTTATGGGTAAGGTATGATTTCATTATTATGTATATATGAACTCATGTTTCCTTTCCATATTTTTAGAACCCTTAATGATATTTTTATGCTCATCCCTAGTTTTTGAAATGTTTTTCATAGGTCAATGGAAAGGTACATGATGTGATGACAGTGTCAAGGATGTGTCAAGAAAGAATCGGTGTTTTATTTTAAATATGTTTCTATTGATGAGAAGAATGAATACTGTATTTTATGTAACCACTTTGTTTGAATGTGGAATGTAATGAAAGTTTCATGATCTAATTCTCTAAAACTCTAATCCTGAAAAGATCCTCTATGTGTAATCTTCTAATAAATCAAGATTACGTAAGGTTTAAGGCTGGGGACTTATAGTTGGTATCAAAGGTCAGTTTAGACAACTTTAGTGATTAGGAGTTCTTGTGAGACACCTGATTAGTCCCTATATCTATTATTTTAGTTAAATTCTTGTTTTATAACTTTTTTTTCAGGTCAAGTTACGTCGGTTACGAATGGAAGGAGAAGGATCTCGAACGACATTCCTATCTCTTCCTAATGAAATTCTTGAAAAAATTATTGCAAAGTCATCTTCGGATGATTGTGAAACTTTTTCTAGATACAACTCACTTGCAAGGAGTTGTTTGAGATATCAAACACCTCCACTATACCTCGTTATCATCGTGGATCATGGGTTGTTTTTAGACAAATACTATTTTCACAATATTATCATATTTTCAATAAAGGTAAATATTATCAAGGAATTTTCAAATATTTTACCTTATCACAAGAATTTGAAGCATATTATGTTTTTTAAAATGGTGCTGAGGAAGGAGACCATTCCACAACTTATGTATATTTGATTTTAAAATATAGTCTCACATCACATATTTATGTTATTTTAAAAGGACCATTAATAGAAAGATTCAACTCAATTTCGGTCACACTATTTTATAGAAATCACGTTTTATCAGATGTTTTGGAATTATATGTCATACATGATTATTTTCCAAAACTGTTTTTCTGTGAGCACCCATATGACCCATGTTGTACGAGGTGTATTTGGATGGAGGAAGAAAATGATTTTGAAGGATCTCTAAATCGTTGTTGTAATGCATGGGACTTCTACCTGCGTGAGCAAGATGACGATGAAACCGAGTGGATGCCATGATCAAGGTTTGATGTTATTCATTTTGGGAATCGTTTTATTTTATCTTATGGTGGTGAAATAAGACTTCAAGAATTAAGATGTTGAGATCGTAACAAATTTGGATGAAAATTAAAGGTATAAGGAAACGATTGAGGTTAAAACATGTTAGGGTTATTTTTGGAGTTTTATAAAAAGGACAACACGCTGACCGTGTGACAACCCGTCGCGTCAGAAAAAGCTGTGGGAATCAAACCCACAACCAAAGTGTGACTGGTATTTATCGCCTACCACTAGACTACATGAAGTCCCTGGTTAGTTTGACTGATTCTATATAGTTAGATGATTTTATGAATTGAGAGTAAGTTAATTTTGAGTTATCTATGGATATTTATTAACCTATCATGGAGGATATGTATTTAGGTTTATTACATTCAAATACGAGGCATTTTAGAGCAACTGATGTTGTTTAGAGATAATAGTTACGATTTAACATGGAAGACTATGTGACTAAATCATTCAAATATTTGGGTTTCAATATTAGTTTGGTTTACTTTGAAGTATTTTATGGACAATTTGTTTATCGAATGGTCCTTGTTGAACTTTGGGTTTTGTTGGACAAATTTTTGAGGTTAAGAATAAATTTTCTTTTTATAAAGGGTTAACGTTTTTTGGATTATCTTATCTTGTACTAACGTTTTTGGTTTTGTTTTTGGTTAGAGTCTAAATACATTGTAAATTATATATTTCTCTATTGTGGATCAGGTGATTTCTCTAGAAATTGATTATAGTACTCTTAATGCGAACATGTCTTCCTAAATACTCATCTTTTGGAGAAAATATGAGTTTGATTAAGGAATCTAGTAAAAGTTGAAAGTCAAAATGATAAGTGATTATGTTTCCTTATGAATAAATTCCTCAATAAAAAGTAACATAAAACAAAAATTTTGTCTATTAACATTTCCTACTGGGGAATCGTATACTGTTTAACCGATCACAAGTTTTTGATTTTCTTGTGGTTAACTTTCTCCTAAACCTGTTTTCTATCACTCACCATCAGAACATGACCCTTTGTTTTTTTACTCCATGTCCATATTTTCATACTTGTAATCTTAGTATGGGTTAACTCGGGTGACCTTTGTACTTATCATTCTTTATTTTAACGTGATTTTTTTACCGACTCTTGTTCCGATGAGGGACTTTCAAGGATGTTTCCAAGCTCAATTTTAAAATTGCAAGGACGCAATTCCCAAAAAGGGGGAAAGATGTAACACCCTAGGTAAATAAAGAATATGACATCTTTATATTTATCCATATTTGTGAATAAAATATTAATATTACTTTAAAAGGGATTCATTGCTCGATGGCATACCCAATACGCAACAACATGTTTCTTGGGAATCTTACGTCGCACTCTAATAATAAAATAATATTATTTTAAATGGAAGTTAACGCCTAGACGTTGTAATGGTGGGAATGAATAGAACTAAATACAAAATTATTATATATGTTTTTCAAATATTTTTACTTTTTACAATAAATGTTAGAGGATTAAAAATGCGAATGAATCCAATTTTAAGCGTAAACATTCTAATATTCTTTAAAAGGTTGATTAATCGCCCTTAGATGGAGATTCTCTTTAAATCCACTATTTGGAAATTTTATGTGTTATATTTGACAAAATAAAATTCTTCTTTATAATTGGGACAGCAAAATTTACTTTGTGTAATTTTTTGGTATTTTTCTGAAAAAGTACAATTTTTAATAAATAGTGAAAAGTGTTGTATTTTAATTCAAAACCTCTTTTTAATATAATTTATTTATATGATAATATTATCTTTTGAATTGGTTTTAAATTGAAATTATATTATATTTTTACCATTTAATCCAATAGTGGTCGATGGAATTAATTTCTCTTTGAAATCGGACATAAACTAGTGTCAATCTTTTGATACATTTTGTTTCATAAAAACACGCTATATGTTTTGACAGCGGGAATTAATTATTAAATTAATTACTGAAAATTATATGTTTTGAATTTTTTAAAATATACATCATTTTTGAATTCGGAATATCAAATATAGCTTAGGGTGATTTTTTGGTAATTTTCTAAAAAACATCAATTTTTGATTAATAGTGAAACCACTAAGTGGTACTTATAAAAACTGATTTCCCATTTAAATGAAATTTTTCCATATTTGTTTTTTGAATTTAGAAAATCTGACATACATGGTTATCATTAAGAATTAAAATGTTGTTCAATGTGATTAAAATAATTTTTTGGTGAATAGTAACTTAAGACGTTTTTAATCGCGATTAGAGGTAATTAGTGTAGTTTAAGGTAAGAATAATGTTTTAATAAAATGAAATTACCTAGACACATGTACTACCATCATTGGATGTGTCATGGCCGACCAATAAAATCCATGGGTCAACTTGGGGACCCCATGGAGCCACTTTGGTTGGAAAATGACATAAATACCTTTTTATTTAATGATAAAGTAAAAATGACACAAACATGATATGTTTTACTAAAACAATTGTTACATGGGGTTATACAATTAAGAATTTTGACTATAAATAGTAATTGGAAAGATAATAATATTTCCTACATCATAGTAGTTTTTTTATAATTTTTAGACATTAAATAAATTAAATTATTTATGACATCATGATGATGCACCGATGACATCATTATTTAACGATTTAAATAAAATGGAAAGATAATGTAATATCTAAGACCTAAACATGTCCAAAACCTATTGGATGGGTGGATTTCGAACCCTTATCACCGTATCCTAGAATTCAATCAATGTGAGACCTCTTAAATCCGAATATCATTTTAAAATAAAGTGACTTTTCTTTACATTCCAAGAGTGCCCCTCCTTTCCTCTTATAAAAGGCCCCCACCTCTACCTCCTTACCCACACTCCCAAAGCCTTTGGCTCGGCCAACTTCTACCCATTTTGTCTCTCCAAATCCCTCTATAACTCCTTGAAGCCTCACTTTGGGCAGAATCATTTCTAAGGAAGCCATTGAGCTCTAATCAAAGGAAGTTACCCGATTTTAAGGTAATGTCTTCACTTGAGTCCTTTTGTTTTATTTTGCTAATCCAACCCCCTAAACTCTATTTATTAATTTATTTTGTAACAAATACAGTATATTAAATATACTAGGATTTTATTATAAGAAGTTTTCAAGCTACACTTACACACACCTACATCTAATGGTTAAAGAACATACTATTTCCGTGGATGGCGAATTTCTGCCTCCCGAATCGATGATTGTTCAACATTCTTCTAACACCATCAAAGGTGTCCATTAAGATTACACTATATTTATATATGATATATAATATGTTTATGTTTTACTTAATCTTCTGTATTTTTCATTTATGTCATACCTTTATGGTTTCCATTATGGGTAAACGTGATATCTTCATTTAAGGAAGTGCGGACTACCACCCCCTCAAAGTGATTTGATTAGTTAATACCATATGTGGTACGTATAAAGGATATATTTAATGATATTATATATTATATCATAATGGAATTAAAATATTGTTATGTACCATTATGTTTTAATTCCATTAAATATGAAATAGAAATGGAAGTAGCGTTCATGCGTACGTACGGCTTACCATCTCCATGAACGTGGCATTTCATTTCATAACTCTAAATATTATGTAATATTATAAAAGAATGCATATACTGGATATATATGATATATATGATATCTACATCATGAATAAAACTCTGGATATAATGAACCTTTGACCACATGAAAAACATGTAATTGTAAGAAGTCCACTTTCGACTTAAGAACCAAATATCGACAAAACCAACATTATTAACTTAAATGATTACATAATGTTTATGACCTGGTAATAAGTGATATAAAAGGAATAATAAACATGAAAAAGGTTCTTAACGAAGTATACATTAACTAACGTTTATTATTCAGGAAATTAAAGAACGATCGAGTCAAGTCGGACCCGAGATA
Organism: Viscum album; assembly: GCA_963277665.1. Lineage (NCBI taxonomy): Eukaryota > Viridiplantae > Streptophyta > Magnoliopsida > Santalales > Viscaceae > Viscum > Viscum album. The sequence continues at coordinate 598,677,150 of OY728161.1, read as the reverse complement.
AGGGATCCTACTCCTCTCTTTCTTTTTAAGTACACTCTTTTATATCATTCCTTTTAAAGCTCATCTGTCTTGTTATTGGGATGTTCATTTATATGAATAATACTGTAATTTTTATTTTCATATTATGAGAGACCCTATTATTTCTCATCAATCCATTTTGGATGTTTTGATTGGCGCCGTTAGGCTGATGAATTTTCGTAAAAGATTTAACCTCTCTCTTTCTTTTTAAGTACTATCCTTTATGTCACATCTTTTAAGATCCACTTTGTTATGTTGGGGGATGTTCTTTTATATTCCTCTTTCTATAAACATTATTTTAATATTATGAGATACCCTATTTAATCTCATAAATCCATTTTTGTATGTTTTTTGTGGCACCATTAGGCTGCCGAGTTTTCGTAAGGGAATTTTCATCTCACTTTTATTCCCGTGAGATTTATGCTACATTTGCCACAATTTCCTTTGAGTGGTGTATGTACAGCCCATTATTATACTCTTTGTGTAATATAATTTTGATTATGATTATTTACATCAATGTTGTATTGTCTTTATTTCATGGGGTGTACGTTTTGATAGATGCCCAAGTCAGTAAGGGATCCTTTCACCCTCCTCTTTTTAAAAGACTTATTTTGTTGGGTATTTTAATTTAAATATTGTTATTTTGGGATATGTTCTCATATATCCTTATTGATATAAATTTTATTTCCAAGTGATTAGATACAATTTTTAACTCTCATCAACTAATTTTCATGTGACGTCATTAGGCTGTCAAGGGAACTTCTTAACCCAATTTAGATTTCTTTGGGTTCAACATGTAGTTGTTGAATATGTCATCCTTTGAATATGTGTGAATGACATTTGATTATTTTACACTGAATATCCACATATATTTGGTGTATTCTTTTGTCACACATAATTATGTAATTGATTTATCCTTAAACCAAGTATATCATCTTTGTATGGGACTTCGTCTCAATCTCCTTCCATTGAGGCATATTTTATTTTATACACAACCTTCTTTTATACGTTGTATAAACCTCTTTGAATTTTACGTTTATCCAAAAGTAATCATTCATTATACAAAGTGTTTTACTAAATGACCAAAGGGAATGTTTTTTGTAATACGTATGCGGCGACAACGACTTCTCCGCCGCCGTGACAATTATTTGAGTTTCGGCTTCCTCTACAATCCATACCTTCTTTTTAAAAGAAAAATAAATACCATGTTTTAATTTTCTTTTATTTTGGTATTGAAAATGGTTTTCATAATGTTTTTATATCAATGTGTTGTATTGATATCTTGTGATTGATAGGTCAGAATGTTATGTTTCCTTTATGCACGTTTTATGTGATACGATTATGTTGAGGTTCTTGGGCATTATTATGAAGACGGGTGGTTCCATGATAAACTAAGTGTGGGTGAGCTCGATATAGCTCTCCAATGAATTTGGTAACACAAAGGAGTGAAACGTTAAGGTTTCCCCGAAGAGATTTAGGGAATATACTGTGATGGGTATTCCAAACGTAACCAAGAGGGTTACTCCCTATGTAAGAATGTTATGAATGCCTCAAGTTACCTTTTATGTCTTATGATTTCTATGGTTTATTCATGATTTGATGAGGTATGATAAAGTGCCTATGTTTTATGGGTAAAGTATGATTTCATTCTTATATATATATGAACTCATGTTCCTTTCAATATTTTTATAACCCTTACTGAGCTTTTTATGCTCATCCCAAGTTTTTGAAATGTTTTTCATAGGTCAAGGGAAAGGTACATGATGTGATGATAATGTCAAGGATGTGTCAAGAAAGAATCTGTGTTTTATTTTAAATATGTTTTTGTTGATGGGAAGAATGAATACTGTCTTTTATTTAACCACATTGTTTGAATGTGGAATGTAATGCAAGTTTCATGATCTAATTCTCTAAAACTCTAAACCTGAAAAGATCCTCAATGTGTAATCTTGTAATAACTCGTGATTAAGTAATGTTTAAGGCTGGGGCCTTATACCATGGGGTCCCCAAGATGACCCATGGATTTTCCTGGTCAGACATGACACGTATAATAAGGGTAGGACATGTGTCAAGGTCATTTCATATTATTAAAACATTATTTTTACCTTAAAAGACACTAATTACCTCTAATTGCGATTGAAAACTAAAAAGATACTATTCACCAACAAATTATTTTAATCCCATTGAAACAAATTTTACTTCATAATGAAAACCATGTATGACATATTTTTCAAATTAAAAACATATAGGTGGTAAAATTTCATTTAAACAAAAAATCAGTTTTTTATGTACCATTTAGTGGTTTCACTATTTATAAAAAATTGAAGTTTTTCAAAAAAATACCAAAAATTAACCCTATGATATATTTGATATTCTGAATTAAAAATTGATTTATATTTTAAAAAATTAAAAATGTATAAGTTTCATTAATTTATTTAACAATTAATTCATGTTGTCAAAACAAATAGTGTGTTTTTATGAAACAAAATGTATCAAAAGATTGACACTAGTTTAAGTCCAATTTCAAAGTGAAATTAATTCAATGACCACAATTGGATTAAATGGTAAAAATAATTTCTAATTGAACTTTAAATAAAATTCAAATTATAATCTAATAATATAAATAAATTAGATTAAAAAGAGGTTTTGAATTAAATTACAACATTTTTCACTATTCATTAAAAAACGAACATTATCGAAAAAATACCAAAAATTTACACAATGTAAATTTTGATGTCCCAATTCAAAAGAATAATTTTATTTGGTCAAAAATAATATATAAGAGTGACCAAAACTCTATTTAATGAGGTTTCTCCATCAAAAGGTGATAGTTCGACCTTTTATTGAATATTAGAGTATCTATGCCTAAAATTGAATTATTTTTCTTATTTTAAGCATTTATATTTTATTGGATAAATTTAAAAACATTAAAAAAACATATATAGTCATATTATAGTTATTTATATTCATTCCCTCCAATACAACGGCTATGTGTTAACTACCATTTAAAATAATATTATTATATTACTAGTGTGCAACGTAAGATTTCAAAGACACTCATTGTTGCGTATCGGGTACACTATCGAACATAGAAACCCCTTTAAAGTGAAATTATTATTTAATTCGAAAATATTAATAAATATGTAAATTTTTAATTCCTTATTTACTTGGGATGTTACAAAAATAGTTATCATTATATGGCTAGTATGGTTCCTTATGAGGATATGTATATAAGTCCTTGCAGATAACCTCATTATATGGAATATATTGTATAATTATACTTTGTTTCAAAATCTATTAAATAGAAGATAAAATATATCATTAAATTAATCATTAATGGGTTAAAAATATCTCAAAGTCTACATAAATCATATGATCCTTGGTGTTGTGATCTTTTGTATTCAGAGGTATGTGAAATGTTTTTCCTCGGAGTTTGACCTCGACTGTGACATAGAGATTTTGGCTCGTAGAGGTAATATGAACCTCAGAATGTTATCTCATTTATGATTATAAATTATCTCAATAATTTGTAAATAATTTAGACATACCTTCAATTATGAATTTTATACATGATGTTTCCAATGTTTCTGAACTGAATAAGTGTCAATCATATCCATCACAATTGATTTTTTGTGAGGATATTGAGACATATCCTAACAATAAAGTTATTGAAAATAATGTTCAGATATTATAAATAACAGATAAAGTTCAACAGGGAAATATAATTCCATTACTTTGAGTGAAATTGAAGTGTGGTGGGAACAACAATGACACATGGGATTACAAAACCTTCATGATGAATCAGTATCCTTATCTAATTTTGGGCTTATAATTCTCAACCATTTTAGTCATATTAAAATTTTATGATTGGGGTAATTTTCACATTCTAGTTTTTGGAATCTAGTATTTAGGTCCATTTTTATTGGGGTTATTAGAAGGTCAAGATAGGTGGATTTTACATTCCAGTCAAAGTAACAGGCCACCATCATGCTAGTGTAGTGAAGGAGTTAGCATTTTCCAGATGGTAGAATGATTGAATAGTGGTAGGTGGGGTAGACCCGGTATTTAACATCGACTAGTGATGTATATTACATCCAATCTCAATCTAGTTCGGTTCATAGAAGTATATTTCCAATTTCATTACCCAGAATCCCACCTAATGGTCAATACCAGCTCACTAGTACAACACTAGCCTGATGTTTTATCCTAGTACCTCACCAATTATGTCGTTAAAAATTGGATTTAGTTATGTATAATATATTATATTTTTCAAAAAATTATTTCTTATATCCTCTAATCGGTATCATCAATTCCTAATAAAAACTTATATTTATTAAGGGGATCATTGAAGAAGAATTGTTCCCCTCTACCAATTTCCATTGACGGTTATTCATATAAATTTGGAGTATAGATCATTGTTTGGTGTAAACTGGAAAGTAGATCCATTATAATTGGGGTTCTCCACTCAATTTCATTGAATTTAATTAGTTATGTGGATAAATAATTGGATATATAATGCACACATAGAATTGAAATTTCAAGCATCAGAACTTGTTTCCTGAGAATCTGATCACATTCTATCCCATCACTAGTATAGAATATATTAAATTTTTCATTATTTTTTTTGTGGGTGTCCCTATCCTATGTTCTATTCCATGAAATAAATTACGTTCTTATTAATTTCATTTTGTTTTTATTTGAAAAAATCATAATTTAAAATCCATAAGTGGTGAATTTATATTGAAGGACTATGATAATGTTTTCAAAAAATGGTTTTAATGGAATCCATTTTGATACATTTTGCGTGTTCAATAAATTTCCCCAAAGGTGATTTGTAAATGAAATAATTTGTCATGAAATAAAGTGTTATGATATTTCAATTATAAAAGTTTTCTCAAATTGTGTCCATGAAATGAAATGAACTTTTCCTTGGAAAATTGTAATGATATATAAATATACATATCAAAATGTAATATTGATGTAATATCACATTTAAAATGTCATAGGTTGTGGGGTAAAACTAGTTTAATGAGGGAACTAGTGGAGTTAGCTATTGTTAAAAACAACCCCAATGATAAAATGGTATCTAGTGTTTATAATTTATAAGGTGATGTTGTTCACCAAATTTAGAGTATACTAATGTGGGAAAAAATTTCTCACTGTTTTAAACATCCATGTACAGTGATTGACCCTTGGATGCATTGTGGATACATTACAGTTCTTTATTTTATATGATGATTTTTCAGCTAATGTGGAAATTTTTTATTAATCATATTTATTTCATCTTCTAATTTATTATATATAAATTATATTTCATGTTTCATTTTTTATTTTATGATGGTTTTTTTAAATGAAATCCAATGGATGAATTTTCATTGAAAATGATATCATTGGAAATTTATATATATTAATTTTAAATAATTATTAATTTTTAACTATGTAATGAAATTGTGTTTTTTTTGTGGATTGTTACTTGTATTTAAGGGTCACACCCTAAATTTTCCTTTGAAAATTATTATCCTTTGACTTATTGTATACAAATAAATTGATGTGGATCATGTGGTGCAAGTCTATCTAGGATCAGGTTACCTTCTGGTGGGTTGGGATGGTGATGTCATATGATCATGTGGATAGAAACCCATTGGATTTATTGGTATCCATAATCAGGGAAAATAATTTTCTTCACACAATTTGATATCAATTTATTAAATTTTACCTTTAATGTATTGGTTGTTTTTGAAAAGTTATTTATATTTGATATATTTTATGTTATTATTTCTTCTTTTTTCTTATCATTTTTACGTTCAGGGTTAAATAAATATCATGATTCATTTTTATGATACACTAGTTCATTTCACTAGACCATGTAGTTTAAGTAAGTTAATAGAGCCTTATACTGGTTTAATTTGGGAGGCATTATTGGTATTGCTGGGTTGGTCAATTATAACTAGATTTTGAAAAAAAAAACAGAATAGCATGATGTATCGTAATATTCATCCGGTTCATCCTATAGAAAATAATATCATTAGTGAATACTATATATTATAAAGGACAATTTATCATAAATTTAACAAATCCATGGATCATTACACTAACAAGGTATGTATTAAAATATCATATCATATATTTATTTTTCATCAAACAATATTTTTATTTTTTCTTCACTAAATAAAATTTGATCTCTATAAATTTTTATTTATTTTCAAAATTGAATATGAATATATAAAGAATTAAAAAAGATATCAAATTTTCTGGTAATTTCATAATTATATTATTATTTATTTAGAATGAAAAATCACATCATTATAATTTTAATTCAAACATGATATCAATATATAAAGAGCTGTAAAACATTCAACATGCATCATTTCTACATTTCAAATAGAGTATCTTATCCAAGGATTATATAAAATTTCATTTACAATGGGAATGATAAATATTTTAACAGACTCTTGGTTGTGTATATCATCATTGAAACTAAATTTAATAAAATTCACATTTATAAATGAGAGTTTATGAGTAATTTTATAGTTGTTGATTGTGTCAAGGATACTGATGGACCAAATTTAGTTAATGTGGTCCACATTAATTTTGTAGAAACATATTCTTTTGACAATAATAACTCATTTTATTTTTTAACCATTGGTCATTGGATATATTATTTTACAATATTATTAATTTATTAAAATTCATATTCAGTATAATACAGGCATCAAATGTCATATCCCATTATTATAAAAATAATATTTATTTTTCATACTTCTAATGGTTTAAAAACTAGTTTGGAAATTTATTATAAAAATCAATAATGGTAAAAATTAATATAAACCTTAACTAGGGAGTTACCTAAATCACTAATCTGATTTTTAAATTTAGTAATGATATATTTTTATGGTTATCACTTTAAATATTTTACACTACACCTCTATAAATTGTTCATTATTTGGTTATAAATATATATTACTTGAAAAAATATATATTATAAATTATTTCGAAATTACTAAATAGTAAATAATTAATTATATATTAATAGTTTCTAAAAATTTTAAAAAACGATTACCTATAATATATGGACATATAATCTAAAGTGATACCTTTAAACATAGTTTTTGAAGCATTAATTAAGGTAGTTAGTTCTAAGATTAAGACAACTGCATTATTTTTTTTCATGTGTGGTGTGTTTTATTCAATCAATACATATTTTTTCCAGAATATTATTTTATAACACAATATTATTGGTCATAATTCCATCATGCTTGTCTATTATTAAGATTCCCTCTTTGAGATCACTAAAAATCAACAGTCTAAACCATTTATACTATTTTATATGATGATAACACAATAAAAGTAGTAAAATTTATAAATAATTGATTAATAATATTTTTTTAGTACTAAAAATGACAATCATTCTGTACGTTATTATATTTATATTATAATAGAATAATATATTTTCATTTTTCTAATTAATCATTTGTACCTTATTTATTTAGAATTTTTAAATATAAAATAACACTACATATTAATATGTTCATCATTATATATTAAAATATGTGTGTTTAATGTGTAGTACAAATTTAATTGATTAATATACCTCTAAATATTGTCTCTATAATAGATTTTATTCATTAAATATATCATTATATATCAATAGTATGTAACAATAATTTTTCATCTTAAAAAACCCTATGATTTAATTAATAAATGAGTTTGGTTTACTTATAGAATGTTTATTATTCTAGAAACTCCATTTATATTTTTTAAAATATACGTATATGAAAATGAAAATATTATACATATTTTTTTAGATAAATAAAAATAAATTACAATTTAACATAAAAATATATATGTCATATTATGTAACAATAAAATATCATTTTTAGTGAGGGATAATTAAACAATATATTACAGATTCATGATTATGGATGTTACTATAAAAATTTATCATGTATCCCAATGAAAATATTTTATAAAAATAATTTTGCACCATTCTATCAACCATATGAAAAAATAGATTCAAAAATATTCGTGTAAATATAAACTCTTTAAAAGAAAATTTGTATTAATATTTCATGAATATATATGAAGGAAAAAAAACTTTGATTTACATTTTTTTTCAATAAATATCCTACAAAAAAAAATTCATCAAATTAATAACTACACTATAATTATTTTTTTTTCTGATTAGAACATTCAATCTAGTTTTGAGGCTAACATTACAGACAGATGCTGATTTGTTGGGTTTTATGAAGGTACATTGATCATTATACCTATATAATAAAAGTGATCATTTCCTTCAAAATTTATAAAATATTATTAAAAACATTATCTACTATGATTCATCATAATATTATTTCTAAAATATATCATCTATAAAAAATTACATAGTCCTGAGTTTTTAGTCAATAATTCCCCCTCTTACATTATCGACGATTTACATGGTCTATACTATTAGATAATTAATTCCAATTTCTTTTAGAAAAAATACTAAGTATTAAAATGTGTAATATTCAATTCAATATACAATTTGGTCAAAATAAATAATTATTATAATTTAATTTTTTTTATTTTTATGAATAATATTCATGGTATTCATCTTTAATTATTCATCATTATTACACATCCTTAAATCCTAAGAAAGTTTTTTTGACACCTAGTTTGGGAAAAAATGCTAATTAGGGTGCATAAAAGTAATATAATCTATTATAGAAGTGAATAAAATGAAAATCCATAAATTTTTTCCTTTATCTTAAAAATATTTAAGGAAATAAATAAATCTGATTCACGTGAAAACACAAATATTTTACTCAAATAAAACCTTTTCACCCCAAATAATGAAAATAAATATCATTTTAGACATCATGTTGAATTATAGTCATAATATGTGTTTGAAATAACTATATGCTAGTTAAATAAAAATGATAAATTACTACGGTTTACTCTATCAATATATAGATTTAAGATAAGTAACATTACAGAGTTCATTAGGGAGACATATCAATCACTCCCAATCATATAAGATATATCATGCTCACCCAATAATTAAAGAAGAATCGATATCATCAAATCATATATTATGTATTAGGACTAGTTTTTCATCATTAATAATTTTAAGTGACATATAATGTATAAAAAAATTTTTCTTTCACATTTTCATTATAAAACCCTTGAAAAACTATTTTGAACATATATAAAAACATTTTTAAATATTAAAATTAAAATATATTTTAAAAACACATTCTCATATCTAAAATCCCAATAATAAATTTAGGGATTGTTTTTATTTGAATATAGCATGCTTTGTGCGGGAACCCTAGAGCTGGCTGTGACTGAGATGACAAAATCATCCATGGGTTAGACACTAACGACTTCTGTACAAAGATCCTTCATGGGTTCGGTCGTAGTGATTTCTCTACTAGGATACTACGTGGGGTCGACAACGATGATTATTGTACCGGAATCCTACGTGGGTTTGACAGCGACGACATCTGTACCAGGATCCTTCATGGGTTCGACATCAATGACTTCTTTACCAGGATCCTACGTGGGATCAACATCGATGACTACTATACCTGAATCCTACATGGGTTCGACACTAATGACTTCTGTGCCAGGATCCTTGGTTGGATTTACAACACTGATATTTTTCTAGGATACTATGTGGGTTTGATAGAGGAGATGATTCAGAGGCTACATCTAATAATCTTTACCCCTCTTCGTGAGTTATATACCTGTGTGAGATGAGATATGTCTTTCAACCATTATGAACATGGTTATTGACTTTAATTTCATTGGGGAATTGTTTGTCCTTGGGATCTAGAGTTGGATTCGTACTGTGAATGATATATTAGGTATATATATGTGCATATACTTATGTAGGGTTGGTTGATAATTCATGATTGAATATTTCTACTGTGGTTTATCCTTTTTAGATTTTGTGAGACATTGAGGGTCTCGGGGTCCCTAATGAGTATCGTTGTACTAACCCATGCATGGGCTATGCCTGCACCTCTTTGTGTTGGATGCAGACGACAGACAGTGCTAACTGAGGCAGAGTGTACGAGGATTGTACGATACCTGGAGTTGGACATCACGATGACTCGATACCCGGAGGAGATGAACAGACGTGGAGCACTGAGGAGGCTATCAGTACCTACCCATCATGTAGAATCTGTGGTGGACGATCCAGAAGCATCTAGGAACCTTCAAAATATTTGTATATTTAATTGTACATGTTGGTTCATTCATTGTACTTTACTGTTGGGATTTTATTTCTTGCCCTTGTACTTTCCAGCACTTCTTCTGTATTCAGTTTTTACTTAGAATTTTCTTCTACTAGATCTATTTTTATGTTTATTTGCAGTTATAAAGGCAACACCATTCATTTTTACAGATTTACACCTTTGGGGATAGTCGCCAGCCCCTGGCCTATGGGAGGTGGGCTTGGGGTAGTGACGACATGGGCCCTGGGGGACAAGTCGTGACAAATTGCTATCATAGGTATTGGTTCTTCCAAAGAAATTGGGCTATGATTCTTTTAACAACAATAGTGTTATACATTTTTGGTGTGGTTATCAGTTTATGGAAACATGTGTTGGTGTGGCGGCCGATGTATCCATACACTAGGACTCAGACTCCTAATTTCTGACTAAATGCAAGGATACACTGATTGCTTATGTGTTTCCTTTTAAATGTTTTCTTCATGATTACATTGTGTCATCTCACTAGGAATTCTGTTTTGACTTTTTTGCACCTATTTATTTTCATCATGGCCCTATAAAGGAAGCCACCTAGGGTTACGAATTTTGTAGGAGATGGTAGCCCACCGAGCGACGAGGCCTCGGTGCAGGGCCCCATCACAACGGAGGTACCACCAATACCACCAGCTCCAGCGACAAATAGTGCATTCCACCTGATTATGTTGCAAGAATTCTAGTGCCAAGGGCCACCTAGGTTACGGGGAGAGAAGGACCCACATGCAGCTGAGGATTGGATGGAGGCTGTCGTGAGGGTTTTTATATTGGTAGGGACACCAGCCAAACTCATGGTGATCCTTGACGTGAGTCTTCTGCATGCGGAAGCATGAAGATGGTGGAGCCCGATGCTCCAAGTGCATTAAGAGGAATCAATTCTATGGAGAGACTTCGAGAGCCAATTCCAGGCAGAGTTTGTAGTAGCCACCCTTCATGTGGTGTAGATTCAAGAGTTACTTCATCTACAAAAGGGAAACATGAAAGTAGCTCAGTACTCAGAGAGGTTCTCTAACCTCTCGCACTACTCCACGGATATTATACAGGTCCCAATCATTAGGCCCCAGACCATTGAGCAGGGACTCAGGCATGAGATCAGGTATTCAATGATCTCCCTCAACATCCCAACCCAGATTTGGGTATTTGAGCGAGCCCTCCTAGTGGAGCATTTCATTGCTGAGCAGTCTCAAGTTGCGAGACCCACCATTACTCGATACGCACCAAAGTCTTCTTAAACTGGCAGTAGACAGATGATGCAGGGGTCAAAGCGGACCAGACCCAGAAGTGGTTGACTGCACGACTCATGTTCAGTTATGTGGGGAACACGATACATAGCTAGCCATACAAGGAGTAGGCAGAGCTATGCATGCGGCGGGTAGGGTCACATGCCTCGAGACTGCCCGACTCGCCCTGCAAATGAGCAGCAGGCAGTAGAGAGACCTCCCAGGTGGATGCAGTGGTTTGACCGTGGTGGTCCGCCGGGATTAGGGGACGTGACAGAGGAGCTGGCCGAGAAGAAGGTGGTGGACGACGTTTCGAGGCCCTACCAACACCACCAGCAGGAGGTCCACCCTGACCGCTGGGAACATGTGGACATGGGAGAGAAAAACGTCAGGCCACTAAAGCATATGACCATGGTGCTCTGGAAGAGGCAGGACAAGAGCGGGACTAGTTCCAGGAATAGAGGCCTTTGGTCCTGATTCTTCTAGCTTCGTTGATATCATTGTTTTTGGTTTCTTTGTGTCTTTGTACATTGAGCTGCAATAATAAATGAAATGTGTCCTTGTGACGTTGGACTTCCTTCCCTTTTTGTGTTTGATACTAATAGGTTCCAGTTAAAAACCATTGACTTGACCCTCAGATTTGATATTCCTATGTAGGAGAACCATTGAACACACACTGATTCAGACAGTGTGACTCAACCCTTGGAGGAGAGAGTATCGGTTGTATCTCATAGTAGTAGGGTCGAGGCATTATAATTTAATCCATGGCATGGATTATAACCATTCATGTTAGGATTGACTGTATTATGAAAGGGAATAGGTTTATCCAGGGTATGAGACGATATTTATTTTTTGGCAAAGGAGAAATCTTTGATGATTGTGTATGATGTAAGCATAGAATGGTGAAGACAAGTTCTTTTAAATTTTCTAGTCTCACCAGTAGTACATTGGGCAAATGCTTGGAAATCTTCTATGACCACCAGAGCCTCAGTTATATCTTATCTTAGAAGGAACTGAACCTGAGACAGCAGCGATGACTTGAATTTCTCCAGGACTATGACGTCGAGATAGTCTATAATCTTGGAAAGGGAATTGTTGTAGCTAATGATCTCAGAAAGAGAACATGAATTCAGTTTCTAGGAGAGGCAACATAGCAGCTGGACACGTTTTAGATATTCTTTGTGGATCGGGATAGAGTAGCCTTTCTATAGTATCTTACAATCACTTCCAACTTCTTCAGAGTGTCAGGGTGGTGCACTATGGGGACGCTGACTACGAGACTCGACATGCTCAAATATCCTCATGGAAGACACCTAATGGATTTTTTGAATGTGGGGATCATGTCATCCACTTGATAGGACGTACCATGGTATCAATTGCACTACCGGAGGTGTTTAGGGATTTCCACATTTCCCCTCTAGCGGTACATCCAGAAGTGGCGAAGAAGTATCAAGACCTTTGATGACAACATAGTAGGCCATGTTTGAAGAAGGTATTATTGAAGTATTTTTGACGATTCCACACAAGTCAGCAAGTAAATATGAAGCCTCAGGTACCATAATGCTTGGTTCTATCTTTAGTGGTGCCAAAGTGGAAGAGGTATGAGATTTCCATGGACTTCGTGATGGTTATTCCACATAAATCTAGGGGACATGACTCGTTCTAGGTGATCGTAGACCGACTTACCAATTCGTACAACATCCTACTGACCAGAGATGGTACGAGATACCAAGGAAGAGGTGCATGTCATCTAGGAGAAGATAATTATTGTGCAGTGCTGACAAAAGAATTACGCTAACAAGAGATCGTGACCTCAAAAATTATAGGTTGGAGACCACATTTTTTTACGGGTCTAACCTCGATGAGGTCTACAGAGATTAATCTTGGAGGAATGTTATCTCCGTGATTTTTTGGACCTTTTCAGGTCCTCAACATGGTCGGAGAGGTGAATTACCACTTGTGCCTTCCAACTCAGTTTCACCTGGTGCACAGAATCTTCCATGTATCTCAGCTAAGAAGATACATGCATGATCTGTCCCAAATCACCGACCATGAGGATCTAGATATCGATTATGGGGAAACCTTCACCGAGGATCCAGTCATGATTGAGTATCGATGGGAGTGGGTCTTATGTGGACGGTCTATTCCTATGGTGCATGTTTTCTGGCTGCACGAGAACCTCCTGGAAAGCACATGGGGGCTGGGGGCTTAGATGCGTACTCAGTACCCCCATTTGTTCCCTTAGTATGTAATGTATTTTAAGGTGATGTAAAGCACTGAGGTGGGGATAATGTAAATACTTGGAAATCCCCTAGAAATTTTCTTGATAATTACATGGGAATTTTACAAGTCTGCGGTTTCTAACGGCGCCTGATTCCGAGGCCCGGTGTGCCCAGAATCAATTTCTGAAGTTTTGTTGAGGTACGTTTAATAAGCGTATGTGCCAGATTTTATATCTTTTGAACATGTTATTCAAATTTTAATCCAAGGACACCATTGAACTCATAACGCCAATATTCTATTAAAGAAGACTTTAGCATAGTTTCATTTCAACGTTAATGAATGTTATAAATTTGGGTTTATAATTATTAATTAAATATTAAATAAAAATGTTTATGTAACACAGTTTTATATGAATGTCGTTAGAGTATTTGGGTGGTGGTTGTTTTCTCCAATGGGATGTTCGAGGAGGGTCCCACACCCACAAAACCTCCCATGGGAGGATATTATGAGGTGGGTCCCACACGAGCACCTAACCCCTCAACTCCGCTTGAATTTATGAAATCCACATCACTTCATTTATTTTTGGGTGAACAATCCACCTTCATCCTATTCATATGTGTGCCAACCATCATATTAATGAATAGAACATATTCAATTAAATTAATTCTATATTTTGAATTTTGAAAAATCATGTCAAAAATAAAATAAAAGGAGAGCCTATTATTTTAGTTTGGTGTTTTGGAAATTGTGAAGTATTGGGAGGAACTCATCGAGAATAATATTATCTTGAAGAAGAATGCCATTCTTCAATAAAGAAAGCTCCATGTCTCGAAGAACGTGAAGCATCACCTTCTACATTCTTCAAACAGGTCTAAAAAGTGAGGAGATGCCCATGAAGAATGCTCATATTCTTTTATCTTCTGTCGCATCATAGGAGAAGACGCCACCCACGAATAATGTTTCCAACGACGACGTCACCTCCATCCAATGTCAACGGACCGATGACTCCATCCTACAACTTTTTCAACGGTCAATAACAAACGAGGTATGGTTTTTAATTCGAGGTTGAATTTATTTCTTTTATGTTATTCTTTTCCCATTATTAAAAACAATAACCACATATCGGCCCCAATAACATGTCGACCCGCAGAACGAATGTTGATTGTAGGATCGGTTAGAGATTAAGATAGGGTTTAATTCTGGTTCAATTATATGCTGGATTAGAGTTCGATCCTTTAATGTGGAGGGCACATGCTAACGAAAAAGTCCGAACCCTCCTTCAATTCGATCCTGATGCGTGGTTTGATGGTTGATGGGTGAACGGAGTGGAAACCATGATTAGAGGATGTCAAAGTGAAGACCAAGACCTGAGGAGGCTATAGGTGAAAACAAGAGGCAAAACAGACCACCAGAATGAGTACGGTGGCCCGCAGAGAAGAGTGGCGGTGACGAGGACAGGAGGCGGCAGCCGACACTGGGCGGACACCGGGGGGCGGCGATGCCCCACACGTGCTACCGTAGGAAGGCCTCCACAAAACTGGTCACAACGGGGGTGCAGAAACCAGATCTTTAGGTTTCTAGGAGGATGGGTGGCGCCAACTGGCGCTGCTGTAATGTGACACCGAAGCCCCCCCCCCCCCCCCCCGCTCCACGACAAGAACGTAACACACTCGGCCGACCGGTCTAGCCACGGCCTGCCGCGCAGGTCAGGATGCGTCGTCCCCTACTGGGCTAGACCCAGATACAGGGCAGGTCGACACGGTTTGGGCCATCCCATGGTGGGTTGGGCCAGGTCGGACCGGACCCAAACTCCCTTTTTCATATCACTTTTGGTTTCTCACACATAACATGAAATACAGACCTCCAATCGATGAACCGTCTGTTGCGTATGATTACATGGATCGAAATGTTCATTTCAGTATATAACACTCAATGTTTTGGAGAGGTCTTAGTACATATGGGTTGGTTCGAACCCAAAACCAACCTGGACCTCGGAGCAGAAATGCTTATAATATAAGGATCGAACGTCTGATTGATGTGTCGTCAACTACATTGGATTCCTTTTAATAAGAAGATCCTTTTGGAATAATCCACACAAGATTAAAAGGAGGATTGAGTATTTAGGGATAGGATTATACCTGAAATATAACTGGCCCCCTAGATGAGAAATGCCAATAACTCTCAGACCAGGCGTTCGATTGAAGCATCGTCTGCTGCATTGGGTTCCTTATGATAAGACGGAACTACAGGATACATCAACTAAATATTATGATACAATTGATGTATCTACACTTGGCTCGAGGGGCGGACCCTCCGGGAATCGAGCGTGTTGTGTGCTGGAACCCTAGAGCTGACTATGACTGAGATGACAGATTCCTCAGTGGGTTCGACAGTGACAACTTCTATACTGGGATCCTCCATGGGATCGATATCAGTGACTTCTGTACGTGGATCTTACCGGTGTTCGATAGCGATGACTACTATACCATATTTCTAAGTGGGTTTCACTACAATGACTTCAGTACCGAGATCGTTTGTGGGTTCCACAGTAGTGACTTTTGTACCAGGATCATACGTGGGTTCGACAACGATGGATACGATACCAGAATCCTATGTTGGTTCAATAGTGACGATTTCTGTGACAAGATCCTATGTGAGATCAACAGTACTGATATTATTCCACGATATTAAATTGGATCAATTTTGGAGATGATTCAGAGCTACATCTAATCATCATTATCCCTCTTCAGGAGTTTTATACATGTGTGAGCTGATTCATGTCCTTCTACCATTTTCAATGTGGTGATTGACTTTATATCTTTTGTGGAATGGTTTTTTCTCGGTCTGGAGAGTTGGAGACAGATTTTGATTGATAACATAGGTATATTTATAGGCATATACCTAAGTAGGGTTTGTTGATACTTCATGATTGTATCTTTCTACTGTGGTTTATCCTTTGTAGATTTTGTGAGTCCTTGAGGGGATCAGGGTCCCTACTGAGTATCGTTATTATCACCTCTGCACGGGCTATTTACTCTCCTCGTTGAGTTGGATGCAGACGAAGGACATCGCTGACTAAGGGAGAGTGTATGAGGACTGGATGGTACCCAGAGGTGGACCTCATGACAAGTCTGTACCTGGAGGTAACAGATGGACATGGGGAACTGAGGAGGCTATCATTACATACCCATCAGGGAAGATCTATGGTGGACGATCTGGGAGCTTCTAGGAACCTTCCATCTATTCATCTATTTAGTTTTACATGTTTTTCATTTCCTTGTTCTTTACTGTTGGGCTTGTATTTCTGGTCCTTGTACTTTCCAGCACTTCTTTTGAATTCAGTTTTTACATAGCGATATCTTACGCTTGTTCTATGGTTATGTTTTTTGTAGTTATAATGACATTTCATTCCTGGTTTAAGGATTTACACCTTTGGTGCTAGTCACCAGACCATGGCCTAGGGGAGAAGGGTTTGGGGTAGTTACGACACGAGCCCCGGGGGACGAGTCGTGACAAATTGGTATCAGAGGAGACGACTCTACCGAAAAACATGGACATTTATTATTTTAATAGTAATAGTGTTAAGTGTTTTGTGTGTGGTTATCAATTTAGGGAATCTTGTGTTAGTGCGGTGGCTGATGTATCCATACACTAGGACTCTAACTCATGATTTCTGACTTAGTGCACGAAAACCCAGATTGTGTGTGTTTTTACTTTGAAAATATTTCTTCAGGATTACATTGAGTCAAATCACCAGGTATAATGTTTTGACAATGGTAAATATTTTTCTTTTCTAGATGTCCCCATGAAGGCAGCCAGCTACGGTTTCGACTTTCGTACGAGATGGTAGCCCACCGTAGGATGAGGCCTCGGTGCAGGACCCCATCACATCAGAGGTACCACATATACCACCATCTCTAGTGATAGAGAGTGCACACCACCTGAGTGCGTTGTAAAAATTTCAGGATGAAAGGCCTCCTAGGATCTAGGGACAGATGGACCCACAAGCAGATGAAAATTGGTTGGAGGCTATCGTGAGTGTTTTCATATTGGTAGGGACACTATCTGAACACATGGTGATTCTTTCCTGGAGTCTTCCGCATGCGGAAGTAGGTAGATGGTGGTGCCTGATGCTCCAGGTGCATGACAAGGCATCACTACTCTAGACAGACATCGAGAGAATGTTCTAGGATGGTATTGTACCAACCACCCTTCGCGAGGTGCGGATTCCGGAGATACTTCATCTGCAGCAGGGCATCATGACAATAGTTCAGTACTCAGTGAAGTTCACTAACCTCTTACGGTACTCCACATATATGGTATGAGACCAATTATTTAGGGCCCAGACATTTGAGTATGGACTCAGTCATGAGATCAGGGCGTCGATGATCTCCCTCAAAATCCTGACACAAATGGGGGTGTTGGAGAGATCCCTCCTAGTGGAGAGTTTCCTTGCTGTGCAGTCTCCAGCAGCAAGACCCACAACTAATCAATAAACTCTAGAGTCGAGACTTCTCGACTTGCCCTGTAGATGATAAACAGTCAGTAGAGGGACCTCCTAGGTAGATGTAGAGGTTCAACCCTAGTGGTCCGTCGGGAGAATGTGGATGTGGTAGTGGAGCTAGCCGATCAGCAGGTGGTGGATTGACTTTCAAGGCCCTACCACCACCACCACTAGAAGGTCCACCCCGACCGTAGGAAACATGTGGACATGGGAGATCGCAACATCAGGAAGCAGAATCAAACAACCATGGAGCACTGGAAGGAGGTGGACAAGAGCGGGACTATTCTAGGCATAGAGGCCTTTATTCATGATGCTTCTAGCTTCATTGATATCATTGTTTTTTGTTGCTTTGTGTCTTTGTACTTTTATTTGCAGTAATAAAAGACACTTTTCCATGTGACGTTTGAATTCCTTCCCTTTTTGTGGTTGATGCTAAGTGATTCTGGTTAAAAATCATTGACTTGACCCTCACATTTGAAATTTCTACTAGAGGAGACCCAGTGACCACACACTGATGCTGACAGTGTGACTCAATCCATGGAGGCTTGAGTAACAATTGGATATCTTGGTAGTAGTGTTGAGGCCATATGATGCCAACCACGGCCTAAATTAGAACCGTTCCTGTCAGGATTCACTATATTAGGAATAGGACATGGTTCATTTAGGGGATGAGACCATATTTCTTTTTCATATAAGGAGAAATCATTGCATAACTTGTAGAATGTAGGAAAAGAAGGGTGTAGATGAGTCATTTTAAATTATCTAGTCTCACCCGTAGTTCGTTGGGTGAATGCTTTGCAGTCTACTCTCACTAGAAGAGACTCAGGTATATCTTCTCTCAGAAGGACCTGAACCTGGTACAATGATGATGGCTTGAATTCCCCCAGGACTATGACCTCGAGATAATCTATACTCATAGAAAGGGGAACATTGTAGCTGATTATCTCAGTTGGAGAACATGATTTAAGCTACTAGGAGAGGCGACAGAGTAGTAGGCCATGTAGAAGATATCCTTTGTGGATCGGGACCGAGAATCCTTTCTATAGTCTCTCACAGTCACTTCTCTAGTTCTTTAGCATGTTAGGGAGGCACAACATGGGGACACTGTCTTCGAGACTCGATGTGATCAGATATCCTTAGGGAAGGCACTTGATAGATTTTCTGAAGGTGGGTAGCATGTAATCCTCTTTAGAGGACGTACCGTGGTACGAGTTTCACTATTGGAGGAGTTGTTGAGGGAGTTCAACATTTCCCCGCTAGTAGTACATCTAGGAGTGGTGAAGGTGTATCAAGACCATTGATGACAGTACTCGTGGCCAGGAATGAAGAAGGTAGTAGCAGATTTTGTCCTATGATGCCTCACTTGTCAATAAGTGAAAATTGAGAATCAGGTACCAGCATGCGTGGTTCAGTCTTTAGAGGACCCAAAGTGGAAGGGGTATGGCATATCCATGGACTTAGTGATGATTCTTCCATGTACATCCAGGGGACACGACTCGTTTTGGTTGATCGTCGACCGACTTACCAAGTTGGCCGACTTCATACTGACCATAGATGGTACGAGCTACCACGGAGGAGGTGCAGGTCATTTAGGAGCAGATAAAGCCTGTGAAGAGATGAAAAAGTGTTATTTTAATTGGATATGGGGACCTCTAGAATTCGAAGATGGTGGCCACATTTTTAACGGGTCTCACCTCGACGATGTCTACAATGATATATCCAAGGTGAAAAGTTATCTCCTTGATTCATCGGACCTTTTCAGGTCCTCAGTAGGGTAGGCGAGGTGGAAAACCACTTGGACCTTCCACCTCAGTTGTTTCGGGTACACGATGTCGTCCACATATCTCAGCTGAGTAGATACGTTCATGATCTGTCCCACATCATCAACCACATGGAGATATATATCGATGACGGGGAGACATTCAAGGAGGTTCCAGTAGATATTGAGGATCTAAAAGAGAGGTTCTTACGTGGATGGTCGATTCCTCTGGTCCGCGTTCGATGGAAGCAAGAGAACCTCCAGGAGAGTAAATGGGAGTGGGAGGCTTATATGTGTGCTCAGTACCCCCTTTTGTTCCCTTAGTATGTTATGTATCTTATGGGGTCGTAAAGCCCTGTATTGGGGAGAATGTAAAGACTTAGAAATCCAATGGAAATTTTTTTCGTAAATACATGGGTATTTTACAAGTCCGCAGTTTCAGACGACGCCTGCTTCCAAGGCCCGGTGAGCCCGAAATCAACTTCTGAAATTTTGTTCGGTTACGTTTAGTAATCATATGTGCGTGATTTTATAACTTTAGAACCGGTTCTCGGAATTGTAATCTGAGGACACCATTGAACTCACAGTGACAGTATTCACTTAAGGGGGCCTTTAGTGCAGTTGTGTTTCAACGTGAATGAATGTTATAAATTGGGGCTTCAAATTATAAATTAAAGATTAAATAAAAATGTGTGTGTAACACATTTTTATTTGAATGTGTTAAATGTATTTGGGAGGTGGTTGTTTTCTCCAATGGGAATTTGGAGGTGGGGTCCACCCCAAAATAATCTTCCATGGTAGAATATTATGTTGTAGGACCCACACAACCACCTAACCCCTCATCTCCCCTTGAATTTATTAATACCACCACTCTTTATATAGTTTTGGGTGAACTGTCCACCTTCCTCCTCCCATTACGTGTGCACACCATCTAATTAATGAATTGAAATTAATAATTTAAATTAATTCTCACTTTCGAAACTAGAAATATCATGTCAAAAATAAAATAATAGGAGAGCCTACTATTTCAGTTTGGTGTGTGGAACATTGTGATGGATTGGAAGGAACTCGTGGAGAAATAATATTCTCTCGATAAAGAACGCCATTCTTCAATGAAGAATGCTCTACGTCTTGAAGAACGTGAAGCATCACCTTCTACCTTCTTCAACTGAGGAGTGAATATGAGGTGACGCCCTTGAAGAATGGTCATCTTCTTTCCTCTTCCTTCGCGTCAAAGGAGAAGACACCACCCGTGAAGAACGTCGCCAACGACAACATCACCTCCATATGACATCATCGGAATGATGCCACCACCCCACAACATTTTCAATGGTCAACGTCAATCAAGGTATGGTTTTTAATTCGATGTTGTATTCCTTTATTTTATGTTATTATTTTCCCTTCAAAAACAACAACCTTGGATCGACACCTCGAACATGTCGATCCACAGAACGGAGGTCGAATGCGGGATGGGTTAGTGAATAATCTGGGGTTTAATTCTGGTTTAATTATATGTTCTATTACTGTATGAGCTTCTAAGGCGGAGGGAACGGGATAATGAAAAACTTTGTACCCTTCTCCAATTCGTTTTGGATGTGTGGTTTGATGGGAGATGGGTGAACAGAGTGGAAACACTAATTAGAGGTCGTCAAATTGTTGAACAGAACCCTAGGAGGATGTAAGTGTAGACGAGAGGCAAAACAGTCAACCGGAACGAAAATGGAGGCCTGTGGAGGACCGTGGCAGTGCGGGTTGCTGGCGAGGCAGCGCAGGCAACTAGAGGCGGCGGCCAGCACCGGCCGGCTGCCTGGGGGAGGCGGTGCCCCTCACGTGCAACCAACGGAAGCCCTTCGCCACACCGACAGCGGCGGTGGGCCGGTACCCACACCCATGGGTTCTGTGGAGGGCGGTGGGTGCCAGCCGGAACCGTTGTTATGTGACGCCCCCCCCCCCCCCCCCCGCTCCACCCCATGCGAGTAACACGCTCGGCCAACCGGCCGAGCCGTAGCCTATCGCGCAGGTCGCGCATCCTGCCCCGTGGGCCGGGCCACCCTCGCGTGGACTAGGCCACAACCGATGGGCAGGGCCGTAGCTACCGGGAAGGGCCACGCCCTACCGTGCTGGACCCAGATCTAGGTCGGGTTGACCAGGTTCAGGCTGACCCAGGGCGGGTTGTGCCGGGTCCGACAAGACCCATACCCCCTCTTCAAACAATTTTTGGTTTTTCACACAGAACTTGAGATACAGACCTCTGATTGATGCACCTTAATTTGAGTACGATTCCTTGGATTGAGACGGTCGATTTTCTATATCACATTCAATGTTATTGTGATGTTTTTATATGGATGGGTTTGTTTGAACCGGAAAACTACCGGGCCCTCAGATTGGAAACACTTATTACATAAGGATCGGAAGTCCGATTGACATCCAGTCAACTATGTTGGAATCCTTTGAATGAGATGATACTTTTGGCATACATCACACAGTATTCAGATGATGTTGGCCAATGGTCGGGTTGGATTGTACCCAAAATCCAACTGGACCCCTGGAACGGAAAGACAAATAACTCTCAAACCGGGCGTCCGATTGACGCACCGTCCATCGCGTTGGGTTCCTTATGATGAGGCGAAGCTACGGGATACATCAACTCAGAACATTGAGATAGTTGATTTATTGACACTTGGATCTAGGTATGACTACTGTACTGGAATCCTATGTGGGTTTGATAGAGATGACTTCAGTGGCAGGATCCTACATGGGTTCGAAAACGCTCATATTGTTCTAGGATCTTATGTGGGTTCAACAGAAGAAATGATTCAGAGGGTATATATAATCATCTTTACCCCTCTTCGTGTGTTGTATTCATGTGTGAGCTGATTAATGTCTTTCAACCATTATCAACGTGGTGATTGACTTTACTTTCTTTTTTGAATGTTTTGTGGTTAGGATCGAGATTTGGAGCCAGAATATGATTGATAACATACTATAGGTGTGGGAATACACCTATGAATGGTTTGATGATACTTTTTGATTGTATCTTTTTTACTTTGGTTTATCCTTTGAGGATTTTGTGAGACCTTGAAGGTATCGGGGCCCCTACCAAGTATAGATACACTCAACCCTACACAGGTTATTCCCGCACCACATTGTGTTGGATGCAGATGAATATAACACTGACTGAGGCGTAGTGTCAGAGGATTGGATGGTACCTACAGGTGGACCTCAGGACAAGTCGTTTCCCAGAGGAGATGGATAGAAGTGGATCAATGAGGAGGCTATATGTACCTACCCTTCTGATAGGATTTGTGGTGGACGATCCAGGAGCTGCTAGGAACCATCTAGCTATTTGTCTTTTTAGTTGTACCTGTCTGTCCTTTCCTTGTAATTTATTGTTGGGACTGCATTTCAGGCCCTTGTACATTCTAGAAGCTCTTCTATATTCAGTTTTTACTTAGAGTTTGCTTCCTCTTTTTTCTCTGGTTATGTTCGTTTGCATTTATAAAGGAAATGCCTTCCCAGTTTAGGGATTTATGCTTTTGGTGCTAGTTACCAGCCCCTGTCCTATGGGAGGCGGGCATGGGGTAGTTACGACACGGGCCCTGGGGGACGGGTCATGACATAAAGACCTTATCTGGTGGTTTTAACATTGTTTTACCAATTTTACCATTACCGATATAATAATATTTACGATGGTTAGTATTCATTATGAGCATAAATAAAAGTGATGTATTTAAAAAAAATTTAAATTTAAATTCAATATATTGAATCAATTTTTAAATATTTTATTAAAATAATCTATATTAATTAATTTATTATTAAAACATGAAACTAATAGGAAATTAATTTTTTTTTAAATGACTTTTCGATTCGAAAATTGTTCATATACCACAATCATGTAAATTTAGGATAAAAATGTAATATATTATTTTATATATAAGTAAAATATAATTGATCTATCTTGATAAAAATTATATTCATAAAAGGTGATTTGAATTACTTTATTTATGAAATGAATCACTATTTTTATAGAAATATATATTTCTTACTATAAGAAAAGAACATTTTTGAAAAATTTGAAATCATAAAAAAATATTATTTTTGTATAATTATTTAAATAATGAAATTTAATTAATAAATATTAAAATTATAATGGCGGAGAAGGTGAAATCCATTGAGAAAAATAGAATGCTTCCCCAATTCGACAAAATAATGATTTATAAAATCAACTATTACACAATGAGTTGAATGCTGGATACATGGTATTCCTCCACCTATCTCCATGGATGAAGGTCATGGGGTTTGGGATTAATTGAAAGATACATCACTTGTACATCGACCCCTTCATGATCCTTTCTCATATCGTAGATGTAGACAATTGAATAGATCTTACACCTACGATGTCTTTTAGACAAGATGTATTTAATTTTATATCACAGGAATGTATATACTAGATCCTTCATATATACTGACTTCATACATTGGGCAGTTAGAGAATGATCTATTTTATGAGGAGAAGAGGTTGAATATCTTGGATTATATAGATAATTCATTACACAATAAGACTAATCACCTAGTAAAATTGCTATAGATGATCAATAAGTACATAGAGGAAATATTGGATCCAAAATAATCAATAAATTAATAGTGCCCCAATATTATTTCAACAGAGATTGTAAAAAAAATTCAATCGAAAAATTTTATAAAGGAGGCACAATTTAATGACCTAATGATTTATCAATGGAATTCACTTATTATTATTTTTTTATGGTAAAATCAAATAATATTACACATAAAAAACCATACAAACCATATAAATGAATATTTATTGAAATAAAAGGTATCTCTAGATGGTAAGGATCATATACCTAAGAAATAATAATTTAATCATTGAAATAGAAATGTGGTCCTTATGAATAGTAACCCGACAAATGTAAAAGATATATCACCAATAAATTTATATATAAAATTTATCTTTATTATTAGTGAAATTTTGGTATAATTATATCAATGAATAAGTTTAAAAATATTTTAAAAACTATTGATTAAGTGTTGGTATTTTATAAAGTCAAAAATATTTATTTAATATTTTTCGAATAATTTAATATATTAATAGAAATATAATTTTAATAAAATATATTCAAAAATTATAATTTTGAATTATTATTATTATAACATAAAATTATGATACCATTATAAATTTTTCATATATATAGATAAATAGTTTTAATTATTAAATTTCTATTTTTCCAGTAAATTTTTATTTTAATTAAATTTTTAATTTTTCATATTTTGGAAATTCTTTTTTTATAATGGTGTTTATTTTTTAATTAATAATGTCAAAAAAATTGTTATGGTTAATTTTGGTAATTTATCATAAATACATAAATTTTTGGTGAATAATGAAATATGATAATTTACAAAATAATCCAAATACATGAATTGTAGAGTAACATATGATGTTATTCAGATGAAGGAAAAATTCGTTCAAACTAAAAATCTCATGATACATAATTTAGTATTGTAATAAAATTTATTTCATATCGTGTGAGAAAATAATAACAAAAATTAATTATATATTTGAAAAAATCCAATCTCCTCCATTATAAATCCCACCATCATCCCTTTTTCTATTCACTACTCCCAAACCCTGTGCCTTGTATAAATTTTTGTTTTATCACACCATAATCCACTATTTACATGAATATGAGCTCTTGGTCTCATTAATATACCATATCATATATTTTAAGAGAGTTCTCAAGATTTATGAATCAAGAGGTAAAATCAACTTGCATTTTCATGCAATTTATTTTCATGTTCCTTTGTTTTCTTTTCTACCTAAACCTATCCTATTATAAAATGTATGATTACACCAGTATCATACATATAATGTAATATTATTATGATAGTGTAATAATTCATCATCATAAACTATTTACCCTCGTTTTATTCTAGAAATGAAATCACAAACCAAAATGTGTTAATTTATCATAATCAAGGTTGATGGGTTTTCAATTTATATTAAAATATTAAATTATGGTTGTGAAACCATTTTTATTGTCGAAATAGTATATAATATATGTATCATATAGTATTTAAGGTTATGAAATATTTTTTTACACATGATATTAATTTATAAGACAAAATGTGTTTGTTGTGATAAAAACCCCACCAAATTAATCCAAGTTATTATCATAAAAATTTATCTAATGATCCAAGCACATCCCATATAATTAAATTTTATATAGAAAAATTTTATATTATTTATTTAAATTAATATTATATAATTACACTTCTATAAATACAATTTCATATTAAAAGAACATTCATACTCTTATACACTAATACAAATCACAAAAACAAAAAAAATGTGCACTCTACAACGATAAAATTGAACACAATAACTCACCAAAAGGAAATTAATGAACACAATATGGTATTAATAAACATATTAAAAATATAATATGTTAATTAAATATTAATTAATTAGTCTAATTTTTTTATACGGTACATTAAGATCAAGTTAATCACAACGTCGAACATATAGTATGGGAATCTACTTGTTCCTTCGTCCTTCTTTCAGGTTCCTCAAACATTATTTTTATCCAAATGAAGATTTATTTTCATTTAATATATGTATTATAAATTACATTTATATATTCAAAAAAATGTATCATGATCAATTATCTTTCAAGGATATACATTTTTTAAGTTGTTCCCTATAGAATTTTTCAGATATCCATTGCCATTTTATGTGAAATTCACAAATTTATACAATTTTCAAGTACACTATTTAATTTTTTACGACAACTTTTATTTATTATATCACTCATTTTATTATTAAAACCTTAATTATTAACTTCTAGTATTATATAAATGTTTAAACACTTTTCTATTTTAAACGATCTCTAATATTTTCTTTCTTCGCACTAAAACATTTTAATTACAATG
Source organism: Viscum album (assembly GCA_963277665.1). Lineage (NCBI taxonomy): Eukaryota > Viridiplantae > Streptophyta > Magnoliopsida > Santalales > Viscaceae > Viscum > Viscum album. The sequence goes on along the minus strand of OY728161.1, from coordinate 598,650,228 downwards.
TATCATAGTTTATAGTTATAATTGTAATAAAATTATTTTTACATTAAATATTATTATAAATTCCTATTCCATGTTATTATTATCCATGAAAGATTTACATTATTTTTTCATGTACACTTTTATTATAATTTATTTTTTATTCTTTATAAAATGAATATGATAAGTAATTTATTCCATCGGTAACCATTATAATTATGTATGGTTGATTATGTAAAATTATGTATGTCGATAGAATATTCATGAACATGAAATGATGGGTTATCCTTGATAGTTCTCTAGTTCATTGGATAATTTTTAGTCTCATGAAAGGTCATGATCCACTGTCTTGGTGGTTACCATTGACTCATGCTACCAAGTGAAATGGTCTTTTTGGTTATCCTTGCATTGTGCTCTTCTATGGGAAAATATCATTGAATCGTTATAAAGTAATGTTTTATGTTGCTTCCATATTACTATGTCTCCATTTTTACATTCTCCAACATTATATACATTATGAATCAATTTGATCAAGTATGTTCCATGATTTTTAAATCATTATATAATTTCTTCTAACCCATGAAGAAATGTTTTATTATTATGTGTATTTCCATACTTGGATTTTTAGCACATAATATTGTCCATGTTATCACTATGGTATCATATTCAAATGTATGATCACAATAGATGTTTCTATCTATTTATGAAGATGAATAAATAAATTTTTTATAAAATCCCATCTTATATGATTTATGTACTTAGTATTCCATGATACCAGACTATACGATCCTTTTCATGTAATTTGAAAGTTAATTATTCATAAAATAATGTAATGATATGTGTAAAAGGATATGGTTTCTATATTACATAAATTTTTTATATCATCATGTTAATCTTATGCAAGAATATTTCTTTGGTCATCTATTTGAGACCCTTCTATAATTATTGACATGTATTACCAGTATTGTATGAATGTTCTATTTTGGATTATACAAATGGTGTGTTTTGCCTATTTTTTATTATTTTACTGTGGTTTAATTATGGTTCATCTATTTTTTGTTAATTTTTTCTTATGTCATTGTTGGGTTACTAGTTTGAATCTTCTGAGTATTTTTTTCGACTACATATTCAATATTACATAGACCATTAAAAAATCATCACCATATGGTATAGTCTCAACACTATCACTCTATTTACATCATCACTACTAGTTGGTATTATTTTTCATTTATAGAGGTACACCAAAGGATAGAGGAAATTAAAAAATCACTATTTTTATGGATAATCATGTCTAGGTTCTACATTCACACAACTGGACGAACTTATAGAGTGTAGGATCAAAAATGATTCTTATATGTTTTAAAATTATTACATGTTATGGAGGAGTGTTATTACCCAGGACGATCCAAATAGAGATATTGTTTTGTATATTTCATACAATATTTTGTGATTATTTAATTCCAATGTCTCTAGGTAATGACATAGCTTGATAATTCATGAACATAGATCACAGATGCATGATTATTATGGAATACTCTATTTATTTTAAAAAGATTCATCATTTCACTGCTACTATAAATGGTGATGATCTGATGACTTCTATGTTATTCAAGGATGGACTGGTACACACCATATGGTCATAATACATTATCATTATATTTATGACCATATATATGATATTAAACCAAGACCTTATTATAGAGTGGAATTGGAGGTATTTAGGCAGTGCTATTTATAGTGGTTCACCAATGAGATCTATTCGGGATTTTTCTTTATGTAAATGATACATTTTGAAGCTACATGTGGAATTAGAAGTAGTCAGGCTCTTCATGCGGATGGATATATAATATTTCATAAATACTATATTATGGGACATATGAAACGTCAGTGATTGTAGGATATAGTGGAATGAATATGTAATTGTAGGATGAGGAATATCTAACATTTCTATAGAATGATTCTATTAGTTCCTAGAGAGAAGGGGTCTACACATACACCATTTCCCGGTGTGGGGAATGTATTATCCTATAAAAATGAATCTAGAATAATATTAGTCCTTTTGATCGACATGATGGTTAGGTTTGAGGTGTTCACACTCATGATTCTCAGTCCTAGATGTGTGGACATTCTAAGGGTTTTCACGTTGTGACAGAAAGCCATTGTACAATCCTATTACATGAATTGCATCCAAATCCATAGCAGAAGAATACTGGAACATATACTCTTAGACATTCTATTATAATATCCTCCACTCTAGTGTCATCATTGTTATAAAAATGTGAATCTCTAGGTTTTTTATCTGGGGGAGTAACGCAGATTCTATTCCTCTAGATTGAAAACTTTTATGGAATGATGAAACTCAATGCCCTTTTTAGTATCAGATTAGATTGTGTATATTGGCATAACTCTTTTCCATTGAGATATTATGATAACTATTCATATGGAACCTTGTTAGTATATTTTTTTGTTCTGACCCTATAACATGAGTTCTTCTTCATCCAGTTTATCACTGAATCTTTCTATAAATTGATGTCTCTATAATATATACGTTGTTGATGTAGATTAAAATGGGTGAAAAGTTCCTCCACAAAAATCGTAGTTAATGATACTGTTTGACTTCTATTTATTTTGTAAAAAACTAGGACATCTCGTGGAATCTTGAAGACATGGGTGGAGAATCCGACATAACAGTGATCAAGATAGTTGGTGATATAGAAAAGAGTATAATTTGGTTATGTCAAGGTACATTCATTAACTTCATAATAAAATGTTGTAGTATGGAAACATCTATGAGAGAATTCATTATAGTTTCCCATAGCATACATCATTCTATTAATATATGTCCATGTTCAAAATAAGACATAGGTAGAGTTAGTGAATGTGATAGAATTAGTGAGCTCACATACAACTCAATGACATGAACTTTCTTTTATTTCATGTTACATATTATGCCTCTTATTTCCTATTATATCATCATGGTAGGTTGATATCAATTTGATCATGGTGATCAACATTATAATGTTTTTAAGGATATCCTAATGTAATTTAGGTTAAATTTGAATATGATTTTGGGGGTGTAGAGGAGTTGAAGATCTAGTCATCTTGGGTAACATAGATGATATATTTCATATAGATCAAAATGATCTGAATTTTAGTTAAGATATGTATTCAAACTTAATGGAAGAACTACAAGATTCAAGATTTCAATTAATATATGATTTAATGATTCTATAGAATAATCCCAGTACATGTTAGAATCTAATGCTTACATGGAATTAGATTATATTCAAATCATTTTCCAGAAGTATAATGTGGGGCCTAGAATTTTTGACCCCATCATAATTTACTATGATTACACTGTGTTACTGGATCTTTCCTTGGATCCAAGGACATATAAATACAAAATATAATATAATTTGGACGTTTCATATCTTGAGTGATTTTTATAAATTTGGTGATGTCACAATGATAAGAGTATCCATGGAGGAAAAAGTTACAGACCCCTTGATGAAGGATATATCTCAGAAAATCAATGATTTTAATGTATGAGAATGTGGACTTTTAACACCCCAAGGATTTTCAGAAAAATTAAATATTTAATTCATGAAACACTAAGTCTCTAAAATACAACATATTGTTATAACCATACTAATAAACATAATTTTTTTTCATTTATGTGATTTGAATCTTCAATCTCTAACACAAGCGGTTATGTTTAGGTTCATTTATTGAGTATGATAGAACAAACATACTTATTGGTGAATAGTATCCTACGCTTATGAATTGTAAACTAACCATATGAATATTAATAAAACCTAATGAATAGTAATGTTACCCGTATGAATAATATTATTACCCTAATGAATATTATATTTTCCCATGAAAGTAGACATAGATATTAGGCACCTTATAAATGATGTAGAATATATTAAAAATTCTTTATTATGTATCCATATTTTTTTGAGTGATAAATAAATAAATTAAATTTTAAAATAAATAATTATTACATTTTCTTAAAATTTATACCAAAATAAATATATTTTATCCATATGATAATAACATAATTTTATGAGACCCTATTTAATTTTTCATGATGTCATAAATCAGTTTTAATATTAAAATTAGTATTCTTCGAGTAAATGATTATTTTGATTAAAAATAAAATTTATAAAATTAGTAAATAATTATCATAAAATAGAGTTCATTTTTGGATTTTTAAAGATAGAATACTGGTTAGGTTTCATTTTAAGTATTTTTGTGAAATAAATGAGTTTTTGTTGATTAATAAATTGAAATATTTAGGATAAATTTTAAATACATGGTTTATTTAGTCATGGATTCTGTCATGATGAGGTAAGCACACATGGTTCGATCTAACATGAGATTTCCACTATATAGTTTCATGGAATCATCAAAATTACTTGATTTAAGGAAAAAATATTAAACTTATGATCAAAGTATTAAAAAATCCACCGTCCATCCACTATAAATACTAGCCCTCACACCCTCATTTTATCACACATCTCAAGATTCATACCATGCATAATGTAATCTCAAATATTTCCACAAGCTCATCCCCCATGTCATACATACTTTGATCACCTAAAAATTCCAATTACACTCCCATGATGAGTTTATAAATATAATATTGATTTTAGAGGTGAATTTCTCTTTTCAATTGTTTTGTTTTTTTATGAAGTTCAATTTTTATATTTTATTTTGAAACCTCATCTAATAAAAATGTTATGAAAACTATAGAACCTTATTGTTATTGGAATGATGAATTTATAATGTAATATTACATCATCAACCCTTCTTTTACCTCTGGTTATTTTAAAAAGGAAAACACTATCCGAGATGTGTTAATTTATTACATTTACAAAAGACCGGTGTTCAATTTTCATTACCAGCGTCAATTATAGTCCTGATTAAATTTTTATTGTTGAACCAAAATATAATTTATATATTTTGTATCATATATGTTTTTATGATAATTCTTTATACATGTTTTTTTCTAAAATAAAATGTGTTTGTTGTGTTCAAAACATGTAATTAACCCAACCAGTTATCATTAAATAATTTAAATTATAATTCATCTTCAGACCATCTAAAAAATGAAATTTACAACCACGTATCATTATATATAATAAATAATAACATATAATCTCATTTTTGGGCCACTGTAATCATTTTACAAGATTCTTCATTCATGTATAAAAGTAAACCAGTAACGAATAATAAGGCCGCAAAAGCTCCCAAACAAAAAAACTAAACATCTTAAAGCCATCAAGAAATCCATGAATGAACTAAATAAGCATATAATAAATCTATTACATAGATAAGGGGTTCAGTACATAATAATTAATTAATTATATTATTTATACATTACACTAAGATGAATTTTAGAACACCATCACAATGAAGGTATGTGATTTTTTCGTTAACAAAAGTTTTCATTCACTTAACTCAGATTTTATACTTATCTCAATTAAATTTTTATTTATTCATATTTAATAATAAAAAATTATTTTTTAATGTTCTATATATGTTTAAAAATGAAATTAATTCTTAATTTTTTAGTGTGTTATATGACCCGAACTAGTCATTCAAAAATTCATCCTGATAAACAACATTGTTTCAGGGGACCTTCTTGAATTATTAACTATTTTCATGTAAACTTGGTAATATATTTTAAGTGATTTTTTTATATAAATTTTTTTATCACTAATCAACTTATTTTTTTATTCCAAATTTTATGTATTAAAACATGACTTTCCCCATTAAAATATCTTAATATTTTCCTAAAATCGTAGTAAATTTTTTTATTTCTAATTTTTATTTAAAAAAGATTTTATTTGATATCCCATTAGTGTGGAAATATTTATGACTCAATTATGTTATAAATGTTCATAAATATTATTTAATTTGATATAAATGATTAAAAATATAATATAATTTATATAATATATTATTTCTAGAAGAAATATTCTTTACAATGTAACAAAGTATTTTCTTTCTCGTCTCATGTTATCTTTAATGTGATATACACATTGGTCACAACATATTCCATTCATGTTATGTATGTAAATACATTTTTATATCATATCAAGAGATTAATTATTGTAATTATATTCTAGTATATTTTTATTTTAATGATTCATTGTGGAATATGACACATTTAAGTGTTAAATGATTATTTTTTCACAAATTTTTTAATGGTTTCCATTAAAAGAATCTTCATCTCTGTGAGAATCCATTACTAAAATTATTAATAAATATTGGTTTATCTCTAATGATATCATCAATAATATATTTTTTTAATGGTTTCTAATTAGTTTTTCTGTGAATGTTCAATTATGATGTTATTCACTATGTTTCTCTGAATGATTAGTGTTAAGTTTAATGATTGGGTAATGTTTTTTTAACTGTGGAAATATTTAATAATATGTATCATCTATTGAAATTGTACATTAAAAGACATATTTTTATATTATTAAATAATTTTATAATGAATTATTTAGACTTTAAGTGATAGGTGGGTCCAGAAACAGCCCCTCAATCCATCGACTGGTCTCATAAGAAAAACTAGTTGGCGACAAACCCATCAAGTTTTTTTCCAAAAATCATACGGGATTCTAACAACATACATAAACCATTCGAATGGTATGATGGTTAATGTGTGAGACAAATTAATTCCATATAATAATAATTAGAATTATTCATTATTCAGTTATTTCTATCCTTTCGGATTTTACTCTATCAAAATCAATAGATGAACATTCATTCTACGTATATTGATATTGTTTGATTTTCAATTAATCACCATGCCATAATAATTATGTAAAATTTATTATGATTTAATTAACATTTTTTACTGATTCCATTATATGTATCCCTTACTAATAATTTCATAACACCCATTATAATAGTTTTCCTTCCCCAATATATAAATTAGATTTTAATTTTTTAGTTTTCAATGATGTAGTTTGTTATATTTTGTTATGTAGTAAATGTTAGTTTTTTCTCTCAATGTACACAGGGTTCATTGACTATATCATGTTTCTTCAAAACTACTAAAATAATAATCCCTTAAGGTTTTAATTCCTTGTAATGATGCTAATGTAACAATGTATTGCATCACCTCACATCATCTAGGGATGTTTCATTACAACTGTCATTAGAGGATGTTTATTATAAACCATGGGAATTATATTTATGAATAATAGATTAGGCATAATAACCACATGATAGAAATTGTGGACAAGAATAGAATAAAATCCTAATATTAAGTACATGTAGTGATTATGTGGGTATTCTCGGCAATACATCTCTATCTAGATAATATAAGTAGACGTTGTGCTGGAAGAGAAGTACCTACGGGTTACAAAATTGACAATTTGTTCCTATCATGACTCAGGGTAACATGATACACAACAATAGGTCATACTTCACACCTGGTATGACACTCCTGGATGATATTATTAAGATAATTCACATTTTCTTTACACGCCATTTTAAAGATATATTTTTTGCAAACGTAGAAAATGTATATGGTTCTAGGATAAACGATGCAAAAATTGATTTTATATGATATACATTGTATAGTGTAATAGAGATTTAATAAATAAATGTGCTAATATATTATATGTAATTGATTATAAATGAATCCTATTATAAGGAATCATATATTCACCAACACGCATTATTAAAAATGTAATAATGATCATATAAATAATGGTATTATGCCAAAATTCCAATAGGAAATTTACTCCATTGTTTCCTCATCATATGTGGCAATGGAATAATGTGTTTAAAAAATATAAAGATAATTATATGTCTACTATTGAATTTAAGATAACCAACATAATAAGATTACTATATAAAAAAATGTGGATTATGGTATGAAAGAGAAATTTTTTTTTCTTAAATGTGATAACTATGTAATGAATCATCATGGGAAATACCGGAAAGGCATGAGAGTTTGTAGAATTGTAGATAAATGGGTCACCAATTTATGAATAAAAATGAATGATAGAAATCAATGATGTTCAATGATTCAACTACAAGGAGATGATAAACTATGTGAATCGATGTGCCAAGGGTCAATGGTATATGCCGTACTTGATGTTACTAGAAAATGGTCATGTCATGATACTATCACATATGAAGTGGAACAATTAATATGCATCCATAAGAATTATTTCATTTGAATATTTTATCCGAAATGTAATGGTTATATTAAATATGGAATATATGAGGATTGTACTATAGTACTATTTGATTTTGAATTTGAGTTCGAATACTAAATTGTAAAAATGTTAAGTAACTCAGAAGAATTTTAATATCTTGGGATAGTATAAGGATTAAAGAATGAAAACCCAAAATATATTCTGATGATTGAGGTAATGATGATGAAATGATTGATATGGATAAGTACCAACTACCTCAAAACATAATACTGGATTTTATACAAGTGGTCTAGATATCATTGATGGAGTTTAAAACGTTTATTGATATAAGGAATATATCCAATAGTATCTTTACAGGTCAGTTCATGTTTTTGACAAGGTTTTAGAGTAATTTCTGTTATTACCATATTTCAAGAGGATAAATTTTGTAGGAAATTTCATATTTTGAATTTATTAATTTATGGATGGTTCATCTTGATAAATGGAAAATAAGGTAGAATATGAATTGAGTAGGATAGATCATAGAGTTATACACAGACATTGGATTTCCAGTTACCTCATATACATGGATCTAGCAAAGATGGATATAGAAATGATTCTATTGGGTTTGATCAGGATCATTTGGGATGATAAACAAATTATGAAATGGTTTGAGTTGACAATTTTATGAGGATATAGATTTTAATGTAATAACATGATCAAAACTAGGCTAATATATGAAATATAGATAGTTTAAGTCAAAAAAGGTTATTTTTGTGTTCATGAAATTGAATAGAATATTTACACTCTTATAGATTGTAATATTTTTTTAAAATGTGTCAAAATAGTCTTAATTTTTTTTGCAGTTAGTATCTTTTTTCCTAATTGTAGTTTATGGTTTGGTTGTATTGATCATTCATAAATAATGTTCTCCATCACATTCCATCATATCATAATGGTTCGATAATTCATCCATTACCAGGATATCAAATTAGAATTTCTATTTCTTTAGAAAATGATTTATTCCATTCATCCCTTAATAAGAGGATATTTTACCCATATTTATGATATGGGTATCCCACAAGTAAATTATCATTTATCAACCATTATCTTTCGAATTTCAATTTCAATATTTCAATGATGCAATTTTTTAGGAGGGGATAATGTAACACCCTAAGGATTTACAAATTAATTTAATATTTAATTCATGAAACCCTAAGTATCTTCTAAACAACACATTGTTATAACCAAGCCAATAGACATAGTTTTATTATTTTTGTTATTAGAATTTCAAAAATGTGAATTATGTGGTTCTGTTCAGAGTAATTTTTGGAGTGTGGTAGAACAAACATAATTTTAGGTGAACAGTAACCTATCCTTATGAATAGAAACCTACCGTCATTATTAGTAATATACACTTATGAATAATAAATGTATTTTTATGAAAAGTAATATAAACATTATGAATAGTAACATTGACAATTAATGTATATGTAATGTTTAGGGACCTTATGAATGATGTAAAATATTTTATAAATTATTTATTAAGTATTAATATTTCATTGAGTGATACATAAATAATATCAATCCTACAATAATAAATTAATTCAATTTTCATTAATGGGTTCTTAATAAAATATATGGTATCAATATGTCTATTGAGTAATTTTATGAGACACGACTTAATTTTTCAATGTGTCATAAAATCGTTTATAATAGAAAAATTTCAATATTTCAAGTAAATGTTGATTTTAACAAAAAATTAAATTTTTTAAAAATAGAATTCTTTTTCATAAAATGGTTTTATTATTCTTATTCTATAGATAATATATGGTTATGTGAGTTTTTTTAGTTTCCTGAAATACATGAATTTTTTGGGAATAGTAAAATACAATGATTTATGATAAATACTAAATACAAGATTTATTGAGTGATGGATGATGTCCTGCTGAGGTCAGCACACTTAGTTGGAACTCATATGTAATTATTAGTATTTTTTTCTCATGTAATAATCACAATTTTATATTGTAGGTAAATTTAAAAAAATTATGATTAAATTATGAAAATACATTCATCCCCTCCGCTATGAATACAACCCCTCACATCCTCATTTCATCACCCATCTCAAAAATCATGTCATGAATAAAATCATATATAATATCTCCCTAAACTCCTCCCCCATTTCCAGTTTTCTTTGGTCTCCATGATATACCAAATCTTCTCCCACTAAAGAGGATACAAAATTAATAGAGATTGAAGAGGAAAATTCGCCTTTTCAATTATAAATTTTCAATGTAATTTGATTTCTTTTTTATTCTCACCTATTTTCGTCAAAATGTTATGAAAAACCCATTAACTTATATGTAATGTAGTTTTGTTATGATAAATTTATATTTTATCATCATATACTCTTTTTCCATACTTTTATATATTAAATAAAAATATCATTCGAGATTTGTAAATTTGTCATAATCTAGGAAGACAACTTTTCAATTTTTATTACCATCTTCAATTATATTAATGAAAAAATTATCATTTTTAAACCATATTATAACATATTTATTATTTCTCATCTATGGTTAGTGTAACTCCCTAACCCCAGTTACCCAGAGTCGGTGCATTATTGTGTAACGTTGGCATGATCACAAAAGATCATCTCTCGAAAGACCGATTAGTTTAGTAGCCTTGGAAACACTAGATACATTCATAAGTCTTACATTACATCATAAAGTAAAACAAAAATACAATAAAATCTTGTCTTTATATCCCCTCATACTATCCCTGCAGGTCATTCATAATATACTTCTTCACATCATAGAAAAATTAAAACATTGGAGGGGGTGAGCTCAGATGCTCATCAAGGATAAAAATATAGAGGAAGCGTTCATAAATAAAAATTAACATTTAAGGCAATGTATAAGTAAAAAAAATACCTTTTAAACCTGAACTTCAGCATAAAATGGAAAAATAAATTGAATTAATGAAATTTTATTATTCACATGGATATTCTTCTAGTCAAATAATCACATGAAATATCAATAACCACATTCATAATTTTGGAATGAATAATACTAGACTATCATAACCACATAGCCAAGGCCTTGTGCCAAGACTACAAATAAGATTTTTTCAAATCCTCATTCCAAGACACTAGTTTGTCTCATGAGACCTGCTAATGCATCGAGGTGCTATAGTAGACTCCACCCATCACATATTAAGTCCAATGCATTCCCCGTATGAATAGGTTTAAACATATCATAAACCGTAACATAATTGTATCACATAAAACATGCATACAAGAAACATAACATTTACACATTTCAATCACAAGATATGAATACAACAAATTGATATAATAAAAAAAATTAAAACCATTTTCAATACAAAAAAAAATGAAAATTAAAACTTTGTATTTACTTTTCATTTAAAAAAACTTATGGCTTGTAGAGGAAGCCAAAACTCAAATAATGGTCAAGGCGGCGGAGAAGTCAGTGTCACCGCATACATACAACAAGAAACACATTCCTTTTTGTCATTTAGTAAAATGATTTGTATAAATAGATTCCTTTTTAATAAACTTAAAAGTCAAAGTGGTTTATACCCCATTTAAAAGAAATTTCTGTATAAAACAAAATATGCCTCAATCAATGGAGATTGAAACGAAGTCCCATACAATGATAATTTTTCTTAAATAAAATATATCTATTATGTGTATTCACTATAAGTAAACATAATGAAAGTAGAAGTACAAGATAGTAAATTATAATATCATGACATAATTTGAAATTAGGAGATTAACCCAATGAACAGAAATTGGGTTAAGAAGTTCCCTTACCTAGTGTCCGACTAGACTCGATCATTCTTTAATCTCCTGAATAATAAGCTACGGTTAATTTATACTTTCTTAAGAAACTTTTTCATGTTCATTATTAATTTAATATCACGTATTACCATGTTATGAACATTATGTAATTATTTAAGTTAATAATGGTCGTTTTGTCGATCTTTGGTACTTTAGTCAAAAATTATCTTCTTATAATTACAAGTTGTCCTTGTGGTGAAATATCCATTATATACAAAATTATATTAATGATTTAGATATCATATATATCATATATATCCTGTATATACATGCATTTATAATATTACTTATCATTTATAGATAAGAAATGAAATGCACAGTTCATGGAGACGGTAAGTCATACATACGTATGAACGCTACTTTCATTTCAATTTCGTATTTAATGGAATAAAATTATAATTAAATAAAGTTATACTACAATTCCAGTATAATAACATGTATAATATCATTTACTCCATCCGTTATACATATCACATATGGCATTAACGATTCAAATCACTTCGAGGGGGCGGTAGTCCTCACATCCTAAAAAGAAATTATCGCGTTTACCCATAATGGAAATCATAAAGGAATTAAATAAATGAAAAATACAGAATCATAAGGAAAACAAAAACATAATATATATCATTTATAAAAATAGTGTCATCATAATTTCCACCATGAGTGGTGTTAATAGAATATTGAACAATCATCATTTTGTGAGGCAGTAATTCGCCACCCACACAAACAGTATATTCATTAAACATTAGACGAAGGTGTGTGTAAGTGTAAATAAAATACTTCCCATAAAAACGTCCAAGTATATTAATGATACTGGTGTTGTTAAAAAATAATAGAATAAAAATATTTTACGGGGTTGGAGAAGCAAAATAAAACAAAACAATGTAAGAGAAGATATTACCATTAAAATCGGGTAACTTTTTTTTTGATTTGAGCCAAAGTCTTCATCGGGAAGAATTCTTCCCAAAATGATGCTCCTAAGAGTAAGAGATAGAATTTGAGAGAGTATTTTGGTAGAGGCTGGCAGAGCCAAATGGCTTGGAAGGTCTAAATAAGTTGGTAGTGTTGGAGGGCCTTTTATAAGAGAGGATGAGAACTCTTGGAAGGTCTAGAAATGTTACATTATTATGAAGTGCTTTTCAGATTTCAAAGGACCCACAATGATATAGTTCGAGTATAAGGTGATAATGGTTCTAAATATACCCTTCCAATAGGTTTTAGACAAGTGTATGTCTTATATTTTTCATTATCCTTTCATTTTATTTAAATTGTTAATTAATGAGGTAATCGCTGCATCATCATGGGGTCATAAATATTTTAATTTATTTAATGTCTAAAAATTATAAAAAAATTACCATGATGTATGAAATTGATCTAACTTTCCAATGAATATTTATAATATAAAATTTAACTTATATAACCCCATTTAATAATTTTTTTACTAAAACAACACATGTTTGTGACAATTTTTTTTGTACTTTAAATAAAAAGTTATTAATGTCATTTTCTTACCCAAGTGGCTCCATATGACCCCATGTTGACCCATGGATCGAAATGGTTCTCCATTACTCATCTAATAAGTGTAGTACAAGTTTAAAGATATTTTCATATTTTTATGATATCATTTTTACCTCAAATTTCACTAATTACCTTTAATCGTGATTAAAAAAACATAAAAGTTACTATTTACCAAAAAATTATTTTAATCCCTTTGAATAAAATTTTACTTCCTAATGAAAAAAATGTATGTAGGATTTTTTAAAATTAAATCATAAAAGTGGTAATGATTCATTTTCATGAAAAAATCGTTTTTAAACTACAACTTAGTGGTTTCACTATTTATCAAAAATTGAAGTTTTTCTGAAAAATACCAAAAGTTCATCCAAAACTATAATTGATATTCTGAATTCAAAAATGTTGTCTATTTTAAAATATTAAAAACATATAAGTTTCATTAATTAATTTTATAATTAATTCCCGCTGTCAAAACAAATAGCGTGTTTTTAAAAACAATATATATCAAAAGATTGACAATTGATAATGTCCAATTTCAAAGTGAAATTAATTATAATGACCACCATTAGATAAAATGGTAAAAATATACTCTAATTATACTTTAAAACCACTCAATAGTATAAATTATCACTATAAATTATTTTGATTGATAAATTTGTTTTATGTATTTTTCTATTCATAGAAAATTGGATGTTCTCAAAAAATTACAAAAAAAATAAACTTAGGATAATTTTGATATTTCGAATAAAAAAATGAAGCCTATTTTGAAATATAAAATTTATATAATTTCAGAAGGTGGGTATTACTATTCATAACATCTACATTGATTGGTCGCGTTGTGTAAGAATCTCTAACTTGCGTACAATGCAATCTATTACATTATTGACAGAGAATCGTACCATGGAAGCTTGGGGTTTGACATTTCCCCTCCTTCAATAAATTACATCCTCGCAATTTGAAATTTTTCTTTGTAAATTTTGGTTGAAAATAGACAATACCTTTGTAGAAAACCCACATCAGAAATAAGGTTAATAAAAATATAACTTTAAAAGAAAGAAAGAGAAGTACATAGGTCACCCAAGATAGCCCATACTAGGATTATATAAAAATATGGATATGGAGGGAAAAAAACCATCAAGGCCTGATGGAGAGTTGTAGAAAAAAGTGTTAAGAGAAGGTTAACTATAAGAAAATCACAAACTTGTGATTGGTTAAACGATCATTGATCCCCCTGTAGGAAAAGTCAACTAACAACATTTTTGTATTAAGTTACCTTTGTTAAAGTTGAGGAATGTATTTAGGATATTTACTAAGAATACTTGTCACGTAGACTTTCATTCTTTAATAAATATTTACCAAAAACCCATCTTTCACTCAAAAAGATAATTGAACTCAAAAATATTATATTTATACTAATTGTACATGGTTCTAAATCATAACACATACCATTTAGATTAGGACAACTATTTTGTAATAACCCTGGACTTCTTGTAGGCTAGTGGTATATAATAAAGGCATGTCGCGCTATGGTTGTGGGTTCGATTCCTGCAGCTTTGTCCAATGGGACGGGTTATCACCCAACCTGCAAGTTGTTCTTTTCCTAAAACTATTTTATTATAATATTCCAAAAATAATCTTCATAAATGTTTTAACCATAAACAATACTATCCAAAGTTCAACTTAATCCATTCCAACTATTATAGTTATCCCAAATACCTCTGTCCAGACTTTCTCTAAAAAGGCACTAAATTCCAAAATCAATTGTATCATCAGATTTCTCAAACAATGTAAAGTTTCTCTTATTGGCTCATACAAAAATATGATTACCATCATCATATTAAAACCATAATGAAAAATACAAGTATTTCAGTACAATCCTTATATATATCACATTATTCATATAACCAGAATATAATTCTTGAGTCCAAAAGCACAAATACATTAATTATTCCACTTCAACTGTAGTAATAACATATGATTATCCTTGATCCCTTGGCCTTTTCTATGGTAAGATTCCATGATGGTTAGGATATTAATTTTCATAATGCCCCATTTCCCTACAATTTTAGCATTCAACATTGATAGCCTCTTTCTTTCCCTTACTATCATGAGCCTGGTGACCTATTTCTCCACATTTATAAAAAACTCCCATTTCTTTTAGGCAAGTTCCAGGGTGATTCTTCCCAATATTATCGAATAATTGAAAATCATTCATTCCCTTTTTCCCTTTATCTGTCTCTAGTTCCTCAATTTTCTTCTTCTCTTGCTTTACTTTATTGCCATAAGATTTATATAATTCCTTTTCCGTCTTTATAGCACATGATACAATATCTTCATACGACGAGAAAGATTGTGAGACTAAGGCTCGACGGAGAAACAGTTTTAACCCATCAAGGAAACATTCAATCTTACTTATTGGGTTACGTATATAATCTGCAGCATGTATCACTAACCTAGTAATGTTGGCCTCATACTTTGCGACATTCCCATCCACCTTTTGTCTTAGACTCAGAAATTTCCTTTTCATATCTGTTCGATGGTCACGAGGAATGTATTTTTCTAATAAAAGCTCTTTGAACTCCGTCCATTCCATATTTGATACTTCATTATCTTCCTTTGTGATTTGAATCAACGAACACCATTGATCAACATATACAGTGAGGCAATAAACTGCCATGATAACCTTTTCCCTTTCACTACTCCCTAAGGCATGAAATATTTTCTCTAGGGAATTTATCCATTGCTCATCTACTAAGGGATTTGTACTCCCATTGAATGTTGGTGGTTTTTTCCTCATGAAGCAGTCTAACATTGACCCTCCATGTTGTGGATCAGGGTGTCCATATGAGTAAAGTTATTATTCATAACTACGTGGAGTGCATGCATTGATACAGTTTCCATTCCTCCCACTATGCTCAATTTCTAAACAATGTCATAAACAAGATTAGTTTATGAATTTAAATACATAATTCCGTGCTTGTAAAAAACATATCATAAATTGAACAGTTTATGGATATAATCCATAATCATAAAAATGTTTTCTTTGAGGAAATATATACTCATCAACCCTTCATAAATGTTTGTAAAGAAAATGAGATTATCTTAAGCATGTCCCCTGGGAGTGTCGTAACCAATAGTGTAGCATGGCTCGTTGTCGTGCACCAGTTCCAATTTGAGTCTATCTCAAAGTGGTGTTTTCGGGTTTTACCGCAAGGTAAATCTGTGCCTGAGTTGCCTCTACCTCCTCTTATCCAGACATGGATGTATTGCTCGAAAAACACACAAAATCTCTATAATATCGAAATTCTAGGAAGTTATTCTATAATAATCCTCAATGTATATCTTTGGGATATATACTCTAATCAGAGATTATATAAATCTAGATTCCAAGGTTAGTACTAAACTCCCTTTGATACCAACTGCAATGACCCGACCCCAGTTACCCAGAGTCGGTGCATTACTGCATAACATTGGCATGATCACAAAAGATCATGTCTTGAAAGGCCGATTAGTTTAGTAGCCCTGGAAACACTAGATACAGTCATTAGTCTTACATTACATCATAAAGTAAAAAAACTACAAAAACATATTTTCTTCATATCCCCTCATACTATCCCTGCAGGTCATTCATAATATACTTCTTCACATCCTGAAAAAATTAAAACATTGGAAGGGGTGAGGTCAGATGCTCAGTAAGGATAACAATATAGCAGATGTTTTCATTAATAAACCATCACATTTAAGGCAATGCATAACTAAAATAAAAGCCTTTTGAACATGAACTTCAACATAATATGGAATAATAAAATGAAATAATTCCATTTACTTATTCACATGGATATTCTACAAGTCTAATAATCACATGATATATCAATAACCACTTTAATAATGATGGAATGCATAATTCTAGACTATCATAACTAGGTATCCAAGGCCTCGTTCCAAGACTACAAATAATATTTTGTCAAGGCCTTGTGCCAGGACATTGGATTGTCTCATTATACCTGTCGATGCATCGAGGAGCTATAGCGGGCTCCACCCGTCACATATAATGTCCAATGCATACCTCATATGAATAGGTTTAAACAAATCATAAACCATAACATAATCGTATCACATAAAACATGCATAAAGGAAACATAACATTTCCACATTTCAGTCACAAGATAACAATACAACACATTGATATAATAAAAACTCTTTCAAAACCATTTTCAATACCAAAATAAAAGAAAACTAAAACATTGTATTTAGTTATCATTTAAAAAAAGTTATGGCTTGTAGAGGAAGGTGAAACTCAAATAATGGTCATGGTGGTAGAGAAGTCGTTGTCGCCGCATACGTATAACAAGAAAATCATTCCTTTTTGTCGTTTAGTAATACACTTTGTATAAAAATATTTCTTTGGAATAAACTTAAAAGTCAAAAGGGTTTCTAAACCGTATAAAAGAAATTTGTGTATAAATCAAAATATGCCTCAATGAATGGAGATTGAAACGAAGTCCCTTAAAATGATAATTTTTATAAATAAAATAGATCTATTATGTGTATTAAATATAAGTACACATAAAGAAAGTACAAATACAATATATTACATAATAATATCATGAAATAATTTGAAATTTGGAGATTAACCCAATGAACAGAAATTGGGTTAAGAAATTCCCTTAGCTCGTGTCCGACTTGAATCAATAGTTCTTTAATCTCCTGAATAATAAACTAGAGTTAATTTCTACTTGCATAAGAAACGTTTTCATGTTAATTATTAATTTTATATAACTTATTATCATGTTATGAACATTATGTATCTATTTATGTTAATAACCGTCATTTTGTCGATCATTGGTACTTGAGTCAAAAATAAACTTCTTATAATAACAAGTTGTTCATTTGGTGAAATATCCATTATATCTAGAATTATATAAATGATGTAGATATCATATATATCATATATATCCAGTATATACATGAATTTATAATATTAATTAACATTTATAGGTAAGAAATGAAATTCACCGTTCATGGAGACGGTATGCCGTACGTACGCATGAACGCTACTTTCATTTCTATTTTGTATTTAATGGAATAAAATTATAATTATATAAAGGTATACTATAATTCCGGTATAATATAATGTATAATATCATTTACTCCATCCTTTATAAATCCCACATATGGCATTAATGATTCAAATCACTTTGAGGGGGCGGTAGTCCTCACTTCCAAAAATGAAATTATCGCGTTTACCCATAATGGAAATCATAAAGGTTTTACATAAATGAAAAATACAGAATCATAAGGAATACAAAAACATAATATATATCATATATAAAAATAGTTCCATCATAATGTCCACCATGAGTGGTGTTAAAATAATATTGAACAATCATCATTTCATGAGGCAGTAATTCGCCACCCACAGAAATAGTATGTTCTTTAACCATTAGATGAAGGTGTGTGTAAGTGTAAATAAAATATTTCTCATATAAACATCCAAGTATATTGAGGATACTATTGTTTTTACAAAATAAATGAATAATAAGAGTTACGGGGTTGGAGAAGCAAAACAAAACAAAACAACGTAATAGAAGACATTACCTTTAAAATCGGGCAAATCTTGTTGGATTTGAGCCAAAGGCATCTTTGGAAAGAATTCTGCCCAAAGTGAGGCTTCTAGAAGTAAGAGAGGGATGCTGAGAGATTATTTGGGTAGAGGCTGGCCGATCAAAATGACTTGGAATGTGTGAATATATTTGTATTTGTGGGGGCCTATTATAAGAGGAGAGGAGGGGAATCATGGAAGGTCATGAAATGTTACATTATTATGAAGTGATTTTCGGATTTCAAAGGTCCCAAAATGATGTATTTCGAGGATAAGGTGATAATGGTTAGAAATATACCCATCCAATAGGTTTTAGAAAAGTTTATGTCTTAGATTTTACATTATATTTTCATTTTATTTAAATCGTTAATTAATGAGGTAATCACTGCATCCGCATGGTCTCATTAATAATTTAATTTATTTAATGTCTAAAAATGATAAAAAAATTACCATGATGTAGGAAATATTTTTATTATTCCAATGAATATTTATAGTTGAAACGTTAACTAATATAACCCCATGTAATTATTGTTTTTGTAAAACAACACATGTTTGTTGCAATTTTATTTTTACTTTAAATAAAAAGTTATTAATGTCATTTTCTTACCCAAGTGGCTCCATGTGACCCTAATTTTACCCATGGATTAATTTGGTTGGCCATGACTCATAAAATAAGGGTACCACAAGTGTCATGATATTTTCATATTTTTATAATATAATTTTTACCTTAAATTTCACTAATTACCTTTAATCGCGATTAATAAGACATAAAAGTTACTATTCACCAAAAAAATATTTTAATCTCTTTGAACCAAAAGTTTACTTCCTAATTACAACCATGTATGTCAGATTTTTTAAAATCAAATCAAAAAAGTGGTAATGTTTCATTTACATGAAAAATTAGTTTTTAAACTACCACTTATTGGTTTCACTATTCATCAAAAATTGATGTTTTTCATAAAAATACCAAAAATTCACCCTAAACTATAATTGATATTCTGAATTAAAAAATGATTTATATTTTACAAAATTCAAAACATAGAAGTTTCATTAATTAATTTTATAATTAATTCCCGCTGTCAAAACTAGTAGCGTGTTTTTAAGAAACAATATATATCAAAAGATTGACAATTGATTATGTCCATTTTCAAAGTGAAATTAACTCTAATGGTCACCATTGGATAAAATGGTAAAAATATATTCTCATTTTACTTTAAAACCAGTGAATAGTATAAATTATCACTGTAAATTATTTTGATTAAAACATTTGTTTTTATGTATTTTTCTATTCATAGAAAATTGGTTGTTCTCAGAAAATTACAAAAACATCAACTTAGGATAATTTTGATATTCCGAATACAAAAATGAAGTTAATTTTGAAATATAAACTTTATATAATTTTAAAAGGTGGGTATTACTAATCATACTGGCTACTTTGAATGGTCGCGGTGTGTTAGAATCTCGAACTTTTGTACAATAAAAGCAATTACATTATTGAATGAGAATTGTACCATGGAAGCTTGGGGTGTAAATATTAGGAAATATTTTTGAATAGAAGGTTTTTATTTATAAAAATATTTTGTTTTTTGTGTTAAAAAACCTCTAATTAACCCAAACAATTATCATTAAAAAAATTATATAATGATTCATCATTATTAAATGTATAAACATGAAAATTAAAACCTTCAAACCATATATATTTTCACTTAATACATAAAAAATAATTTCATGAAAACCATATTTATTTTACAAGATTATATAATCATTTGAATATGTAAACAAACCTTCAATAATGCCAAAGAAAACGCTCGAAAACAATAATTTTGATCCTCATAAATCCATTAAAAAGTAAATGAATTAATATAATAAGGATATAAAAAATTATTTATATAAATAATAGTTTATATAAATGTTAATTAATTAATTAAATTTGGTTATCTAGGACACTACGATCAATTGAATAACACTATTTGACATAAGTTATGGTCATTCCACCCGAACATCCAATTTCATTCTGGTCACTCTTATTCTATGTGTATCTTAATAAATATCTTATTTATTCTTCTTTACTCATCATAAATTCATTGATATGTTCAATATACATTTTTCAATAATATTAATTCTTTATATTATTGGAAGATATATGTTTTGAAAGGATCTTTCAAAAATTCGACCCGACAAACAACCTTGTGTCAATGGAACATCTCAAATTCTTATCAATTTTAATGTGTATTATGTATTCTATTTATAAAATTAATATTTAGGTAAAATAACACATTTTATCATGAAAACTAATCTTTGTTCATTTATTGTTTTATAAAATTTCATCATTCCTTTTCTCTTTATAATAACTTTAATATTTCCTAAAACTGCACTAAAATGTTTTATTTGTAATATTTTGTGATAAACACTTTTTAAATTATTTCACTTCTTTGGGGAAAAATTTATACCTAAATTATAATTTTTATGATACTACCTTTTATTTTACTGGAGATACATTTCTAAAACTCTGATTTCATGAAAAATATAATCAATCTTCAAAAGAAAATTTCATTCCAAAGTAAAAATGATTTTTTATGGTCTCAATTTCAATTTTATGAGATATACGTCTTGTTCACCACTTAGAATAGGCATGTGGTGAATTTAATGACCATTAATTTTTTATATCAATAGTATAATCATTCTAATTATTTAATAATATATTATTATTATATTTATTCAAGGTGGTATGTGATAATTTGGAATGTTTAAGAATTAATTCATCATGACTTCTTCAATGGTCTCCATTAAATTTATATTCATCAATGTAAAAATATATTATTTAACATTTTACTACATCGAGGATTATGTCATATGATATCATCTACAATGTTTTTTTGAATGGTTTCTGAATAGTTAGACTAAGGATTTTATATATTAATGACATCCACCATGTTTCTATTAATTGATAGTGTTTAACTTTAATTATTGGAGAATGTTTTATTTAATTGAAACATTGATGAATATGTTACCTATATTCAATATAGATATTTAATTTAATATTTTCATTGATTGAAATCATTCCATAATTAATTATTTATACTGTCAGGGATGGTTGGAACGACTATTTCCCCTCGATACAAACTCAATTCTCTTGAGAAAAACTAGTTCGTGAAAAAAGGCCAAAGAGTTTTCTTCACAAAATTATATGGGTTTCTACCCATAATCCTAAAAAATATGAATGTTATGATGTTTTTTTTGATATACACATTATGTCCAAATAATAATCATTATATTTATTTATTATTAATTTGTTAGTTTACTTGAGGTTTTCACAATGAAAATATCTAAGAATGCATATTCATTAACTGTTTAGTGATGGTGTGTGTTTTGTAATTATTCACCATGCCAAAATGATTCTGTATAATTTAATATAATTCAATAATTACCCTTTCAGGATTCCATTATATGAAACCCTTACTGATTATTTGACATCACTCCTTTCTTTTGATTTCCATTTCTATGATATGAAAAATAGATTACATTTTGTTTTTTCATTGATGATGCTTGTTATCTTTGTTTATGTATTATATGTTTATTTCTTCTCCCAATTATAAATGGGTTCCAAGTATGTATATAAGGCCCCAGCCTTAAACCTTACTTAATATTGAATTAAATGAATAATTCACATTGAGGATCTTTTCAGGTTTAGTGTTATAGAGAATTAGATCATAACTATTACATCTCAAAAGATTACAAAGTAGACACTTCTACTATGTTTCCATAGATTAAAAAAAACTCTTAAAAAGAAACATGTCTAGTTCCTTGTTTTATATAGCATGACTTTCCCTTGATCCCATCCTTGACCCTATTCCACATTAACTCCTATGAAAACTATTTCAAAAAAAAACATGGGGTGAGCATAAAAAGCTCAGTATGGGATACACAAAGAATGAAAACTGTTAGTTTTTCAAACATCAAGTAAACCATGTATACTTTATCAAAGTAATACCTTCACATTCATGAAGTAGTGAAATCTCTTCACTGAATAAAATATCATTACATACCCTTTTGTAACAAAAGGATTACCATAAAACCCATATAAAGAACACATAACATATAAAGGTAACTTGGGACATAAACATACTTATTTGGAATAACCATACGGTCGACTTCCACACATATCTCTTAATGGAATAGCCATACGTCCAACTTCAATACATACTTAATTGAATATCCATACGGCAGACTTCCATACCCAATGCATTGGGGGTTATGACGTAACCACCCATCCTGGTATTCACATCACCACCCGTCATATGATTTATCACGTAACCACCCGTCAAATGTCTAAGTACCGTTATAAAAATCATAAGACATAAAACATATATAATGGAAAGAAAACATTTCCACACTTTGATCACAATATAGCAATTAAATATATTGACATAAAAATCCATTATAAAAACCATTTTCAATACAAAAATACATAAAATAGTATATGGTATTTATTTCGTTTTAAAAAAACATTACGACTTATTGAGGAAGCCAAAGACCAAATAATACTCGCAGCGACGGAAAAGGTTGTTGTCACCGCATACGTTAAAAAAACATTCCTTTCTGTCCTTTAATAAAATGCTTCATAGAAAAAGATTCCTTTTATATAAAAGTAAAATTAAAAGGGTTTTATACACCATATAAAATAACGTTGTTTATAAAACGAAATATTTCTCAATGAAAGGAGATTGAGACGAAGTCCCTTACCTCGGGTCCGACTTGACTCGATCATTTTTAACGTCCTTAAAATCGGGTAACTCTCATGGACTAGAGCTCAAAGGCTTCCTTGGGAAGAATTCTTCCCAAAGTGAGGCTTAAATGAGTTAGAGAGGTATGTGGATAGATAAAATGAGTAGGGGTTGGACGAGCCAAAGGCTTTGGAAGTGTGGGTAATGATATAGAGGTGGGGGTCTTTTATAAGAGGAAAGGAGGGGCACTCTTGGAAAATAAATAAATGTTCCATTATTTTAAAATGACTTTTGGATATAAAAGGTCCCAAATTGATATAATTAGAGTCTAAGTTTATAAGGGTTCTAAATCCTCCCATCCAATAGGTTTTGGACATGTGTAGGTCTTAGATTTTACATTATCATTCAATTTTATTTAAATCGTTAAATAATGAGGTAATCGCTGCATCACCATGGTGTCATAAATAATTTAATACATTTAATGTCTAAAAATTATTCAAAAAAATATCATGATGTAGGAAATAATTTTATCTTTCTAATGAATATTTATAGTCAAAAATATGACTTTTATATCCCCATGTAAAATTTTTTTTAGTAAAACATTTCATTTTGTGTCAATTTTATTTTAACTTTAAATAAAAGGCATAAATGTCATTATCAATCCCAATTGGCTCCCTGGGGTACCAAAAATCGACCCATGGGTTGTCTTGGTCGGCCATAAATCATCCAATAATGTTAGGTCAAGTGTCAAGATATTTTCATTTTATTATAATATCCTTTTTATCTTAAATTACACTAATTACCTTTAATCGTGATTAATAAAACATAAAAGTTACTATTCACCAAAAAATTTATTTTGATCCCATTGAACCACATTTTACTGAATAATGAAAATCATTTAAATTGGATTTTTGAGATTCAAAACACAGAAGTGGTAAAGTCCCATTTAAACGAAAAATTAAATTTTGTAACCACCACTTTGCGGTTTAACTATTCATCAAAAATTGAAGTTATTCAGAAAAAATCCCAAATTCACCCTAAGATATATTTGATATTCCGAATTCAAAAATGATGTCTAATTTACAAAATTCAAAATATATAAGTTGAATTAATTAATTTAATAATTAATTACCGCTGTCAAAACAAATAGCGTGTTTTTATGAAACAATAAGTATCAAAAGATTGACACCAGTTTAAGTCCAAATTCTATGTGAAATTAATTCTAACGACCACTATTGGATTAAATGGTAAAAAATATATTCTAATTTCACTTAAAAACCAATTCAAAATATTATCTAAACATCTTAATAAATTATATTAAAAAGAGGTTTTGAATTAAAATACAACATTTTTCACTATTCATTAATAAACGAACTTTATCGGAAAAATACCAAAAAATTACACAAAGTAAAATTTGATTTCCGGATTCTAAAGAAGAGTTATATTTGGTCCAATAGAATTTATATGTGTGACCAAAACTATATTTAATGACGGTTCGCCCTCAAATGTTGATAAGTGGACCTTTCGTGAAAATTAGAGTATATAAGCCTAAAATTGAATTCTTTTCGTATTTTAAGCCTTTATCCTTTATTAGATAAATGTATAAACATTTGACAAACATATATAATCATATTTTAGTTATTTCTATCCATTCCTGCCAGTACAAAAGGAATGTGTTAACTTACATTTAAAATAATATTATTTTATTACTAGTGTGCAACGTACGATTTCAAAGAAACTCTTTGTTGTGTATCGGGTACACTATCGAACATAGTAACCCCTTTAAAGTAAAATCAATATTTAATTTGAAAATATTAATAAATACGAAAATGTATTATTCATTATTTACCTGGGATGTTACATCCTTCCCCCCTTTTGGGAATTGCGTCCTCACAATTTTATTAACTTATCAAAATAAGTTGGGGTATTTATCCCTCATAGCATTTTCAGATTCCCATGTTGCCTCTTCAACCATATGGTTTTTCCACAAAACCATTACCTAGTGAATTAACTTATTTCGCAATACTTTCTCTTTTCGATCACGAATCTGGACTGGTTGTTCTTCATAAGAGAGATTCTCTTCCAACTGAACTACCTCAAGGAACAAAACATGAGATGGATCTGGCATATACTTTCTCAACCTCGAAACATGAAAAACATTGTGTACCAGAGATAAACATGGAGGTAAAGCCACCAGGTATGCAATAGATCCAACTCTCTACAGAATTTCATATGGTCCAATGAACCTTGGACTTAGCTTTCCTTTCTTACCAAATCGCATCACACTCTTCCATGGTGAGACTTTGAGAAAAAAATGATCACCTACCTCAAAAGATAGATTCTTCCTCCGGTTGTCTGCATAACATTTATGTCTACTCTGAGCAGTTTTCATGTGTTTTTGAATCAACTAAACTTTTTCTGCCATCTCTTCTACCAATTCTGGTCCCATCAGCTTCCTTTCACCCACTTCATCCCAAAATGTTGGAGTTCGACACCGCTTCCCATATAATGCCTCAAATGATGAAATCTGTATACTAGAATGAAAACTGTTATTATAAGAAAAGTCAACCAAAGAAAGATGTTGGTCCCAACTTCCCTGATAATCCATCGTACAAGCTCGTAGCATATCCTCCAAGGTCTGAATTGTTCGTTCTGACTGCCCATCTGATTGCAGATGGAAAGCTGTACTAAAATTTAATTCAGTACCCAACGACTTCTGAAGGCCTTTCCAAAAGTTAGAAGTAAACCTAGGATCACGGTCAAATACAATGGAGAGAGGAAATCAATGTAACCTGACTATATCTTTAAGATAAAAAAGGTAAAGTTGATCTAGGGAAAAATTATCTCGTATATGAAGGAAATGAGCAGATTTAGTCAAGCGATCAACAATAACCCAGATTTCATTATTACCTCGAGATGTATTCGGTTATCCCACAACAAAGTCCATGGATATATTCTCCCATTTCCACTCTGGAACTAGTAGAGGCTGATGCATCCCTTTTGGTAACTGCTGCTCTTCTTTAACCTGCTGAAAAGTCAAACAATTCACAGTAAAATCAGTAATATCGCTTTTCATTCCATCCCACCAGTAATACTCTTGAAGATCTCTGTACATCGCAGTACTGCCAGGATGAACTATAAACGGAGAACTATGAGCTTCACATAACAACTCTCTCTTCAACTGTGAATCACAAGGAACACACAATCTCTTCCCAAATCTCAAAACACAATCACTATCAATGTTGAATTCATGCAACTTACCTTTCTGCACAATCTCTACCGTTTTCTGCAACTCACTGTCTTGCTTCTGTGCTTGCTTGATTTTGTCTGATAGAGATGATTTCACTGTTACCTGAAACAAAACAGAAGGACATCCAGCACCAACAACTTGTATTCCAAAGTTCATCAAATCCTTAACCAAAGGATCAAGTTCCAAATGCAACATCGTTAATGAAGCGTTACTTTTTTGACTCAAAGCATCATCAACTTTATTGGCTTCTCCCTGAAGGTAGTGAATTGTACAATCATATTCCTTGATTAATTCCAGCCATCTCCTATGTCTCATGTTCAATTCTTTCTGAGTGAATATATACTTTAAACTTTTGTGATCAGTATATATTTCACACTTTACTCCATGCAAATGATGCCTTTAAATTTTTAAAGCAAAAACAACAGCAGCTAATTCCAAATCATGTGTAGGGTAATTTACCTCATGAGTTTTCAACTGACGCGAAGCATATGCAATAACCTGATTATTCTACATAAGGACACAACCATGTCCCTTAAACAAAGCATCACTGTATATAACAAACTCACCACTCCTGGAAGGAAGTGCAAAAACTGGAGCATTCACCAATCTTCTTTTCAACTCCTGAAAACAAACATCACATTATTTTGTCCAGATAAACTTAACACCCTTCCGAGTTAGCTTAGTCATTGGACTAGATAACCGTGAAAAATTTTCAAAAAACCTTCTGTAGTAACCTGCCAATCAAAGGAAACTACGGATCTCAGTTACATTTGTGGGTCTCGGCCATTCTTCACCAACTTTTGTTTTAGTAGGATCAACAGTTATTCCATCTTTTGAAACAATGTGACGCAGGAAAGAAATTTATTGTAACCAAAACTCACACTTGCTGAATTGTCCATATAGTTTCTTTTCTTTTAAGGATTGCATGATAACCCTTAAATGACTCTCATTCTCCTCTTTACTTTTAGAAAACACTAAAATATCATCGATTAAAACAACCACAAACTTATCTAAGAACTCATGGAATTTTCTATTCATAAGGTCCATGAATACAAAGGGTACATTAGTTAACCCAAAAGGCATAACTATTAATTCATAATGGCCATATCTAGTAAAGAATTCATTCTTCAGAATGTCTGCTTCTTTTACTTTCAACTGATGGTAACCCGACCTGAAGTCAATCTTTGAAAAATAGTGAGCTCCCTGGAGCTGATCAAACAAATCATCGATATGAGGCAATGGATACTTGTTTTTAACAATAATATTATTCATGGCTCTATAATAAATGCAAAGTCTCATTGAGCCATATTTCTTTTTAACAAACAAGATAGGAGCACCCCATAGTGATATGCTAGGTCGAATGAAACCGTTATCTAATAACTCCTACAATAGTTTCTTTAACTCTAAAAGTTCAACTTGATCCATTCGATAAGGGGGTATTAAAATTGGCTTAGAATCAGGAACTATGTCAACAGTAAATTCAACTTCCCGATCATGAATAATACCAGGCTACTCATTAGGAAAAACATTAAGATACTCATTTAACACTAGAAAATAATTAATATGAATAGTTCCTTTATTTTCAACAATATTTGAAAGGTAAAATTCATTTACTTCTTTTACTAGTTTCTCGGCCTCTTGATATGTTATCAACAGTAAGGGTTCATTCTTGAACACAAAATGAAAGCCTTTCTGAAAAGAAATTTCTTTATCTCTACAGTAAATCATAGAATGATAAACAGAAAGCCAATCCATGCCGAAAATAACATCAAACTCTACTAGAGGCAAAATAATAAGGTTTGCAGGTAGATTATTTCCACACACAAGGATAAGAAGGTTCTTATAATTCCTTTTTGTCTCAACGTTCCCTCTGGGTTTTTTTACCATAAGTTCATGGTTCATATCATGAGATGGAATTTCCAATTTACAAGAAATCTTCTCAGAAATGAAAGAATGTGTAGAACCTGAATCAAACAACACATTGGCATAATCTGAACAAACAAACAGTGTACCTGATACTACTTCATTCGATAGCCCAACATCTTCTGATGTTGTTGCAAAGGATTTCAACACCCCTTTTTGCTAGTATTCTAGATGCTTTCCCGCAATTGAGTTCTTCTTTAGACACTCATTTTCATAATCACCCATTTCATTACACATAAAACATCTTACCGTTGGCTTTTTATTGCCTTCTTGATCATCTTCCTTATAGTTATGAGCAATATGACCAGACTTACCACACCGAAAGGACATAACAGACTTGGATAAACATTCTCCAGGATGCATTTTACCACACTTCTCACATGATAGATATTTGGTTATCTTACCTCCTTACTTATTTGATGAATTCTTCCCCTTTTCCTGCCAACTAGACCTCTTATTCCACTATTTGTCATAGAACACCTGACCATCGACAAACTCCATTTCCACCTTCTCCGCACATAGAACAAGTTTTTCATAACTTTTGAACTCATGAGAAGCTAAATCCCTTCGATAATTTGGATTTAACCCTGAGTATAAACAGTTTATTTTACTATCAAGATCTCGTATGAAGTTTGGAGCATACCTTGCCAATCGAGTGAACTTTGCTTCATAAGCAGCCACATAATCATCCTCCTGCCTCAATTCTAGGAACTATTTTTCCATCCTAAGACAATCCAACTTAGGAAAATATTTCTCAAGAAACATACATTTCAATTCATCCCAGTGAAGATCCTCAATCTCATCACCATCCTTGATATTTTTTACCATCGACCACCACTGATCAGCTTCACCTTCAAAACGGTAAACATCAAGACTAACCTATTGATGTTCTGAACACCCCATGACATCAAAAATCTTCTCCAGTGCTTTAATCCACCCTTTAGCTTGTACGGGGTCATATGATCCTCTGAATGATGGGGGATGTTGCTTCATGAAATGTTCCACCACTAACATGTTACTCTGCGGTTGATCTGGATGATCTCGTGCATGGATACCACCACCATTTATAGCCTGAGTCAATTGTTCCATCACTGCAACAAAATGTTTAGTTCCAATTCCTACCATCTTAGGTTGCTAATTTGGAAGGTTGTCTTCCTCCTGATGTCGTCCGAACATAGCTTCTTTGTCTCCTCGACAGAAAACCATTCTGAACACAGAAATATCTTAATCGAAGCAACATGGTAATCTTTAAATTCTATATCATTTCAGTCATACCATAAATTAGCTTGTAATTTAACAAATTTTTAACTCCCAAATTTGTCTAAACCGACCTTTGATACCAACTATAAGGCCCTGACCTTAAACATTACTTAATACTGAAATAAATGAATAATTCACATTGAGGATATTTTCAGGTTTAGAGTTTTAGAGAATTAGATCATAACTATTACATCTCAAAAGATTACAAAGTAGACACTTATTTTTTTTTGAAATGGTTGGGGCCGAAGCCTCAATTTATTATTTGAAATAAATTACCTCTTTAGACTGGGTAGAGGGAGACCCATTACATAGCCCGAAGGCCCAAGGCCAAGTGGCCTGAATACAAGGCTTCAAAGCCCATTTTTTGCCCCAAAGGACCCCTCGTTGAACAGTACTGCTACAGTACCCATGCTGCTATAATACCGTCACCGCTACAGTATATGCTATAGTCCCTCCACCGCTATAGTGTTGTCGCTGCTACAGTGCCGCCACTGCAACAGTACCTGCTACAGTACCTAGGAAATTCGCCCTTGCCCGGATTCGTTCCTGGGACTTTTGGATGCCAAGCAGGATCATGTACCACTAGGGTACATGCTCATTGGCAAAGTAGACACTTCTACTAAGATTCCATATAATAAAAAAACTCTTAAAAAGAAACATGTCTAGTTCCATGTTTTATATAGAATGACATTCCCTTGATCCCATCCTTGACCTTATTCCACATTAAGTCCTGTGAAAAGCAATTAAAAAAAACTTTGGGTGACCATAAAGATCTCATTAAGGGATACACAAAAAATGAAAACTGTTAGTTTTTAAAACATCAAGTAAACCATGTATACATTATCAACTTAATACCTTCACCTTCATGAAGTAGTAAAAACTCTTCACTGAATAAAATATCATTACTTACCCTTTTATAACCAAAGGATTACCATAAAACCCATATAAAGAACACATAATGTATAAAGGTAACTTGGGACATAAACATACTTAAGTGGAATAACCAGACGATCTACTTCCACACATATCTCATAATGGAATTTCCATACATCCAACTTCCATACATACTTAATGGAATATCCATACGGCCAAATTCCATACCCAATGCATTGGAGGTTATGAAGTAACCAACCATCCTGGTATTCGGGGATCCACCCGTCATATGGTTTATCACGTAACCACCCGTCAAATTTCCAATGACCATTATAAAAATCATAAGACATAAAACAAATATAATGGAAAGAAAACATTTCCACACGTTGATGACAATATGTCACTTCAATATATTGACATAACAAATCCATTATAAAAACCATTTTCAATACCAAAATACATAAAATAGTATATGGTATTTATTTCGTTTAAAAAAAACATTACGGCATGTTGAGGAAGCCAAAGACCAAATAATACTCGTGGCGGCAGAAAAGGTCATTGTCACCGCGTACGTTAAAAAAACTTTCCTTTTTGTCATTTAGTAAAATGCTTCGTAGAAAAATATTCCTTTTGTATAAAAGTAACAGTCAAAGGGGTTTATACACCATATAAAAGAAAGTTGTGTATAAAACGAAATATTCCTCAATGAAATGAGATTGAGACGAAGTCCCTTACCTCGGGTCCGACTTAACTCGATCGTTTTTTAACATCCTTAAAATCGGGTAACTCTGTTATACTTGAGCTCAAAGGCTTCCTTGGGGAGACATCTGCCCAAAGTGAGGCTTCAAGGAGTTAGAGAGGGATGTGGATAGTCAAAATGAGCAGGGGTTGGCCGAGCCGATGGCTTTGGAAGTGTGGGTAATGAGGTATAGGTGGGGGCCTTTTATAAGAGGAGAGGAGGGGCACTCTTGGAAAGTAAAGATATTTTCCATTATTTTAAAATGCGTTACGGATTTAAAAGGTCACACATTGATATAATTCGAGGATAAGGTGATAAG
This sequence comes from Viscum album, assembly GCA_963277665.1. Lineage (NCBI taxonomy): Eukaryota > Viridiplantae > Streptophyta > Magnoliopsida > Santalales > Viscaceae > Viscum > Viscum album. The sequence continues at coordinate 598,618,017 of OY728161.1, read as the reverse complement.
GGTTCGAAATCCACCCATCCAATAGGTTTTGGACATGTGTAGGTCTTAGATTTTACATTATCATTCCATTTTATTAAAATCGTTAAATAATGAGGTAATCGCTGCATCATCATGGTGTCATAAATAATTTAATATATTTAATGTCTAAAAATTATAAAAAAAATATCATGATGTAGGAAATATTTTTAGATTTCTAATTAATATATATAGTAAAAAATATTACTTGTATAACCCCATGTAAAAATTGTTTTAGTAAAACATCTCATGTTTGTGTCATTTTTATTTTAACTTTAAATAAAAGGCATAAATGTCATTATCATACCCATGTGGCTCCATGGGGAACCAAAAATTGACCCATGGGTTGTCTTGGTCGGACATAACATATAAAATAGGGTTAGGACAAGTGTAATGATATTTTCATTTTATTATAATATCATTTTTACCTTAAATTACACTAATTACCTTCATTCGTGATTAATAAAACATAAATGTTACTATTCACCAAAAAAATTATTTTAATCCCATAGAACCAAATTTTACATAATAATGAAAATAATTTAAATTGGATTTTTGATATTCGAAACACAGAAGTGGTTAAGTCCCATTTAAATAAAAAATCAAATTTTGTAACCACCACTTTGCGGTTTCACTATTCAACAAAAATTGATGTTTTCCAGAAAAAAACCAAAACTCCACCCTAAGATATATTTGATATTCCGAATTCAAAAATGATTTCTATTTTAAAAAATTAAAAACATATAAGTTGCATTAATTAATTTAATAATTAATTCCCGCTGTCAAAACAAATAGCGTGTTTTTATGAAACAATAAGTATCAAACGATTGACACCAGTTTAAGTCCAATTTCAAAGTGAACTTAATTCCAATGACCACTATTGGATTAAATGGTAAAAATATATTATAATTGAACTTAAAAAAAATTCAAATTATTATCTAATCATCTTAATAAATTCGCTTAAAAATAGGTTTTAAATTAAAATACAACATTTTCACTATTCATTAAAAAAATGAACTTTATTGAAAAAATACAAAAAAATTACACAAAGTAAAATTTGATTTCCCGATTCTAAAGAAGAGTTTTATTTGGTCCAATAGAATGTATAAAAGTGACCAAAACTATATTTAATGATGGTTCTCCATCAAAGGTTGATAAGTGGACCTTTCGTAAAAATTAGAGTATATAAGCCTAAAATTGAATTCTTTTCGTATTTTAAGACTTTATCCTTTATTAGATAAATGTAAAAACATTTAACAAACATATATAATCATATTTTAGTTATTTATATCCATTCCCTCCGGTACAATGGCTATGTGTTAACTAGCATTTAAAATAATATTATATTATTACTTGTGTGCAATGTACGATTTCAAAGAAACGCTTTGTTGCGTATCGGGTACGCTATCGAACATAGCATTCCATTTAATATAAATTTAATATTTAATTCAAAAATATTAATAAATATGAAAATGTATTATTCTTTATTTACCTGGGATGTTACAATGTATCTATTATATTCAAAAATACTAAAATGATCAGTCCTTTTGTGTTTTATTCCCTGTAACAAAGAAAATATAACAATATAATGTACTGACTCTGGGCTTCTAGGGTCAGGGACATACATGACTCATATTTTTTAATATTATGCATTTCTGAAAGTTGGAGCCTACTGGGTTTGGTTTATTAGAACACAATTATATGTAATTAATGTATACATGTGTTCATTATCTTTAATGTCAATGAATATTCTTATCACATCATGGCTATTAATCTATATGACATATAATCTGATAATTTCAAGGAATAATCTTAACAGTAAAATGAATTAGTAGATCCCCATTTTGATTTATAAGTAGAGGTTCTATGATATTATTCTTCAATAATTTCTCTATATCATGAAGATGTAAAATTATGGGACACATATGATAAAAACTTTTAATGTCTATAATTATAAGAATTTCAGGAACCCTCTCATGGTGTTCATCATATGTAATTTCTAGAATATTAGATTATTGTAACATGACCTATCTGTAGGAAATATAAATTTACGTATATCATCGGATGTTCTTATGTGCAGACATGGTTATAGATCCTGAGAGTTATATATTATAATTAATGAATATCATAAGTCAGATATATTCATCTATTAATTAATATTCTTATGCAATATTATTATAGTGAAGTTGGTTTGATTGGGTTCATTATGATCAATATTTAAATAATGGAAAAAATGATCGTGTATATATATTGTATGCCACTTGAGTGAAGCTGAAATCTCAGGATCATTCATGAGAATGAATGTTCAGGATAAATTCATTTACATATTGTTCTATGGGAAATTTCATTTCAAGAATGTCAATGAAGGGAATTTCAAAAACATCAGATGATAACCCAAGCCCTAAACCTGGATTGTAACACCCTAGGTAAATAATGAATATGAGATTCTTATATTTATCCATATTTGTGAATAAAATATTGATATTATTTTAAATGGGATGTTATGCTCGATGGCGTACCCAACACACAACAATGAGTTTCTTGGGAATCTTACGTTTCACTCTAATAATAAAATAATATTATTTTAAATAGTAGTTAATGCCTAGCCTTTGTAATGGCAGGATTGAACAGAACAAACTACAAAATGATTATATATGTTTGTCAAATATTTTTACTTTTTACAATAAATGTTAGATGATTAAAAATGAAAATGAATCCAATTTTAAGCGTAAACATTCAAATATTCTTTAAAAGGTCGATTAATCGCCTTTTGATGGAGAACCTCTTTTAAATCCACATTTTGACAATTTTATGTGTTATATTTGACAAAATAAAATTTTTCTTTAGAATCGGGACATCAAAATTTACTTTGTGTAAATTTTTGGTATTTTTCCAAAAAAGTTCAATTTTTAATGAATAGTGAAAAATGTTGTATTTTAATTCAAAAACTCTTTTAATATAATTTATTTATATGATTATATTATCTTTTGAATTGGTTTTAAAGTGAAATTATAATATATTTTTACCATTTAATTGAATAGTGGTCATTGGAATTAATTTCACTTTGAAATCAGACTTAAACTAGTTTCAATCTTTTGATACATTTTGTTTCATAAAAACAAGCTATTTGTTTTGACAGTGGGAATTAATTATTAAATTAATTAATACAACTTATATGTTTTTAATTTTGTAATATAGACATCATTTTTGAATTCAGAATATCAAATATAGCTTAGGGTGAAATTTTGGTAATTTTCTGAAAAACATCAATTTTTGATGAATAGTGAAACCAATAAGTGGTACTTATAAAAATTGATTTTTCTGCTTAAATGAAATTTTTCCATCTTTGTGTTTTGAATTTCAAAAATCCGACATACATGGTTGTCATTAAGAATTAAAATGTGGTTCAATGGTATTAAAATAATTTTTCTGGTGAATAGTAACTTATTAAGTTTTTAATCGCGATTAGAGGTAATTAGTGTAGTTTGAGGTAAAAATAATGTTTTAATAAAATGAAATGTCCTAGACACATGTCCTACCCTCATTGGATGTGTCATGGCCGACCAAGACAATCCATGGGTCAACTTGGCGACCCCATGGAGCCACTTTGGTTGGAAAATGACATAAATATCTTTTTATTCAATGTTAAAGTAAAAAATGACACAAAATGAAATGTTTTACTAAAACAATGTTCACATGGGGTTTTACAAGTACGATTTTTGACTATAAATAATCAATGGAAAGCTAAAACGATTTCATACGTCATATTATTTGTTTTATAATTTTTAAAAATTAATTAAATTAAATTATTTATGACATCATGATGATGTAGCGACGACCTCATTATTTAACAATTTAAATAAAATGGAAAGATAATGTAAAATATAAGACTTAAACATGTCCAAAACCTATTTTATGGGTGGATTTCGAACCCTTATCACCTTATACTAGAAAAAAATCATTGTGGGATCTTTAAAATCTGAAAATCATTCTAAAATAATGTAACATTTCCTTACTTTCCCAGAGTGCCCCTCCTCTCCTCTTATAAAAGGCCCCCACCTCTACCTCCTTACCCACACGTCCAAAGCCTTTGGCTTTGCCAACCCCTGTCCATTTTTTTCTCTCCAAATCCCTATATAACTTCTTGAAGCCTCACTTTGGGCAGAAGTCTTCCCAAGGTAGCCTTTGAGCTCAAACCAAAGGTAGTTACCCGATTTTAAGGTAAAGTCTTCACTTGTGTTCTTTTGTCTTATTTTGCTTCTCCAACCACATAAACTCTTTTTATTCATTACTTTTGTAACAAGTCCAGTATCTACAATATAATAGGATGTTGTTATATGAATTATTCGAGATATAATTACACACACCTTCATCTAATGGTTAATGAACATATCGTTTCTGTGGTTGGCGATTTTCTGCCTCACGAAACGATGATTGGTCAATATTTTTTAACACCTTTAAAGGTGGCCATTATGATGTCACTGTATTTTATATATGATATATATGGTATTTATGTTTACAATATTCTTCTGTATTTTATATTAAACCATACCTTTATTCTTTTCATGTTGTGTAAATGCGATAATTTCATATGAGGAAGTGTGGACTACCACCGCCTCAAGTGATGTGTCTCGTACATGCAATACATGGAATGTATAAAGAATCAAATTAATGATCATATGTGAACTATATAAAATATATATTATAATGGAATTATAATATATAAATATATATCATTTATTTTTAATTCTATTAATATGAAAAAGAAAAAATGAAAGTAGCGTTCATGCGTACATATGGCCTACCGTCTCCATGAACAGTGCTTTACATTTTTATCACCAAATGATATGGAATAGTATAAAATGAATATGTACTGGATATATATGATATTTTTATCATTAATACTATTCTAGAAATTATTTACTTATAACTACATGGACAATCATTTTTCCAACAAGTTCATTTTTTGACTCATGTACCAAACATCGGCAAAAACGTCTCATATGAACTAACATTATTAAAAAATTATTATAAAATTATAATATGTGATATGAACTGAATAATAATCTTTAAAGGAGTTCCTTATGCAATTATAAATTGACTAAATTTTATTATTCAGGAATATAAAGAAACGAACAAGACAAGATGGACTTGAGGTAAGGGATCCTACTCCTCTCTTTTTTTTAAGTGCACTCTTTTATGTCATTTGCTTTAAATATCATCTTTCTTGTTATTGGGGTGATATTTTATATTACTATTACTGTAATTTTTATGTTAATATGATTATAGACCCTATTCTATCTCATCAATCCATTTTTTAAGTTTTGAGTGGCGCCTTTAGGCTGCCGAATTTTCGTAAGAGATCTAACTTCTCTTTTTTCTTTTTAAGTACTCTCCTTTATGTCACTTCTTTTAAGATATACTTTGTTATGTTGGGGGATGTTATTTTATATTCCTCTTTCTGTAAACATTATGTTAATATGATGCGAGACCCTATTTTCTCTCATCAATCCATTTTAAAAGTTTTAATTGGCACCGTTAGGCTGCCGAGTTTTCGTAAGGGATTTTTCATCTCACTTTTATTCCTGTGAGATTTATGCTACATTTGCCAAAATTTCCTTTGAGTGTTGCATGTAATACCCATTATTTTACTCATTGTGTAATATACTTTCATTTATGAGTATTTACATCAATGTTGTATTGTCTTTCTTTCACAGGGTGCATGTCTCGAAAGATACCCATGTCGGTAAGGGAACCTTTCACCCTCATCTTTTTAAAATAATTCTTTTGTTATGTCTTTTAATTAACATACTATTATGTTGGGATATGTTCTTATATATCCTTATTGATTTATATTTTATTTCCATGTGATGAGATACCGTTTTTATCTCTCATCAACTCATTTTCCTATTTTGTTGTGACGTCGTTAGGCTGTGAAATTTTTGCAAGGGAACTTCTTAACCCAAATTTGATTCTTTGGGATAAACTTGTACTCCATGAATATTCCATTCTATGAATATGTGTGAATATCCTCTGATTGTTTTACACTTAATATCCAGTTATATTTCATTTATTCATTTTTCACACATAATTATGTAATTGATTTATCCTTAATCCAAGGATACCATCTTTGTATGGGACATCGTCTCAATCTCCATTCATTGAGGCATATTTTGTTTTATACACAAATCTCTATTATATGGTGTATAAACCCCTTTGACTTTTTCGTTTATTCAAAATGGATCTTTTTTATACGAAGTGTTTAATAAACGAAAAAAGGGAATGTTTTTTTCATACGAATGCGGCAACAATGACTTCTCTGCCGCCGTGACCATTATTTGAGAATAAGCTTCCTCTACAAGCCATACCTTCTTTTTAAAAGAAAAATAAATACCATGTTTTACTTTTATTTAAATTTGGCATTGAAAATGGTTTTCATAAGTTTTTTTTATATCAATGTGTTTTATTGATATCTTGTGATTGAAATGTGGAAATTTTATGTTTCCTTTATGCATGTATTATGTTGTACAATTATGTTATGGTTCTTAGGCATTGTAATGAAGATGGGTGGTTCCCTGATAAACTAAGGGCGGGTGATCCAGATATAGCTCTCTAATGCATTGGGTAACGCGAAGGACTAAAACGTTAAGGTTTCTCCGAAGAGATTTAGGGAATATACTATGGTGGGTATTCCAAACGTAACCAAGAGGGGTACTCCCTACGTAAGAATGTTATGAATTTCTCAAGTTACTTTTATGTCTTATGATTTCTATGATTTATTCATGATTTTATGAGGTATGTTAAAGTTACTATGTTTTATGGGTAATGTATGATTTCATTCTTATGTATATATGAACTCATGTTTCTTTTCCATATTTTTTTAACCCTTGCTGAACTTTTTATGCTCATTCCACGTTTTTGAAATGTTTCTCATAGGTCAAGGGAAAGGTACATGATGTGATGATAGTGTCAAGAATGTTTCAAGAAAGAATCCATGTTTTATTTTAAATATGTTTTCATTGATGTGAAAAATGAATACTCTCTTTTATGTAACCACTTTGCTTAAATGTGGAATGTAATGGAAGTTTCATGATCTAATTCTCTAAAACTCTAAACCCGAAAAGATCCTCAAATGTTTAATCATGTAATAACTCAATATTAAGTAAGGTTTGAGGCTGGGGCCTTATAGTTGGTATCTGTGGTCGGTTTAGATAACTTTAGAGGTTAGGGTATTCTCTAAGCATAAGTGACAGTACCATAATAAATAGGATTTTAGAAGGAGTCCTAGTTTTAGATAAAGTGAATGAGTAAGTATATCTTAGTGGTTATCTCCCTCATTAGTACATGATGGTTTTGTTGATATACTCACATTGACATTTCTGTTTTTAGTGAATGGATGGATCTAGCAGGCACCAAAGAGACAACAGGTTTGAAGGAAACTGGGGTGGTTCTCTGATTAGGATACTAGATAAAATGGGGTATTCAATGAGGAAACTCTTGGTTGTTCTAAACCAACTATCAAGGAAGCATGATAATCCACTTTAACCTTGGTATGTTCTGTAATGAATCATGTACGAGATAACCAATTGATGTGGAAGTTCAGGTAATAATTATAAAGGTAACCATTAGAGTTTATATGATCCTTACTTTTGAGGTAATTATGGGTTATTATATGTTATGATGGAAAATTAAAGGCATGAGATAAACTTGAGTTTAAAATATGATATGATTATTTTTGAAGATTTTTTCTCGTTTTTGGGAATTTTTTTAGAATTATACAGTTTTGGAAAAAGGACAACATGCAGACCGTGTGACAACCCGTCGCGTCGGACAAAGCTGCGGGAATTGAACCCACAACCAAAGTGCGACTGGTATTTATCGCCTACCACTGGACTACGTTAAGTACATGGTTAGTTTGAGTGATTATTTTTAGTTAGATGATTTTATAAATTAAGAGTGAGCTGATTTTGGGTTATCTATGGAAATTTATTAACATATCAATAGGATATGTGATTAGGTTAATTACTTTTCAATATGAGACTTTAAGAGTAACTGATATTATTTTGAGAAAGGTGTTAATTTGTACCTTGGAAGACTATGTGACTAAATCCATCAAATATTTGGGATTCATTATTAGTTTGGTTTACATTGAAGTATTTTATGGACAAATTGTTTATCGAACGGTCCTCGTTAAACTTTGGTTTTGTTGGACAAATTTTGGAGATTAAGAATAGATTTTTTTTATAAAGGGTTATCCTTTTATGGATTATTAGATCTTGTACTAACCTTTTCGGTTTTGGTTTTGGTTAATGTCTAATTACATGGGAAGTATATATTTATCTTTTGTGGATTAGGTGATTCTATAGAAGTTTATTATAGTACTCTTAATGTGAACAAGTTTTCCTAAATACTCTTCTTTTGGAGAAAATATGAGTTTGTGTAAGGAATCTAATAAAAGTTGAAAGTCAAAATGATAAGTGATTATGTTTCCTTATGAATAAATTCCTCAATAAAAAGTAACTTAAAACAAAAATGTTGTCTATTAACTGTTCCTACTGGGGAATCGCATACCGTTCAACCCATCACAAGTTTGAAATTTTCTTATGGTTAGCTTTCTTCTAAACATGTTTTCAATCACTCTCCATCAGAACATGACCCTATGTTTTCTCCTCCATGTCCATGTTTTCCTACATGGAATCCTAGTATGGGTTAACTCGGGTGACCTCTGTACTTATCTTCCTTTATTTTAAAGTGATTGTTCTACCGACTCTTGTTCCGATGTGAGACTTTCAAGGATGTTTCCAAGCCCAATTTTAAAATTGTGAGGACACAATTCCCAAAAGGGGGAAGGATGTAACACCCCAGGTAAATAAAGAATATGAAATTTTTATAGTTATCCATATTTTTGAATAAAATATTAATGTTACGTTAAAGGGGATTCTATGCACGATGGCGTACCCAACACGCAACAACGAGTTTCTTGGGAATCTTACGTTGCACTCTAATAATAAAATAATATTATTTTAAATAGTAGTTAACTCCTAGACTTTTTAATGGAGGGAATGAACATAACTAACTATAAAATGATTATATGTGATTGTATAATATTTTTACTTTTTACAATAAATGTTAGAGGATTAAAAATGCAAATGAATCCAATTTTAAGCGTAAACATTCTAATATTCTTAAAAAGGTCGATTAACCGCCTTTTGATGGAGAACCACATTTAAATCCACTTTTTGAAAATTTTATGTGTTATATTTGACAAAATAAAATTCTTATTTAGAATCGGGACATCAAAATTTAATTTGTGTAAATTTTTGGTATTTTTTTGAAAGAGTTCATTTTTTAATGAATAGTGAAAAATGTTGTATTTTAATTCAAAACCTATTTTAATCTAATTTATTTATATGATTAGATTATATTATGAATTGTTTATAAATTAAAATTAGAAAATATTTTTACCATTTAATCCAATATTGGTTGTTGGAATTAATTTCACTTTGAAATCGGACTTAAACTAGTGTCAGTCTTTTGATAAATTTTGTTTCATAAAAACACGCTATTTGTTTTGATAGCAGGAATTAATTATTAAATTAATTAATGAAACGTATATGTTTTTAATTTTGTAAAATAGACATCATTTTTTAATTTGTAATATCAAATATAGCTTAGGGTGAACTTTTGGTAATTTTCTGAAAAACTTCAATTGTTGATGAATAGTGAAACCACTAAGTGGTACTTATAAAAATTGATTTTTCCATTTAAATGAAATATTTCCATCTTTGTGTTTTGAATTTAAAAAATCCGACATAAATGGTTGTCATTAATATGTAAACTGTAGTTCAATGGGATTAAAATAATTTTTTGGAGAATAGTAACTTATTAAGTTTTTAATCGCGATTAGAGGTAATTAGTGTAGTTTAAGGTAAGAATAATGTTTTAATAAAATTAAATGACCTAGATACATGTCCTACCCTCATTGGATGTGTAATGGACGACCAATAAAATCCATGTAACAACTTGGGGACCCCATGGAGCCACATAGTTTTGAAAATGACATAAATATCTTTTTATTTAATGTTAAAGTAAAAACGACACAAACTTGAGATGTTTTACTAATACAATTTTTACATGGGGTTATACAATTCCAATTTCTGACTATAAATAATAAATGGAAAGATAAAAATATTTCCTACATCATAGTATTTGTTTTCTGATTTTTAGACATTATATAAATTAAATTATTTATGACATCATGATGATGCAGTGATGACCTCGTTATTTAACAATTTAAATAAAATGGAAAGATAATGTAAAATCTAAGACCTAAACATGTAAAAACCTATTGGATTGGTGGATTTCGAACCCTTATCAACTTATCCTCGAAAAAAATCAATGTTGGACCATTAAAAGCCGAAACGCATTCTAAAATAATGTAACATTTCCTTACATTCCCAGAGTGCCCCTCCTCTCCTCTTATAAAAGGCCCCCACCTCTACCTCTTTACCCACACTTCCAAAGCCTTTTTATCGGCCAAACCCGGCCCATTTTGCCTCTAGAAATACCCCTATAACTTCTTGAAGCCTCAATTTGGGATGAAGTCTTCCCAAGGAAGCCTTTGAGCTCAAAACAAATGGAGTTACCCGATTTTAAGGTAATGACTTCACTTGTGTCCTTTTGTTTTATTTTGATTCTCCAACCCCCTAAACACTTTTTTTAATTTCTTTTGTAACAAATACAGTATATTTAATAAACTAGGATGTTTTTATAAGAATTATTCGAGCTACACTTACACACACCTTCGTCTGATGGTTAAAGAACATATTGTTTCTGTGGTTGGAGATTGTCTGCCTCAAGAAACGATGATTGTTCAATATTCTTTTAACACCTTTAAAGGTGGCCATTATGATGTCACTGTATTTTATATATGATATATATGGTATTTATGTTTACTATATTCTTCTGTATTTTATATTTAAACCATACCTTTATTCTTTTCATGTTGTGTAAATGCAATAATTTCATATGAGGAAGTGTGGACTACCGCCCCCTCAAGTGATGTGACTCGTACATGAAATACATGAAACGTATAAAGAATTAAATTAATGATCATATGTTACCTATATAACATATATATTATAAAGTAATTATTATATATATATATATATCATTTATTTTTAATTCCGTTAATATGAAAAAGAAAAAAACTGAAAGTAGCGTTCATTAGTACGTACAACATACCGTCTCCAAGAACAGTGCTTTTCGTTTTTATCTACAAATGATATGGAATAGTATAAAATGAATATGTACTGGATATATATGATATTTTAATCATTAATACTATTCTGGAAATTATTTACTTATAACTACATGGACAATCATTTTTCAAACAAGTTCATTTCTTGACTCATGTACCAAAAATCGGCAAAAACGTCTGATATGAACTAACATTATTAAAAAATTATTATAACTTTATAATATGTGATATTAACTGAATAATAATATTTAAAGGAGGTACTTATGAAATTATAAATTGACAAATGTTTATTATTCAGGAATATAAAGAAACGAACAGGACAAGTTGGACTTGAGGTAAGGGATCCTACTCCTCTCTTTCTTCTTAAGTACACTATTTTATGTAATTCCTTTTAAATCTCATGTTTATTTTTATTGGGATGACATTTTATATTACTATTAATGTAATTTTTAAATTAATATGATGAGGGACCCTATTCTCTCTCATCAATCCATTTTTTTTGTTTTGAGTGGCGCTGTTAGGCTGCAGAATTTTCGTAAGAGATCTAACCACTCTCTTTCTTTTTAAGTACTCTCCTTTATGTCACTTATTTTAAGATCCTATTTTTTATGTTGGGGGATGTTATTTTATATTACTTTTTATGTAAAAATTATTTTAATATGATGAGAGACCCTATTTTCTATCATCAATCCATTTTGGAAGTTTTATGTGGCGCCGTTAGGCTACCGAGTTTTCGTAAGAGATTTTTCATCTCACTTTTATTCCTGTGATATTTAGTCTACATTTGCCACAATTTACTTTGAGTGGTTTATGTACTTCCCATTATTTTACTCAATGTGTAATATACTTTAATTTATAAGAATTTACATCAATGTTGTATTGTACTTCTTTCATGGGATGCATGTCTCGAAAGATACCCATGTCGGTAAGGGAACCTTTCACCCTCATCTTTTTAAAAGACTTCTTTTGTTATGTCTTTTAATAGACATACTACTATGTTGGGATGTGTTATTGTATATTCTTATTGATTTATATTTTATGTCCATGTGATGAGATATCCTTTTTATCTCTCATCAACTCATTTTATGAATTTTGTAGTGATGCCATTAGGCTGTCAAATTTTTGCAAGGGAACATCTTAACCGAAATTTGATTCATTGGGATAAACTTGTACTCCTTGAATATGTCATTCTATGAATATGTGTGAATAACCTCTGATTGTTTTACACTTAATATCCACTTATATTTCATGTATTCATTTGTCACACATAATTATGTAATTGATTTATCCTTAATCCAAGGATACCATCTTTGTAAGGGACTTCGTCTCAATCTCCATTCATTAAGGCATATTTTGTTTTATACACAACTCTCTTTTATATGGTGTATAAACCCCTTTGACTTTTACATTTATTCAAAAGGAATCGTTTTTATACGATGCATTTACTAAACAAAAAAAGGAAATGTTTTTGTCAAACGTATGCAGCGACAACGACTTCTCTACCGCCGTGACCATTATTTGTGTTTTGGCTTCCTCTACAAGCCATACCTTCTTTTTAAAAGAAAAATAAATATCATGTTTTACTTTTATTTTATTTTGGTATTGAAAATGGTTTTCATAAGTTTTTTTATATCAATGTGTTTTATTGATATCTTGTGATTGAAATGTATAAATGTTATGTTTCCTTTATGCATGTAATATGTGTTACGATTATGTTATGGTTCTTGGGAATTGTTATGAAGATGGGTGGTTCCGTGATAAACTAATGGAGGGTGTGCCCAATATAGCTCTCCAATGCATTGGGTAACGTGAATAAGTGAAACATTAAGGTTTCTATGAAGAGATTTATGGAATATACTATGGTGGGTATTCCAAATGTAACCAAGAGGGTTAATCCCTAGGTAAGAATGTTATGAATGCCTCATGTTACTTTTATGTCTTATGATTTATTTGATTTATTCTTTATTTGACGAGGTATGTTAAAGTGACTATGTTTTATGGGTAAAGTATGATTTTATTCTTATGTATATATGAACTCATGTTTATTTTCCATATTTTTTTAACCCTTACTGAGATTTTTATGCTCATCCCAAGTTTTTGAAATGTTTTTCACAGGTCAAGGGAAAGGTACATGATGTGATGATAGTGTCAAGGATGTGTCAAGAAAGAATACATGTTTTTTTAAATATGTTTCCATTAATTGGAACAATGAATACTATATTTTATGTAACCACTTTTCTTAAATATGGAATGTAATGCAAGATTCAAGATCTAATTCTCTAAAACTCTAAACATGAAAAGATCCTCAATGTGTAATGTTGTAAGAACTCAAGATTAAGTAAGGTTTAGGGCTGGGGACTTATATGGATTATGGGAGATATCATACTAAATAAATTATATTCCACAAAATAATTAATCGGAGGTTGTATAAAATTTATACATTATTGTATTTAACTATTTATTCCTTGTCATATTTCTTAAGTGTATCTGTAGACATTAGGCGGTTATACCAAATTCCAATGAGAATGTTCCCATTGGTTGATAAAATAATTGTATCCTAACTCTTGTTTAAATTGAATGTTGATATTAAGAATTTTAAATAAATGTTATTCATGATTTTTGTTTTAATGTTTAATCATTTAGGTTTGATCATAATTATTTAATCTCAATTTACTAAATAGTTTAATAATTTTAAATTTAAATATTAAATATATATTTGAATGGTTTGAAAATTTTGTTATTTATTATATTTATAAACTAATAATTAACTAATATTTATTAAATAAATATTTATTAATCATGGTTTAGTAAATTTCGAGGAGGATAAATTGGATGAGTTTAATATTCTTATTTAAAATGAAATGAATCATATTTAATTTTTAATAGTTTATGAACAATATTAGTGAATAATAATTGTAGTTTTATTATGACATGTGGTTCACTAAGAATTAAGGAGTTTTAATGTGGGGTTATATTTAAAAATTAAATCATGAACATTGTTTCATATATATATATAACATTTTTTGATGAACTTGTTGTGCACAATAGATATATAGAATCTCCCTCAAACAGTATGGATAGTTAAAAAGATATAGAGAAATATATCTCATCAACCTCTCTCAATACATCGAGATTACACTAATAATTTTTCATCCAAAATGAGAATTTACTAAGATTCAGCATGAAATGGTACTTGTGATCTGTATTGGTCATCCTAGATCCTAGTTACACAATTGAGTCATTTAAAAATTTGGATACACATATAGATCACTACTAGGGTGATTCTGCATTGAAATCCTAAAATGCAATGACATTATGAAATGATCGAGTCAACCAGATCATCAATGAAGAAAAAATTGCATATTTATTTAATTGTGGATATTTTTTTAAATTAGTTATAAATTACATGTGATAATCCTCCTCTTATAGTTGTGACATTTATGTCAAGTAATATGTTATTGAAATATTTTACTTGTGATTTCACTAATCATTTAAATATTATATTATGTCAAGTAATATGTTATTGAAATATTTTATTTGTGTGATCATCCCATGGGTCATCACGGCTATTTTGTATTACATTTTGGGATTTATAAATATTCATTAATGTTTTAATGTTATTTTTGTATCCAAGATTCATTCTATTTAAATTCCATCTAGTGTGTTGTTGTTATTATTATTATTAACTAACACTTGCTGGTATAATCTCCCCTAAATCACATAATACACCCACCATACTAGTTTATATACTATAGTATACATGAAATCGTGATAATAATATTGTGTTAAACCATCAGTCAATGAATTTCCATGTGGTTTTTTGTCAGTGGGGTGTTATAGAATTTTTTTCCCTGACCACAATTACGAATTGTTGTGATTTTTTGGTTACGGTATCTTTTATTGATGTCATCCTAGTATAATTTTGTGAAACCTGTCAATGGATTTCAAGGCATTGTATGCCTTGTATTTATTTTGGATAGAGCTGAATTTTTTCTCTTCATGATGTTTCATGGGGTACACTCATATTATTGAATCACCCTTTTTTATTATTGTAGTTTATTAATGGTTTTTTTACTAGGTGTATATGTGTCTTAATTATACAAATTGAATATTTATGTTGGTTCTGAATTAGACTCATTGTGAATCAGTGTTGTCCTCTTTTTAGAAAGAGGTTTATAATTAAATATACCATTATTAATGTAGTTAATAATTTATCCCTAGAGGAGTGTTATTGAATAAAAATTGTAATGAATTCAAGATGAAAAATTTGATTATGTGAATTTAGGGTGGGTGACTAGATTTTTTAGATTATTGGACTCATGTTGACATGTTTATTCCAATTTACTATGTGATTTCACTATGTGATGTGTTCTTCTACAACAACATGTTTCATTTAAACCATTTAACATTTGATTGTTTACATTAATTGAATTGAATGTTTTTCATAATTCATCAATGTTAGGAATTGGATTATAGAATGTTTTATAGGTGTCTTATAGAAAAAATATAGCTACATTGAGCCCTCTATTGGGATGAGTTTCATCTAGTTAAAAAATTATCAAGAAAGAAAAGGGAATTGTTTAATTAATTTTGTTTCATAAAATTTCATGTGATTATAATCATGTTTTCTAATTAGCAATAGATTAAATTAATTTTTAATGTGTGTGTCATTTTTATCTGGATAGTGTAACATGATACTGTTTTACTATAATAAATTTAATGTTATAATTATTTTCCTAAATAAATGGTATATGATAGGTGGTGTAGTGAAACCATGTGTTTTAGATTTTTTCATTTTACTTACATGATATAGATTATTGAATCTTATTAACTAATATTTCACAAATTAATTGAAATTAAATTGGATTATTTCTTCTATGTTTTGATTATTTCTATTAATGTTTTTCTTTGTTAATCAAACATGCAATGTAGTTAATCTTATATAAACAATGTTTTGGGGTATTAACAATTACATGAGTTTTTATAAAGACTCATCCATACATAATTCATAAAATGAATCTTTTAATGAACCAAATGGCTACCCTCTCAATTCATACCATTCATTCTATATTGAAATATGAATGAAAATAAAAAATAACTATTAATAAAATAACAATGTGTGAATGAATGTTTGAATATTTTAAAATATTAATTATGTATATGTTTTCATATTTATTTTTAAAATATTTCTATAACACATATATATGATGACTTGATAATTAAAGTGTTGTCCATGTTATGTTTTCTCATATTTTTTGATATAATTTTTCAAACTACCATAATTTATAGTTTTGTGCTCATTGAATTTATTTTTATCATGTTTTCTATCACGCATTATTATTATTTGGAAATTATCTTCCTCCACCTTGCCTATATTTTCACTTCTCACTAATGTTATACTTATCTAGGAACCCAATTATTTTCTATTTAATGTAGCCTTTATGATTCCCACATCCCCATTAAATGAGGGTTTTATTATTCCTTTGTATGATTTGGGTTTCAAAAATTTTATTTTTAAAAATTGATCATATTATGAATATGATAAAAAAATTATGGGTATTAAATTTCTTTAAGGGGGAATGTAAAAACTCTAAATTATATAATATGTATTTTTAAAAATAAATTTTATGTTTTTGATAGCATTCCATACATGAAACCCAGAATCTATATGAAACATGATATTGTAAACTATCTTATGATTGTTTATAATTAATATGAATGACTAGTAATAACAGGATAATGAAGAATATCGATAAAGGTTTTAAGAAATTATTTTTTTGATTAATTGATAAAAAATATGTAATTATTTTTTACTGCAGACATTTTATGATTAAAATTTATTTATTTTCTTAAAAAATATTAATAAATTATATTTGTGAAAACATACATTATAAATTAATTATAATTTTTAAAATTTTATTTTAGGAAATAAATAACATTTATTAAGTCATCAATTCAAATGTTATCTTAGCTTCAATTTTTAGGATTTCTATAAATAGTATTATTTTTTACTGAATAGCAGAAAATACAAATGTTTATAAAAAGTGTAATTTCTATCCAAATCAAACTATCATTATGTTTATTATTTTATGGTAAATTACCATATAATATGTTAATTATAAAATAATTTTTTTTAAATAAGAAATATAATAATTCTTATTTTGGAATAAGATGAATTTTTTTTATAAAATTATATATTTAAAAAAAATTATTCATGCAATGTGTTCTTATCTTAATAAATTAATTTAATCACGATAGTCAATTATTCATGAAATTTAAATTTTTTATATTCAATAAAATATTTTAACCTTCTTTTAATTGTTTTAAATCTATAAAAATGTATATAAATTATTTTTTTTACTTAAAGATTTATTTTTCTATAATAGATTTCCATTACGGTTTTCAGGGTTATTTTAAATAAAAATCATTAACATATTGGAATTGAGTCTGTTAAAATGAATTAAGTATTTGGTATTACAATAATCAATATAATTTAATAAGTTATATTTATTTTTTTCACATGGAATAGTAATAATAGTTAAATTTTTTTATCATAGATAAGGACACAACATGTATTTTCTGGGTAAAAAAAGGGATAAGGGATTTATTAACATAAATAATATTATGATTTTTTATGTTATTTAAAAAAATTATATCGTAAATTAATATATATATTCATTTATATCTACCTTCCATGGAAATTGACCATATATAATTTAGATCATTTATGACATTTCATGTCTTTCCCTCCCCTCTCATATTAAATAGTGCCAAATCACCTCCATTATTCACAATATTTCATCCTTCTATATAATGTAATAAAAAGTAAAAAATATTCTTATATTCCATCCCATAATCAGAGAATTTATTTTTCATCTCTTCATAAAAATATGTTATGGATTAATGTGAAAGACAAAGGAGGTATTGTAATGTTGGTTTATAATTCGTAATTTTACACTTTAAATTTTATTTTTTATTACATCTTCTATAAACTAGTTTTTTTCAGGATAAATAATTACAATAATATCGTAAATAAACTAGGATTTTATAATTATGATTTAAAAATCATTTTCCACCACTCATCCTTCAAATTGAAAATAAATGTATTGCTCATACATACTTGTGGACTACCACCTCCATGTAATGATATAATAATTCATATGTAACCAAATTTAATTACTGGATATAAATATGTATTTAAAATGTCTCTATAAATCATTAAAAATAATAATTTTTATTGAATTATAATATCTTATCTACCAACTTACCATCTAATCTATTGCTAAAAAATGATGTCACTCAGGCGTACATGTGGACTACCAACTCCATGAAGCGCTGTGATTACATTATAATTTATAATTTTCATGGTTGGTAATAAGGATAGATTTAATGAAATTTTATTATATTAATGATATAATAAGGATTCAATAAAAGATAGTATTCATACAACATTTATTTCATTATCCATCACAATGTGGAAATATTTCTCATTTTTATGTACATACTATCATCTCCACAATGTGATGTGGTTCGTGTTTTATCACCTATAAATAATAATGATTATAAGAATGTATGCAATGAATTTATATATCATTTATATCATGATTAAAATTTTTTGTATGTCATATCCATGATTATTGTGTATGGACCATAACTGTCAAACTAAAACATAAATAAAAAACAATTTAATTAGCACCCGAAATGATGAATTTAATTTAGAATAATTTTTTAACATGTGTTGAAATGATATAAGTAGATAATATATGAAATTACATGTGAAAATATTAATCTGTTATATAATTATAATAAATCAAAATTTATTCTAAATGAGATTATATTTTTAATGATTATTGACAGATATAAGGCATGGGTATCATTTCAATTTCAATTCAATGATACATGTTTTAATGTTATAAACAAATTTCTTATTTCAATTCTACATCATTTTTCCTATAAAATTTTCATATACAAAACTTAATTAATGTTAATCATAGAACCATGTGATTTTCATTATTCCAATTACATTCAATTAAAAAATCACTAAACATGTATGTGTCCAATGACTGAATATTTTAATTATTTAATTATTTTAATTTTATAACCATATCATACATTATGAGGTGTATAGAATACCCCGCAGTTGTATGGGTTTTCCATTAAAATATAATTACATAAAAATTGTTTAATATTAATTTTATGATCATGACATTATATAAAATTTATCTACCATATTTTTTTATTATATTAATAAATATTAATTTAATTATATAAAATGTTGTGATTTCATTTATCTAAATTTAATTAATAAATAGAGAAAATTAGTATTTTTATGGAAAACTGACATAATTTCCCTCTTTGTTCAAGAATCGTTTCTTCCAAGTACATATGTACATTAAAGTGTTTTCATTAACTTTTTTATATTATAAAAAAATTAAATTAATTATAACCCATGTTTTACATTTTATAAGAACATCTAAATCACTTTTCTTTTCATTTTCCAAAAGAGTAAATTTTTCATAATAGTGAAAATATAAAATGAATTTTTCTTTTATCATATAACAAATGACTATATTTTACCACCATCATGAATACTAGTTTATATAAATATTTATTACATATTTCAATGGTATTTTTCAATAAAAATATTTCCAAAATAAGTGGGAAATTGTTTAATTTTATAAAATTGATTTCAAAATGATATATTTGTTTTCATGGAGAAAAATTACGATGATATTTTTAATGTTATTTTCATTTATGACAACATACATTTATTTTAATCATGATTTCCTAGAGATATTAACTAATGATACCATATTTTTTCTTTCCTTGGATGATTTATGTTTATGATGATGAAATTCTTATGATTCTCATTTTATTTTCATGGGATAAGGTCTGATGTTACATCATATTTTTTCATGATCTTGTGGAATAAATATGAATGGATTATGATTATGTGATTATTAATTTCACTATAATTCAAGGATTGGTAATTCTATTATAAACCAAATATGTGTTGTAATTTTTTAATATTAGGACGGTTAGGTATCTTTTAACTTTTTAATGCACTGCAAAATGATACAAGAGTTAAGAATCATCTTAGAGATGACGGTGTGAAAAAATGATAAGATATAGAAGAGTAGAAAATATAGCATTCAATATTTATATAATGATTGAAATGAATAGTAAGGAAAATACATTGTGGTTTAATTTCCTCAATTAATGTATTGGGGATATCTATTTGTTAAGGATGTCATTTTATATGAGTATGTGATGGCGAAAAACATTTTTCTTATGCTTATGATATTTTATCATGGTTCATAATTGATTATAAATAATTCATCAGTATTATTTTTTATGTATTTTCATTTAAAATATCTTATTCTATGATTCATTATTAAAACTATTTTACTGATATAGTGAGATGATTTTTTTTATAGAAAATTTCTCAAATAATTATTCTTATTTTATGATTCCATATGATCATTGATTGAGATCCTTTATGTTTACCTACCTATGAATTTTTTCTAACCCATTCATACGTTTCCCTTCACATTATTCTTAATAATGGTTTTATGTATGATGTGACTATGAATGTTTATAGTTTTTTTGAATAGAATGGAAGAATTTGTATATCATTTAATTACTAGTTATTTATTTATCTATGTTTTCAGACAAACTAAAACATTGTAGATCATGAACAGATCGTATTAGTATATAATGAAAGTTCATCAATTAAGATTTAATATTAACATGTGATAGTATTTGGGAAATATAGTAACTATCAAATTAGGGTTTAGTTATTTTTGGAATCTAGGATGATATAAATTTAGTGACCACCCTTTTCATAAGCTTGAGTGAATGGGAACATCCTAATTTATGCCAAATTATTGAGTTTATTTTTTCTAATGAAATGAATAAATTTCCACATACTATATATTCATGTGGTTTTAAAAAATATGAATCTAGGGGTAATAACCCAGAAAAGATATATCATTTATCATTCAATTTCATGGTTAATGATATCTTACGGATCATCATCATTGACACTCATGCATGATATACAATGGATAACTATCATTTTTGTTATAAACAATTATGAAGGATTCATATAGATAATGGAAATGGATGACCAAGGTCAATCATATTGTATCATAGGTTGAAAAAATGGATTAATAAATTTGATAGGTTATGAATGATTTTTAGTCATTTGATGTTTACTATTTAATATATATCACACTATGTTTTTGGTTTTAGTTAATCGATGCAACCATGTGGAATATTTGTATTAGTAAATTTTATGGATGATAAAATTATTATTCTCATAATAAATCAAATTAAATGATAAATATAATGTGAAATCATGCGATTATTCCAAACTATCTATCCTAACATATGATTAAAAACATGAATATATGTGATTTTCTGAATGAAATAGATAAGCAAAAATTGTTATTTGGGATGAAAATGGAGGAATGATGATTCATCTGCATAAATTCATTGAATGTGGTAATAATCACGCAATGAAATGTGTTAAATTAACTAATGTATTTTTGATGAGTGTAATGACATATCATAGAGAACATTCTTCCATTAAGAAATTCATTTTTAAATGATGGTAAATAAATATAATCCTAATTTAATATTTATAGTTCAATGTATTATATCTGGGGAACTTGGGAATTATACATCATAATTCTCTAATCATTATGATAAATCCTACACCGAGGAATGTTATATGTTATGAAAATCATTGTTGTGAAATAATTGAGGTTTTTATGATTTAGGATTTTAAAAATATTCTCTAGAGGTATTTTACTAATTATCGTTGGGTTGTAAGAATAATTAATCATTTATGGATTGTTCAATTATTGTATTTATTTATTTAATTTAAAAATATATTGATATAAAAAATAACATAGAAAAATGATTTAGTTATATGGTGTTTTTTAAACCAAATTATTAGAGGCATATAAAACCCATAATATGTGTATATGATGGTGATATTAATTATTGTTTCGGATAATGTGTTGATATATATTGATATATTAAATTTGATTGTGTTGATAACATTGAATTTATTTAATGATTTGATGAAAACATGATTTATTCTATCATTGATGATGTTTATTAAATTTTTTAATTATATATTATATTTTATAGAAAATTATTTCAATTCTTGAATAAAAAATGTGTCAATGTTTTTATAAACTAATATTTTTTATATAGTTTTTTAGTGATTCAGGATTTTTTGGAAATGTTTTATAATATTTAAATAGAATATATGTTCATGGTATTCAAATGATTTGAATGTGAGAGTAATATTTACTATGTGTTATATAGTATGTTAAATTAAACTTATTATATATTTTTATTAACCTTATATAATTTTGTAGGTTCTAAATATGATTAGTAATATTTTTGAGTATTTTATTTTTTCACTATTTATGGAATGATTTAAGATAAATAGTGGGTATTATTATTTAGGTTTTAAATATAAATTTATTATTTTATCATATAATTATTTATCTATATTGGATAACTTGTGTTAAATATTTTGTTTTTTTGGTAAATATATAGAGTCAAATGGAATGAGTTGTCAATATTTTATAGATAATATGATAAATTAAAAAATAATTTTAGTGCTTATGGTATGAAAAATACATACTATTTATTCATTATGAGAATATGGATGAAAATAGGTGGAAGCCAATTGAATCAAAGAACCAATAGATGAAATTATGATAATGCGTAAAAAGAAATCATGTAATTATATTTTCATATATTCTATTGTAAAATAATTCGAAAAATATAGGAAAAATGGTCATGAATATTAATTTATTTTTTTCATTCTAATGTTAATTCCGATGAATTGATGGTTGTTTTCACCCCTTGCCGATTTATGTTTTTTTTGTTTTTAAAATTCTCCAAACAATTTTCTTTATTTATATCTATTAAACTTGGGACATTTAATTTCTCCTCCATATTCATATTTTAACTTCTTACTAATTTTATAGTTATTTTGGAACCTTAATATGTGTTATTTAATTTAACCTGTATGTTTCCCTCTTCCCCTTTCAATTAATGTTTAATTTTAACATTACACAATATGAGATTTCAAAATTTTAATTTTTTAATATTGAACCTTTTTTTAACATGTAAAATAAATTTGAGTATGCAATTTATTTTTGTTTGGATACTCTAACACCCTGATATTTTAAAATATTTTTGATTTTAAATAGTAATTTTGTAAATCTGTGCATTACATAAAACCCTGAGACAATTTGAACTGATATATAAAAATAATAATATTATAATTTCAAAATTATCAGGAATGAATATTAACAAACACATTAAAAAATATGTACATTTGTTTAAAATAATTAATTTTTTTATTAATTTATAATAAAAAAAGTACTCAATATTCAGTAATGTCATTATGTTCTTTAAAAATATATATCCTTCAAAAATGATCTTTAATTCATTTTACACTCATATTTATTATAATTAATTTGTCAATATTTTTATAAATTTTGTTTTATGAAATTATTTATATTTTTAAAAGCATCATGCCAATATTATCCTAGGGTGGTTTATTCGGATTTTTCTTAAAAGATTCAATTTTCAGTAAATAATAAAAAATGATTATTTTAAAGAAATGGTCATTTTTTCATGTAAAACTATCATTAAGATATAAATATTATTTTTATGG
Source organism: Viscum album (assembly GCA_963277665.1). Taxonomy (NCBI): domain Eukaryota; kingdom Viridiplantae; phylum Streptophyta; class Magnoliopsida; order Santalales; family Viscaceae; genus Viscum; species Viscum album. Next base: position 598,594,033 of record OY728161.1, on the reverse strand, counting down.
AACATAAGTATACATTAATTATAAATAATCGTATTAATTTAACAATATTCTTCATTATACTTGATTTTGGTAGACGTTTATTTTTAGGGTTATTATAAAAATTATATAAATTATTGTATGTGCACAATTTGTTTTAATCATAATAAAATAAATTATTCTCTATATATTAGTATATTTAATTAAATTTATAGTATATATATTAAATAAGTTTTTTTTAGGATTGGGTACATATATTTAAGTAAATTATACCATTTATACAAATTAAATCATGTAAAATTTATTACATATTTATGATCATAATAAATAATATAATGTTATATTGTGGGCTTAAATTTTTTTCTGAATGAATATTGAAAAAAAAAAATTTGGTACCAAGGTTAAGGATGAAATGGGTTTATATATGGTTAAACCAAAAGATAATGTTAGTAATTCCATCGAAACCAGTCAAAATATTAATTATAAAATATATTTCAACCTTACATTATCCTAAAATAGCAAATTTATCTATTTTGATCTATTTTACAATGAAATTGGCCTTATATCATTGAGATATTTTAATAAATTCAATGGTTTCCCCTACCCTCACTTATAAAAGTGGACTGATTCACCTATTTTAGTCACACAATTTGATCCTTATAAATCAGAAAATACGAATTAAAAAACTATCCATTATTTTATACCTTCATATAATATCTTCTTTTATTCTATTCAGATCAATCCTTCAAGGATTAATGTGTATGGAATTGTGGTTCTCTAAAAGAATGGTTATAAATCATAACCAAGCTATGTCAATTTTATTTCTACATACACATTATATAAAATTGTTATATACATAAAATAATTATCATTATACTTCCATAATAATAGTTATATTATATTAAGATGATTTCACATCATTTTTGTACCCCTCATCTAAAAAATTGCAATTCAATGTTTCTCTTGTGCATCTATGTGGACTATCACCTCCACATAGTGATAAGATTCAATTTACATCAACTTATTTTATGGTTGGTTATAATTTTAGATTTAATGTTTCTGTATGATATTAATAAGATAATTATAATTATGCAATTATAATATATTATCTACCTTCTTACCATCTGATCAATTAGTAAATAATTACATTACTCATGCATACATGTGGACTACTACCTCTACAGTGCTATGGGAATTATTTTTCATTTCACCATTACATTGATGGTAACAATATTATATTTAATGACAATATATTGTATTTAAGATAAAATAATAATTATTGGAATTATATTTTAATTTATCGTTATTTTTTCCATCCCCAAAAAAGTAGAAACATCACTCATGTATACATACAGGTTACAATCCCTGAAAAGTGGTGAAAATAATTTTTCATCACCGATTAATTTAAAATATTATAAATATTAATATAATTAATATATATTATATTCATATCATTATTTATATTTTATATATGGATAAACCTGGATCATATCTCAATAATTATAACTGAAGAGCTAAAACAAATTTGATAATTGAAGCAATTAGAAAAAAAATTGACAACATTACATGATTATTATTTTTAAAAGGGTGTTTAAGTGATATAATTGGACCACATATGATATTATATATTAAAATATTAATAGTTAATATAAATATAATATAACTAACATTATTATACATGATGTTAATGAAATTATGAATAAAATTAAATATAAAGTAAGGTTTTTGTATCAATTTGTCTCTATTGAGACATATTCTATTGTTAGGCACTAATTTCTTATCAATTTGGTGTATATACTTCAAAATAATGTATATTTAATACTCCATGATTTAATTTAATTTAGTTATATAACCACGTGATGTTGAAGTTTCCAATGATTTTTGTTTCAAATGTTAGTAAGGTTATAAGGGTTATTTATCTATATTTTGTTTCATTGAGACATGATTGGTTTCATAAAACCTTCTTATTTTATTATCTACATATAAAAATCCATTTTTATGTTGTGTCAATAATGTATTTATTTTATTTTTATTTAAATTATCATTTTAATTTATTAAATTTATGGTGATTGTGATTCAAAAATCTCTACATAGTGAAGCGTTTTATTTTATAACCACATATTTAACTAGAATATTTATGCTTAAATTATTGATTATGACATTATATGATATATATATACAAAAACATATTTATTTTATTATCCTATAGTTAAATTCTTATATAATTTTTTTTCTTATCATTACAATCTCATTAATTAGTCGATATACTAAAGGAATGTATTGAAGGAAAATGGACAAGATTTCTATCTTTAGTCAAGAAACCTTTCTTTTATATCCATATATTATTTAAAATGCGTTAAAAACCGTTGTTAATATTATACAATGATTTAATAAATTAATTTTTCCTTATTTATGTATTTTTGTTTTAATTATTAAATGAATTTTCATATCAATTTCGGAATAAGGAACTTCCTCAATTATACCAAAAATGTGAGAATATTTTTTATTTAAACATGAACTGAATTAATAGATTTACCCAAATTTATTAATATAATTTTCATTAATTATAAATTTATTTGATTCAATTGTTTTTTCGAAGAGAATTTTTTATAGAGTAATTTTAAAAAAATTATATTTCAAAAAATGATATCAAAACGAAACAAGTATTTTCCCCAAGAAATAAGTCAGTGATTTTTAATGTTATTTCAATGTATAACAACACCATTTACTAATTATAATGATTTAAAATGGATTTGAACCAATGTTACCATATTTTTTGTTTTTCTAGATGGTTTATTTTTGTATTGTTGGAATTTTTATGAATATTTTTTTATTTCCATGTGTTAATCATTGATTTGATCATGAATGTTTTCATGATCTTTTTCCATACATATGAATGGATTATGATTAAATTTTTTGTGGTTATGTCATAAAAAATGATGTATGGTTCCATTTAAAACCATGTATCAGTGGTTAAATTTTTAAATATTGACATGAAGGTTGTTTATATCAATATAATTCATTGAATAATGATAATGGTGTTCAAAAACACCTTAGAGATGATAGAGTTTATAAAATCATAAGAGATGAAAATGTTAAATGGATGGAATTTATTCCTAATAAAATATTTTAAATGACTGATTATTATATTAAATTATGTAACATTTTCTAGAATGATAATATTAGTATTGAACCACAATCATGGATGATATTTTATATGATTATGTGAAGTCCAAAAAATTATTTCACAATATTATGATATTTTCTTATTGATCATGATTTATTACTGATGATTCAAAACTCATATATTTAATCTATTTTAATTGAAAATAAATTATTCCTTTAATTATGATTAAATATATTTTACAGATTTTGAATTATTATAGTAGGTTTTAATCATTTTCTCATACCATACTGTATATTTTATGGTCAGTTGTGGAAATTCATTGTTAGATATTATTTCTACCCTTACAGTGCATCTGACCTCACCCATTCTTATGTTTTAATTTCAAATATTATCATTACAAGTTTTTAGTATAATATGTCTAATAAAGGTGATATCTATGAAAAACATAATTGTAAATTATGTAGATCATATCTGTACTATTTTTCCAGGTATCTATATTTCCAATGATACTAATCAAATATGGTTCACGCTTGGATTGTATTAGTATGTAATTAATATTCATCTAAAATGTATTAATTTTGTATAATTGTTTATGGCCTATATAAATCATTATAACAATTTCCCTGAATGATGACATAGTTAAAACACATAAAATATATCATTTTTATCCTCACACTCATAAAATTATTATTTTCACACATAAAAAAGTAATTATTGATATCAAAGTATCCATTCAATTTAAATCCATTGTTTGAAAATACAAATAATTAAGGGAATAATGGTTTCTATTTGATGAAAAATCATAACAACATAAAAGAACAAAAATAAAGAAAACACAATTGTGTTTGTAGAAAATCTCATTGATAGAAATTATGTTAAAATAGATCATTCATTTTTCCTCTTTTATATAAATTCAAAACCAGGCATAAATAATAAATGAAAAGATTCCATATGAAATTTTCTAAAGAAATTTAAAATTTTACATAAATATTCATTTATAGTTCATTTATTTACACATAAATACATTCATAAAACAATATTAATAATATAGAAAAATAATATTTATAAAATAAATCAATGAAGACATTAAAATTATGTTTATAAGAAAATTTTATACTAAATTGAGTCCAATGTGTCACATTCAGTATTATATTCACAAATAATAAGATTGTTATATTTATTTTCATTATTTAAATTATTTTTAAATGTTATTATTCATTTAATTCCTGTTAAATATATGTTATAATTGATTCAGTTTACTTGTATGTTTTTATATGATTGGTTCATAAGTCCAAAATGCATTTGGTTGGATGATCATGGCCGAATGGATCATTATTATATAATTTAAAATTAAAAAAAGAGGATATAAATATAATTTTATGACATAAATTTAACTTTTATTATCATCTAGCCATGATTATTTTGGAAAAATGATAAATTTTACAATCATTAAGATTGTTGGTCGTACAAATGCATGATTAACGCTTCCATATTTTAACCAACATAAGGGTAATATGCTTAGAATCATATAATTGTTCTATAATGATGATTATGTCATTATTATCATACATTGTATTTAAATAAACTTGTATTTACCATCCATATGAGGTGATGATGAAAACAAATCACATCGACTCATGGAGGTGTTTATCCTCATGTATTCATGAAAAAAATTATAATTTTTCAGTGAATAAACTGAAAAAAATGATGATATCCTATCTTTTAAAATTGATAATTATCTCATAGATATCTTATTAACATTAAATCCTTAATTATAACCAGTTGTTATAGGTTGTGATAAAAATGAATTACATCAATTTTCAAGGTGGTAATCCACCATACACATATATATATGGTTTTATTTTTCATTAGGTAGGATACTCAGCTCTGAATCCTTTAAGATTTTTTTATTTTTTTAGATAATATGCCTTATAATTTTATTAGATTAATTATAACAAGATACATAAAATAATTAGAATCTTTTCCATTACATGACCTGATGTCCAATAGAACGGAATATTATAGAATTGGACCTCCCCATCATTTACTTCATTGATGGCTCCTATATCCCACATCACATAGAGGATTCGATATAATTTTCCAATATAGGGATACACATTTTTTATTAATTATGATTGTTATAATATCTTCACTTATTTCCCAATCTGGATAGTTCTTCTCTTGTAGATTCTACCTTCCTTGATTCCTCTTCTAGAGTCTAGTTTCATGTAGTCTAACCTGTCTATATCATGGTTTGAAGACCGTATGACATTATATCCTCTTTTGGAATGAAGTCCAAGTGGGCCAAAGACCTTTGGTGTCCCAAATACTATTTGACCTAAAGTCATTGGTGGACATAAATCCTTATAGGAAAATTCAAGTGAATATTTTATTTTCTATAGTAATTAAAAATTATACCCTCACCTGGATATGATTATTGTTTTTTTGAATGTCATGTATTACCCTTTATCACATGGTTAGGGTCCTGTTGACTTCATTACCAGTTAGATGACTAATTATATGTATTAATTTTAATACATAAAAATATTAAATTCTTATTATATGAGATATATTTATGTTATTATATCACAATGGTTAGAAGTTTTTTGGTTAAGGAAGAATAAGAAATAAATCTAAATCATTTAGTCAAAATCTACTCTTATTCTTTTGAAAAAAGATTTTTAATTGCACGTTAAGCCCTCTATAGATCATATTCATCCATAACTAATACATATATGACATGTATATGGATTTTATAAAGGTATTTGTGTTCGAATTTGATATTCCAAATTCATCTTGATGAGTGCTGGGGAGAGGAGGAATGACTTTTTTAAAAGTGGTGTTGAGGAATCATGGGAAATTTTAAAAATTTTAAAATATATCGATGAGTTACTCTATAAATCCTACTCCAAAATGGATATAATATAAATATGATATGATATATTGTCTAAATATGGACATACAATATAATTTCGTCATGTTATTAGGTCATTTATACCCTTATTACATTATTTTAACCCACGATGAACATAATTTATCCTTAACAATAGAAATAACTATTTAGTACTTTAATATTAATTATGAAAAAAATTTATTTTATCTTTTAAAAACAAATGTATTTATAGAATAATCAATTTTCTTATCTATTAATATTTATTTATATGATGTTAATTTTATTTTAATGAGGAACCATCGTCTGATAATGTAATCAAAATGAAAAAGTGGGCTTCCATGAAATCATACATTGTACCCATCCTTGTGTTACACCGAAATATAATATAATAATATCATTATTTTAACTAGTATTTAACACATAGACATTGTATTCGGTGGAATGAATAGAAAAAATTAAAATATTATTATACATGTCTTTTAAATATCTTTAATTTTATCCCATAATTATTAGAGGATAAAAATAAAAATGTATCTTATTTTTAGCAAGAAAAACTCTAATATTATTTAATGGTCATTCTACCCCTTTTGGATGATAAACCATTTTAAATATATTTTTTGTAACTTTTATATGTTCTATTTTTAAAAATAAAAACATTCATTAGATGTGGTATATCAAAATTTACTTTGGATGAAATTATGGTATTTTTCTGATAATGTTCATTTTTTAATGATTAGTGAAATGTAATATATTTTAATTCAAAACATACTTTTCATCTATATTATTTATATAGATATATTTCCCATTTAATTAGTTTCAATATATAATGAAATTATATTTTATTCATTTAATCCAATTATGTTCATGGGATGTTATTTCACATTTTATTTGGATATAAACACATGTCAATGTTTTGATAGTTATTACTTCATAGAAACACGCTTTTTGGTTTTGAAAACAGGAATTAATAATAAATTAATTTAGGAAATTTCATTATTTTGAATATAGAAAAATGTATTCCATATTTGGAATCAGGAGGTCCCAATTGTACAAATATGTAACTTTTATTTTTAGACATTATAAATAGTAACTTCGGTAGAAATTTTATTTACCAAGGTTAAAATGTGATTCTTGTAAATAATGGTAGAAAATATTATTATAGTAATATTATATTAAACAAACAGCTGTCCTAATCCTATTGTATGAGATGATTCTTCTCATGGGAATCCTTGGGTCTATTTTAGGTCCCATGGAGCCACTTCTGTTTGAAAATGACATTTAATTAATGTTAAGGAAAATATGAATAAAAATATACCATTTAGTGAAATAACATTATATGTGGTTATATAAGATATCTCATTGAATACAAGTATTAAATATAAATATAAAAAAATTCCTACATTATGGTATTTAATTTATAAGTTTTAGAAATCATAAAAATAAATTTATTTATGAGACAATAATGATGTAGTGATTACCTTTTTGTTGAATGTTTTAAATAAATGAGATTAGAAAAATTAAAATAATGTTTTTTTGAATATTATATTCCATAAAAAAATTTTAGGGACACTTATGACTTGTTATATTTCTTTTAATGATGGTTTTTTGAAATAATTATATTTTTATTATTTTAATAAAAGTCATGATATGAATAGTATATAAATTGACATAAATTAGTTTTTAAAACCAATATTACATTATTAAATTATATATTAGTCCGAAATTCAATGATTAGACCAAATAACATTGTTAATGTTTAACATGTCATTATCAAAAAAATTTAGGTTCTATTAAAATTGTATAGAAATTACATTAACCATATAGTATGAATATAAAAAAATGGTAAGCGTCAAATATGTCAACTAAGGGTTAATTCTAAATTCTAATGATATATTTGAAACCAAAACATATATAAAAACTATTTAATGAGAGGATTTAGAAAATTAATTTCATTATATTTTATTCAAATGTATTTGGGAACTGCACGAATCCAAATTTATTTTACTATATTATAATCTTTCAAGACATTCCAAAAGTTCCCTCCTCTATCTAATAACAGGGATTCACCTCTAACCTTTACTCACACCTATCCAGACACCTTGGATCATCAACCCTATACCTAAATAATCTCCCAACAACCCTATATTCATCCTATAATCCATCCTTATAAATAAGGAAATTCAAGAAACTCTTTTAGATTAAATGAAATGAAGTTACTTAATTTGAGGTAATCTTTGCTGTCAATCTTCTGTCATTTATTTTTCCTTCTCCATCCCACTAAAATATTATTATTCAATTATATTAGAACAAAAAAAAGTATCATAAATATAATATAATTATTTAATTCCAATTATTGTACATAAACTCACTCACACCTCTATATAATGGATTTAGAACATACTTTTTCTATTGACGTTGAACAATTATCTCCTGAAACGGCGACTGTTCATCTATATCTTACCACCTCTCATGGTGTAAAATAATATGGAACATTATTTATATGTTATATATATATATTATAATTATATTTACACTATTATTATATATATTAATTTTTAACAATACATTTATTCATTCTATAACGCATAAATATGATAATTTCATTTGAAGATATGTGGACTATCGCCCCCTCAAAGAGATATGTCTCTTTCAGGATATACATGGACCATATAAATAATTTAATTAATGAAATCATGTAACATATACAATATATATATAATACTGGATTTATAATATACCTATTTTTCATTTTGTTATCATTCCATTAAGAATGTTTATGAATAAATGTAGCATTCAGGCATATGTATGTCTTACCATCTCTATGAATGGTGAATTTCATATTATTATATCCAAATGTTATGGAATATTATAAATAAATATATATTGGACCTAAATAAATAAATAATGTATATATATGACATTAAATGCATGAATACAATTCTAGAGATAATGGACTTTTGACCACATAAATAATTTTTAATTTTAACTAGTTTATTTATGACTCAAGTATCGATCATTGAAAAAAAGACTGATATGTTCTTGAATAATTATATGATTGGTATATAAAGGTAATAATTTATATTAAATGAATAATAAACATTTAAAATTTTATAAATCATGTAGTATTAACATAGGATTATTATTCATGGAGATAAATAATGAGCAAGACATGTCTGACACGTGGTAAGGGAACTTCTTAACCCAATTTCCGTTTATTTGGTTAATCTTCTATTATTAATTATTTTGTTCTAGTATTATGTAAGAAATAAATTTTGATATCATATCGTGTATTTATACATTAACTATGTGTACTTATAGTTAATACACATAATCGATCTATAGTAGTTACCAAATAATCTTTGTAAGGGAACTTCTTAACAGAATTGTCATTATTTTAGAAAATATTATACTTTTAATTATGTCGTATATTGATTATATAAGAAACATATTTTCCTATAATATATTTTATATATACATTAATTTTTTTAATTATATTGAATTTACAAAACTAATATATTTTACCTACAAAATGATCTTGGTATGAGATCATCTCAACCTCATCTTTTAGTCAAAGACTACATTATGTTATGTCTTTTAATTTCTATTTTCCAATATTTTGTAATGTTCTTCAATATACCTATTGTTGTAAATTTTACTTCCAATTGATGATAGACCCTTTCTCTCCCATCAACTCTTTTTCTATATTTTAAAGTGATGTCGTTAGGCTGCCGAATATTTATAAGGGGTACATCTAAATATCCTTTCATTAATGAATATGCTGCTAATGAAAACCTTTTTTATCATATTAGGATTATATAAAACCTTTTTTATTTTTATATAATGAATTATTATATTATCATGATATTTAATGATTATTATTTTTAAATTATTAATTTTTTTTATTTTGGTATTTCTCAAGTGTTACAATACTCTACCTAAAACATCATTTTAAAATTTTTAAATATTTATTTTAATAAATCATTCTCATTAATTTCCATGTTATTGAAATGGTTTTGGGGATTTATTTATATGAAAATTAATGTATTAAAATGAATTTTCATTACATGTTTCAAAGTGGTATGTGACACTTTGATTAAAAAATATTTTCTTTAAGTTTTAAATGTTTTTTTAAAATGGATTGATTATATCAATATCGTGAACAAATTTATTGATGTTGAAATGTTGGAATGCAATCCTTCTATTATGACAGTTTATTATATTATGGTTATGTTATGTCTCATGGGAATTATTTTTGAATATGGGTGTTTCCTTGATAAATGTTGGGCGGGTGAGCATGAGATAACTCTTCAATGCATTGGTATTGTGACGTAGGTAAACGTTATCATTTCTCCTTAGTGATTTAGGAAATATACTACGATGGGTATTCCAAATGTAAATCTCTATGTTTATTTTAATGATAAAATGTTTTTATGTTATATAATCCATAAGTAAACTTTATGATTTATTATTTTATGTGTTCTTCATTAATCTTATGGTTTCATGAGCTATGTTAATGAGCATATTCCATATGATTTAAAAGTATGATTTCATTGGATTTTATGTATTGATAGACTATTATTTTATTTCCATATTTTATAATACTTAATTATTTTTTTATTCTCAAATCATGTTTTTGAAATGTTTTTCACTCGGTATAATGAAGGGTAAGAAAAATGAATAATTAAGGAAGATTTATATCATGAATAAAAATCTCGTATATTTAAGGAGTTTTATATTAGTTAAAAATATTGGATAAAGTATAATTGTATACTTTGTAATTTTTGATATGTAATGAAACAGTTGTGAAAAAATTCACTAAAACTATAAAACTAAATATACAATCAATTTTGAATTCATTAAACGACTCAAGAAAATTTAATGTTTAAGGAATGTTCCTTATTGAATTTATCAGATGTTAGTTTAGATAACATTAGAGGTTATGGTGTTATGTAATCATAATTGATATAACATTAATGGTTATCATATTAGAAATATTCATAGTTATTTTAGATATATTGAATGAGATTAAGATAATATGAATAATTATATCATAGTGTTTAACCTCGTAATAATATATTATATGATGATTTTATTGATATAGTCACACTGAAATTTTTGGTTTTATTAAATCGTTGGATATAGCAGGTACCAATGTAACAAAGGATGTGAAGGAAACTATAGAGGTTTTATGAATGAGCAACTGAATGAAATTGGAGATTATATGTGAACTCTTGTGTTTATTTTCAACCTTCTATCTAGAGTCATGGTTGACCACCTAAACTATAGTTATTTTTGTAAGGAATATTTTGTGTGAGAAACAAATCCCTATAGAATTTCAAGTAACAATCATTACGACAAATATATTAAAAAAACTATGTGTCAAAGATATGGAATTAAAATAACTATAAAATGCATCAAATGTGTGATAATAATATTCTTCATTATATAATCAATATAGGAAATATTAATCTGGATCTCAATATCCACCTTTCCATTGGTCTTTAAATCCATCCCAATTGAAATTTGATTTGTTTAAATGGGAAAATTAACACTTATTTATATGCGAATGGGTGATTAACTTTTTATCAAAACATTATATATGAAATATTTTATATTTTTGGACCCATTAAATGTCTTAATATGGAATTTTTCATTTTTAAATGGTTTTTATAAATATTTTTATTAATCATTCCTCAAAATTTCACATTCGTTGGACACATTTAGAGGATGTTGTTAATTAAATACTGATAATGTATTTTTTCATTATGGTCATTCTAGAATTATACTTTTAATGTATATCACAAAATTACATAGTTAATTAGTCTAATACTGCATACAATTATATTAATAGTATAAAATATTTTACCTATTTCAAATCCGTTTGGAATAAACACAATTGCTGTTTTGTATCCCAAATTATTCTTCTGTTATGGTGGTGGGTTCCACTCTTCCTACATGAACAATTGTTCAACATTATTGATTTTTTACAGAACCATGTTGATCAAAGTAGTTATTCTCTCAAAATTAATATGTGGCAAAGAAATTATTTTAATAAAGTCCACTAATTTTTGAATTATATTAAAATGTAAATAGCCAAAATACACTTGTAATAAAAATCAGTTAAACATACATAATATTCGATTTTAACTTTTCTTCCCAAAACACAATCTAAATCAATAATTGTAATAAATACAATAAAATATTTAAATATGTGGGGTTTAATTTTATATATTTGTTAATAATAAATGTGGAAGTATTTTCTCTATATATTCCCCCAAATATAGCATTTGGACTCCTGGACAAATGATTAGTTAATATTCATACTCAAAACATATACCAATGAAGTTTATCAATTTATCATAATAATTCAAAATATTGCATGCCTTAATAAGAAAATATATAATGATCTCAATTAATACCATTAAATTCATTTCCTCTTCTTTAATCCATCTATTCACACAATGCACTAACATCAAATTAATTTTCTCTCAACATAATAATATGTAATATATAAAAATACTCATCCAACTAATGCAAGAATCTCCATATGATTGATAAAATTCTCCATCTCTACTTATTTTGATCTATATATTTTTTATTATCATGAAGAATTTTCACAGGTTTATTTCTATGGATTGTGGTTGGTGGGATTTATTTGTGAGAAAATTTGTGACCAGAAAATTTTGGTTTGGATCTTTTTTATGCGATCATGCATGATTCTATTTTTTTACCCTTTTATGGTATCCTACATACTCTCCTTTAATTGAATTAATCTCCATCTCATTCTATCACTATCCCATTAATGGAATTCAATTTATATTCACATTAATTTTCAATGCCAAGGATAGGGTATATCTTTTTTTCTATAAGAGCTCTAGATAGGCATAAATACATTTCATTTCAGAGCACCATATAGGAAATTATCTTAGAAAAATATGTTCCAACAACATAAAAATGTCTCTAATATTTGAATTTCCTCACAATGATTCATCATTAGAGGAAGCACATCAAAATTCATCTTTCCAACACACATAAATAAAAATAGATAATGCATTTATACTTCTACTGTTTAATGTAAAAGGAAAATTTGTTTGTAATGTGGCTAACCTAATAGGTATTACATGAAATAAAAGGAATTAAGAATGATCAAATGTTCTATGTATGAAAATATATATGTATAATCCTAAAAATAGAGTCTTCGAATTCAAAAAATTAAATCCAATCGTTTTAATAACAAGTATCCCAACCCTCTTGTTTTGACAAAAATAAATCATGTCCAGGTTGAAATATGCATCAGTTCATTCTCTCATGAATGAGGTGAATGTGAGGGAGATTTCAAAATGGGTTTAGAGGCCTCAATGGAATGATATTTTAAATGATAATACTAGTTACATGTGGCATGATGTTTAAACGTCAAAAGACTTTTTGTGATGTTTTCATAATATTGAACATGATACAATATCATTTTAACCATTCAGTTCTTTTCAGTTTAAAATCATCAATTTGTTCACTCTATAGCATGAGAATAAAAAAAATCAATAAATTTCAAAAACATACATATTTTAACAAAATATATAATAAAGAACACAAAATATGAAAATAAAATGCATTGAAATTGAAATTGATAAAATGAAAAACACCAAAAAATTGAATGATAATAAAAAATATCAAAAAAACTAATAAAAAACATAATCTACCAATAATTAAGCCTCCCCCACACTAATTTTATGATATTCCATCATTTTTATGAGTCTTTACGTGAGAATTAAAATATTTATATTAATGGGATAAAAAAGTGAGATGAAAAGACACAACCTACAATCATCTATATTCTACATCATTAATATGGAACTACTCCACTAGAGGTTCATAAAAGTTTTCTCTAGACAACATTGTCTTATTCCCATTTTTTGAATGGATTTTCGTTGTTTTGTTAATTTATAAATATATATCCTAAATGGAAAACATGATTAAAAATTAAAATGTCTCACTATTTGGAACTAAATTTAAATGAGAACAACATCAATCTAGAATCAAACAACCGAACATTTATACGTCATTGTGGATATTTTCGAGGATCCTCCAATCATAAAATTCTTTTATTTTCTCAATGTTCAACCTAAATATTTCAAATGATTTATTTTTTATCTCCCCCATCTGCAGAAAACAAAATATTCTTTCATTTCCTGGTGAATAAAAATTCATGTAACATGTCTTGACAACCCAAAATGATTTCTGATCTATCTCAAATGGTTGGTGAAGTGAATTTTCATTGACTAATCTAAATATATACATACCAATTAATGTTTTTACTGTAGTTTAGGGGGTCTATAGTGAATCATCATGTCTCAAACTCTAATCTTTTATATTTTTGTTCATGTTTTTTCTATATATATTTTTGATTTCTCTATTGGAAAACTCATCAATTCCATTTTGTTGAGGATGATAGTGTTTATTGAACCTATGTTGAACTTCATATTTCAATATATTTTATACAAAATTATTTCTAAAAAAATTGTACCCTGATCTATAATTATAACAATAGGGATTTTTGTCCTTGAAAAAACATCCTTTCACAAATTTTGACACAAATTTTGCATCATATGTTCTTGTGGGAATAGTCTTTACACAATTAGAAAAATAATAAACATCCAACAAGATGTAAATATATGAAAAATAATTGGGAGAATCTCCAAAAACACAATTACCTTTACATAAAATATGTCACAATACCATAGAGGTTATTTTGGAATATCATTATGTTTATAAATTATTCCTTGGAATTGAGGATTTTTGATTGTTATAAAAAATGTAAAATAATATCTAATAATTATGGGCCGTTAAAAAATAGAAAAAAAAATTCTTTTGGTGATATGTTTCCCAAATTTTCTTTCATAGTTTTTAGTGTGATAATAAAAATGCATGGATTGAAATTCAGAATTTATAATGCATCTCATGAATCATTTGATCAGTACTTATGTGCCACATGTAAGGATCATCCATGATGTAATTCATTCAATTATTCACAAGTTAGTCAATTTTGTTCTGGTATAACTAGTAGGGAAGATAATTAAAATTATTATTTTTCTCTAGATTAGAAAATCATGTTCATTGACGTTGATAAGTAAAAAAATACCCTTATAGAATGGTGTCTTTTATTGGTGGGAATATATGAAGTTTCTCCTAAAAAATGTATGGTATCATTCTCAAATGACCAGAAATAATGTTTTCACACGTTTTATTATCCTTTATTTCATAATAATATTCATGTAAAAATCTATAAAATCTCAAATGTATTGTTTTTGTGTTATGTTTATTAATTAAAAATCTGATTGCAGAATGATTTATGAAAACGATCAAATTAGAGCCCCGAAGATAACATCTAATATTTTTAAAATATAAAAAATAGTTATTAGTTCTTTCATAGTTGTTTTTTATATTTATTGGGCTTGATATAATTTTCTAGAGGCAAAGAAATTCACATGATATATATTTTCCAAAATTTGACTCAATACAACCACTCTAGAGAAAAGTTAGATTCATTAGGAATATTGTCAAAGAGAATGACCCATTTGGATTGTTAATCAAAAATATGGGTTATTAGTTTTAGCATCAACACACGGAAGGAATTCAATCAATTCTCATCAAAGTCAAATGGGGAATCTTTTTGGAACAATCATGACCATGGTTGTTCAACATTACTGAAATTCTTAAGGAATATCAGGTAAGAGACAACAAGACTAATGAATGATCTCACATATAACACTATTTAATGTTTTGATATTGAATAAATCCCTTCAATGTATGATTGATCCACTTCCATTCCATCAAGGGACACAGCATGACCGTGTACAATCTGTTAAAATCATTGAAATATAATTTTTAATAATTAAGAACAACATTCATATAAATTATTGTTTTCATAACATGTACTAGACATTTCAAACAATATTTGAATGATGAGACATAGAAAGTGATGTATTCCATAAAAACACCCATGCAGGTTTCTCAATATTAATAGAAAAATATCATCATTCATGTTTTATTGATTCTTGTCCCATTACATAGGCCAAAAGGAATCCTTCGATTTTCAATGTTTCTAAAGGGTCATGTGAAAGTTGTTTTCCCTTGATCTTCTGGGGAAAAATCAACATGAAAATAACCATAGAATATATCGAGAAAATAGTGGTGGGATTTCTAAAAATTCCTTTCAATGAATTGCTAATCCAAAAAATAGGAATTTCCTTATTCTTGTTACTAGATGGTGGTTCATTTAATCAATTCCCATTATCCATTTTTTAGAATATTACGATGGAAGGGATCACAAAATTCAATACATGATATTATAAATTCACATTTATTAGTAACATCTTGGACTGGACTCATCCATTCACTATCATAGATGGGAAAAATAATTCCACCATCCAGTAGTGTAGTGACTTAAATATTAAAAGATATTAACTATATTGGGTTTAATATCCATTGAAAATATCTCACTATTTTCACATAATCCATCTAAAAGAATTCAGTTCATGCACATAGAGGTTCTGATTCCAGTTAAACAAGAGAGATTCTATCCTATGGAAATATTGTGTGACATAAGGAATTCAAAAAAAAATCACCTTTGGTCCGATGATTTTTTTAGAAATTATGATAGGAAAATTTTCATCCCATCATAAGAATATGTATTTTAGGATCGTTGGAATTAGATTAAACATTAACTCAGGTTGGTATTTTTCATTTTTCAAAAGACACTGGTCTTCATGATGATCAATTTCTTTCCTCTGAAGACTTTTTTATGAGAAAAATAGAAAACTTATATAGGAATAACATTGGAATATTCATGGGTTTCTATATATTAATCTTCATAAATGATGTGGTCAATGGTCTGTACATCCCAAGACACATCACAATCTTTCATTTCAATTACTAGTTGATTAGATTCAGCATAAAAAAATTATCTTTCATTTTTAGTTGGTATTTCATCACAAGAAAAATAAGTTAACATATAAGATTAAAATCAATCATTCATGTTCTACTTGGAGAAAAATTATATTAAAATAGATTTTTCATGTAATGAAAAATACTGAAATGAACAATAACTCCTCAAAAAATTAGTGAATGTGTTCTTTTGTGAACATTGATAAATACTTTGGAAGTTTTTTAAAAAAATATCCCCCTATAACGAGAGGATAATGGGTGCCAAACTGATCATATTCCATATCCATACATATAAATCCATATGATAAAAATGTCTCTAACCTAGACTATAACATCCTCTACCACTCCTCTAGTATGCATGGTAGTATTTGGTTCTCATAATTAATGATAATTCCCTAGAATTTTATGTTTCTGACATCAATAGATGAGTAAATAAAATATGTTATAAAATTAGTGGAAGCATCTATGTAAAAAATAACATCCATGATTTACATTTCCCAATGGTACAGGAAATTGAAAAGGTTTATGGGTCTTTACACATGATAATTAAGACACGTTGACCATGAATGATTCATTCCAACAAATTTTTATTTGTTACCATCCTTTGAATTTCCTCTTGTGGGTACACTTTTCATTCATAATCATTGAAAACCTATAAATTTGTTTTACATCATCAAACAAAAGATTTTTGACATGGACATTCTTGAATGTTTCAAAATCAACTTTATTCAGTACTTTTTATAAACTTGACTCCATTGGTGGTTCACACCTAATTTAGGGATGTGGTGGTTTCACTACAAAAAAGTGACCTTTTCCAACAGAAAAGTACCGATATATAATATATATACCGTTAAAGAAGATTAATTAAAATAGATATTAAATGTTATTGATTCTTACTATTGGTACCAACAATTATATTTACCATCATATATATCTTATTATATTATTATTTTAATTGAAACATTTTTTTTTCATTTAAATTTGTTACCATATCATAATAATATGGATAATTGATTAACTGATAAATGAATATGTTATTAATTATTATTATCAAGAAAATAATTTACCATAATAAAAATCATTTAGAAAACAATTATTAAAAAATATCGATCTTTTTACAAAAAAATTATATTTTATATATGATTAATTAAAATATCGATGATTAATTAAAATTAATTTTTAGGAAATATATATATTATTATAATAATAAATCAATATATTTTTTTTTAAATGCATTATATTGTTAATTATATATATTTATGTATATGGATATGTGTGTGTGTAAAAAAATCCAATTTTTTTCCCCAATCCATCCAACATGTTCCCTGCTGCCCCCTACCCAAAACACCACCCACATTCCCAACAACACATCTCCCCACAACCGAAAACCATGTTTCCTGCTGGAGCCTCTCAATTCCTATCATTAAACCAACTCCAAAAACATGTTGCGATCCTCCTCCCAATTCCTGGCCAACATAATTCGTCAACATCGTCTCACCCCCTCTATATCCCCATATAGAATCCTGGTTTGACGAGGTATGACAACTATAGTTGGATGGTCTGTGCCTTATGGCTTCGAGGGGCCGTGATAGCATAGAAGTTGTCGGATTATAGATGAGATCATTCATATACAAGGTGGATTCTGGAATATGTACTGATTTTATTGGAGTTTGACATAACTATAACAAGTACCAGTGGGTTCAGGTGTATTCTAATGAATCATGGAAGGGGTAGAGACACCACTTTGAGGGGTCACTGAAATTTAGTGTCTAAATTGCATGTTTAGAAGTCCTTTTTCTAGAAGAAGTTCCAGTTGGTGGTTAATTATTATTTCCCATAGGTTCATGTTTTATATTGAAATCACACTGAGATGATGAAATAGTGGTTTTGTTGTTTTTACTACAGGGATTCCATGGTTTGTTCACCACTGATACATTGTAGAGTGGGTGATTTTATATAAAGGTCCATAGTTCCATTGATTATGGTGATTAAATGTTGTATAATAACATTGGTTTATGAATGCATGTTGGTGGGAGAAAACTGGACGTCGCGTTTCTTCCTTGGGTTGTCTAGATTAGGTCTATTCAAAGGTGGGTTGTGGTGTTAAATATTTCACGGTATCCTTGACATTCATTACTGTATGGATATTATATTCCGTAAAAATTCCTTCAATGTTGATGTGTTTAGATTGGTTTTTCTATGGTTCATCATTCTGGTCATATGCAATTTCAAGGTGGCCAGTTGAGGCTTCCATGGGGATAAATGAAAACCGGTTTGGTTTACTGTAGTTGAGGTGGTGCATGACTCTAATATTGTGTATGAAAATCTATTTATGTTGTCATATTACGTTCAAGATTCTATTTTTGCGATGTTTTCTTGGGTCCAATGATCCTACATTTATAAAGGGATATGTACTACTTGGGGGAAACCAGTGAATTGATCTTGTGATGAAGGCAGACAATGTAGTTTCATATGCCATTAGTAAACACGACCGCAAGACCTACTCACCATTATAACATAATTCATCAAATGTTGTCTTTATAACATATAATGCATAACATGCTATTGATTTTGATAAATCTACTACTGAATTCAAGGTACGTCCCTAATACCTCTTTGATATAATATATACAACTATTTATCAATCATAATTCATTACTGTTAATTTTATTACAGGTTGTGCATTGTGATGAAACCTTTCATTGGACTATAAAAATTTCTACAATAATTTTATTTTTAAACATGATTTTATGGACCAATTTATTTCCAATATGTATAACATTATATTAAAAACACATTTACATAGACTCTCTTCATTATATATTTATGTTGGTACATGTAAATTCAATGAATTATAGTACTATTTGATTAAACTATTTTATATTCAATATTTGAATATTATTATATACAATATTGATGATTACATTAAAAATGTTTATAAAATATTGACCCTCAAAATTTATCAAATGAAAACGTAGCCACAAAACATCAATAAAATCTATTAATAATGGGAGATACATAAGATCAATGTTTAAAATTAGTATTCATATTATCATTTTATTAGATAGAGTATAATAATATGACCATATAAATAATGATGTTATAACTTAGAACAGACCACCTAGGGCTCATGTTGTGATGGACATCGTTTAATTGAGAAAAAAAATAAATATAAATAATTAAATTATAGAAGAGGGTAACTTGTCAAAACCAAATTATGGATTTTTGATAACATATATTTGTATGGATTCTAGAATCTCAACTCATGTCTCCTTGGAATGTAATCCATACCAAAATGTGAAGAAAATTTATGAAAACACAACAAAACACCATATTTCACCCTTTCCCTATCATGCCCTAGCTCATGAGTACCCTGAGCGAGTTCCATCTAGATAATTGAATTCTATCTCATCTTTGAGAAACCAGCTACTTCTGAAAACAGCTTTAGTAAAATCCCAAACCTGAATTATGTTAAAAAAAATGTAGGCTGAGGATACGAATTCCCAGTAAGGGTTTTCAAAATATATTAATATAACTTTTGAAAACATTTTTTAAACCATTTCATAAAACAATATTCTCAAATAAAAGTTGTAACACATGTACACAGCAAAAGAGTGCTAAAAAACATGTAGTTTGAATAAAAAGGATATAAGATTCAATTTTAGACATGGCCATAAGTAAAAGACATTTCACGATACAATGAAAGTACCAAGTTAATAACTATTTGTAATGCATGATCGGTGTTATGCTTACATTTATAAATTAAATTTCATTCTTTTCTATTGTGATGCATACATTGGCCATAAATATCTGAATATTTCATCAATAAAATTCTATAAATATACTTATTCTAATTCTCAAAATCATAATTCATTTAACAAGGAATATTATACCAGTGGACTATTCCCCTAGTTAATTAATTTACATACTCTTAATGAGGAATGTGCATATGCTGGATAGTGTCAAGGCCTCGTGCCAAGGCGTCTAATGATTAATGCCTTAACCAAAATCCATAACTCATAATTGGAAAAGGCCATGCCTAATTCCGCTGCGAGTTGTCTCACGAGACATACTCATGCATCGAAGGGCTATAGCGGGCCCCACCGATCACATAATACATCCAATGCATTCCTCATATCTCTAAATCAAAGGGAACAACCCACTTTGATTTATTCTACCACATATCACCCATCATGACAAGTGTAAAAATTACTCAGTTTCTTATTTCACCTTTCATTTTATTCATGGTGTCCCACACCGCCTTGAATAATTAATTCCATAAACATAGGAAATGGCATATAATATTAATATTACAATCATTCAAATTTATGAATATGTAGTGAGTCTGGAAGATGACTGTGAATTATGTGGTCAAGTAATTAATTGGTACTTATGTTAACAATACATGTGATGGTAACTAACTCAAAATAAATACAAACCTGGTCACATAACATGACAATGTCTTGAACAATATTTATCAAGAAAATTTATGATTAAATAGAGACATAAAATTAACATAATAAATAAAAGGTAATCAAGAAATAATAAATAAAGAGTTAAACATAACATTTCATGCGGGGTACTGAACTCATATTATCTCAAAAATTTGTTATAAATTAGCTTTTACATACTGCATTAAATGATAAAACTCAAAAAATAAAACTCACCCTTAAAAATTATCATTTTTTATAAAGGGTGAAGAGTATTTGGAGGACCTGTTGAAATATATTAGTGGCTTGGGTGGATGGAACTGGGAGGATCTACGGATGCCTCGATTTGGTTTTTATAAACTATTCATATAATGGTAATTTAATGCAATGTTGAAAGAGATTCAAAGCTAACATGGATTATAAACAAACCAAGGGAAGAGGTCTCTGTTGAAACCGTGAGAGGGGAGGGTCTAATGACTGTCATGGGAGATGAAAAACAATGTAATATATGGTGTAGGCATACTATTCTAGGGAATACCGCGGGGAATAAGACAATGATTTGACTTGAAAAAAGGGAAGGATTTGAATGGCCAGGATCAGATTTAGCTTGGGATTAGGGGCTGGGATGGATATGTGGTGTTTAATGGTAATGGAAAGCTCATATCAACTCTTAGTTTTATTGGATGGACTTAAATCAATGTCGCATTTTTAAAAACATCAAATGACCATGAATAGATCCCTCTATATCAAACTGACCACAATAACCTGGTGATGCACCGTAGTTACTAAAGGTCGAATGTAGGATCGTGATCAATATCTCAGATCGCATGATACTTGATACATGATCCAACATCCATTATCTCATTTCTCTAGAAAAAATGCTTCCCATATCAAATAGGGGAGGCGCGCACGACTTCCTTATAAGACTATGCCCTTGAAGAAACACTCATAAATCACAAAGCACCCACCCAGCGGGATTTACACATGGGCTCCTGCTTCCCCTGTAGGCCTTATCCAACCCACTCCTACCGTGGATTTTCACCCCTGTTGCATGCTCATGTGTTCACATGCTCTTCTGCGCCCTACGATATACCTATGCTTGAGCTCGGGCTGTCCCATGCATAGGTTGAGTGCTACTCTATGTCACATAGCGTGATCTTCTGCCCTTGGCCAAGACATAAAGGGCTAGCCATAGTGGACCCAATTTTGTTTTATAAAAATATACCTAATAAATATTAATACTTATTGGGAAAATAATACTATAAGGGAATTTACCTTTTTAAACTTTTCTTTTATTAAACATTAGATGGTTGATGTGTACAAATTTGAATTTATCTTAAATGAATTTTCTAGGGTTGACAATAAACAATAATCCTTTAACGTAAAATGTTATAAATTGAATAATAATATTCATATTAGTGTTATAGTGGTCAAAACGTAGTTTAATTAGAAATATAATTCAATTAATAGAAATTAATTATAGTTTATGACAATAAATAAGAATCATTATAATGCATTTTAATAAATTGATTCATTTTTTGATTTCCTTATCACCTTTCAAAAACACCAATGTAAACCCAAAAACATTTCACGATATCCTTTTAATGTTCATGTTTAAGAGTGGATTCATAATATTTAAACTCATTACCTAATTATTTGGAGCACTAAAATATACTCTTATATTTTCAATTAATTTTAAAACATGGAAAATACATATATTTATAGACGTTTGGTTTCCATGGTCATCTGAGGCAATGGTCAAATTAGTTTTGTATAAATCCATGCCTTAGGGTTCTATAAAACCCAACAAAGGAAAATGGTTCTCATTATGCCATTGGTTCTAAGCATATCCCCAGTGGATTTTTCCATTCTTATGTTCATTATTACAGATACTAAGGACCCATATTATCTGCTCAGGGGTCTCGTTGTTTTTGCGGGTCTCCCTATAATCATGATTGGTTTCATAAAAAACATTTTTGGTTACCTAGATTTCTTTTTTAATCTTGGTTTACGGTAAACACTATGGGTGTGCGTACATGGTATAATCCATAATTTTGGGGACCTCTCCCTACACCATGTACTATTATCATAGGATTTTAGGGATTCCTCTATAGTTGAGTGATGGTTTTTATCAACCCTAAATATATTGGATTCAACCCCATGGATTTACTGGGAGGCTAGCTATGATATTACATAATATTGGATTGTTTAGAGTACCCTATAGGATACTGAATGTAGAGCCAAACTGTATGGCGACAGGTGAATCCAATATATGTATGCCCCATGATTGCTTCTAGATATGATTAGGAAATGACCATGATTATTTTCAACATGTTCTATTTATTTCTCTATATAAAATTACCTATTTTTTAATATTTTATTTCTCATTTTCATATTTATTTTATGAATGTCTCCATTTTTATTTTTGTAGAATGGGAACATGTTTAATTTTTTTTAGTTTTGGTGTTATAGTGGAAAACCATTTTTAAAAGATGATATATGTGTGTTGTTTTAAATGGAAAGTTTCTAGAAATCTATAATTGTAAAATTTAAATAGTAATACTATATTTTCCAATTTTATTTCAAACTAGTGTTTTTGTATTGTTCTGGGAATGGAAATGCATGGAATCTATGGTGAATACCTATTGATCTTGTGTATTCACAAACCATATTTATTCCACTAGATACCAGTTGACACAATCTATTTTAAATGTTTATCTTTTTGATAATGATTACTTGGTAGTAGTGGTTCTTGTGGTCAGTAGTGACCATGATGTCACATAGACATTAAGTAGTATTTGGTTTAGTATTTATTTAGTCTTATAAATTTAAGAATTGTATAGTTTTATCTTTATTTTAGAATTAGATGTTGAATCTATTTCGATCAGTGGATTATAGTTTCACGATGTGTACACTGTTTGATTAAATGTTTGATGTTTATTATGTATAAATGGTTTCCAATAATTTTTTCTTTGATGCCTAGTTATAGTGTCCACCATAGGATGGATTAGATTACCTCTTGGGCGTTATTGTGGGTTAGCATGGGGTTAATCAGAGTTGGTTCATTGTAATAATAAATCTTATTTCATTGTCTATAAATGATGTCAATGAGTTTATTAGAAATTTTATGTTATAGTTATCATAAATAGAGGATGTTTTCTTATGAAATTTAAATTGAATGGTATATCTTATTTCATCAATAGTGTTTTCCATGTTTCATTAATTCCCCAATGAGTGAGATTATCACATTTTCCATACATTTGTTTCTACGAGCTCTATGGGAATTAAAAGGATATTTAAATGTTCTTTGATAAACATACTATCCAAAAGATGTTAATGATATATTTATGAGATTAATATAAGGTTTTATGAATGTTTTTACAGACTAAAATATCCTAGAGTTTTGGAGAAATTAAGAATGTATTGTTTCAGGATATTTATGAATAATATATCATTATTAATTATATAAATCTCAGTATGATATGGTATATGATTAAATTTAGGCATCACTACAATAATAGAAAATTAAATTTTACTTATTACCCCAGTGGTAGGTTCATCTCCACAGTTTATAAGAGTAGTTATATAGATTTATATGTTGGAGATTTCATAAAATTTCATATGTGTAAAACATTTTCTATTAAGATGTCGAATAATATTTGGTAATAATGGTATACTAATTCAAAATCATTGAAGCATGTTGGTTTGAAATGTTTGAATCTGGGGGTCATACACAAACCTCACCACATAGGGATGAAACACTACTAGAGATTTTTTTACTATGGAGTTTTAGAAGTAAAAATTTACTAAATAGATAATTGGATTCTTTAGATATGTTTTTAGTAGATGGGTTTGTTCAGAGTATACAATCTCACTTTATTCAACAAAAGGAACTAGTTATTAAGATAAAAATATTAGTTCTTGAAAAGAAAAAATTGAAGTTGTTTGTGGTGATTCAGTTGATTAAGAAATACACTATTATAAAGTTGATAATCAGATAGTATAAGAAATTATTCTTAGATCACCTACTATTAATGAACGAGTTGTTAAGGTGGTCATGGATATATTCGACCATTCACATACACCACCAATGCCATCATATGAACTAGTGCATTTTATAGAACCATGAATAATTTAGGGGTTATATTGTTTTAAAATAGTATTATTTTTCTATATCTTATTATATATTTTTGATAATCACAATGGATATTATAAATAAATGAAACATGAGATATGATCCTTAATGGATTATATTAATGAACTGAACTACCATTATGTTTCAAATGTTATTTTGAAAAATTGGTTTCAATAATGGAAACCATAATATATTTTATCATGAATATTCAAATAGATCCTCATATGTAATATGATATCATTAAAAATAGAGTAAAATAGTTCAAGGAGATAAAATATATAATAAGATATCAAATGATATATGTACTATAATGTTCGTGTTAAATAAACATGGAATAATAGTTTTATCTCATTGTAAGATATTCAAAAATATTTCAACGGTGTAATATAGTATGTATCAATATGCTTTTGATGATATATTATCCATCAGTATAGAAATTTTGGAAATATTACATACAGTGAATATTATAGTGGTGATTATGTTTTTTTTACCTTAATAGTTTTCAATATACTATCACCCCTTCATCTATCTCTTATGCAGATCAAGATCTCAGTGTTATTTTTGATTAAGTGTTTCTAGATATAATTTCATTTTCATAACAAATTCAATCATTTTAGTGTGTTATGATCATAATAGTAATGATTCAAGAGTTCAATAAGGAAATATTGGCAGAGTTATAGTTACTAAATAATCATTTCGAACGATTAGTATTTGAACATATTTTCCCTTCAATAAAACAATGGGTTATTTCAATGAATATATTAGTGGAAATGTGAAGGAGGTCCTGAAATTATATAATGATATTAAATGAATTATTTCAATGTTTCTTGACCCAATTTCTATAAATCATCACCTAATGTAAGATTTTTTATAAAATTTTTATGAGGATGTGAGCTGACAACATAGTGATTATTTAGAAGAGAAATTTTGTTTTTAATATATAGGATCTATATTTATTTTAGTTATCATTATAGGTAAAAAAAATTTATCTATAAACGTCTATGATTTCTATTAGTGCGAACTGTGATTTTTATTTCATATGTTATTGTTCCTACTCATGTTATTTATATTGATAATCAAGTGGAACTTTCTTTATGTTATCTAGTTCCACAAACTGGTTCTTATGGTTTCCAAGAGGTAAATAATGGTTTTCATGAGCAGATAGTTTGTGTGGAAAAGAAGTTGTAATCGATGAATGTTAGGTTAATCAGTGTGTGGTGATCTATTAATTTAACTATATATAATTTGGATTCAGATTTATAAAATGTTTTATCCAAATGTTATAATACTCCAATTTATAGTGAACCTAAAAGATTTTATTTAGGTTAGCTTGAATATCATAAAGCCATTCAATGAAATGGTCTTTCAAATTTTTCCCAAATTCATAGAGAATAATTTTCTATTAACATTGAGTTCTACAGTGTTGAAAACATCATGAGAATATACATGATTTTAGATGAATTATTTTGTTTAACCGAAATATGAACATTAGAACCAACTCCTCTAAAACCCATTTGAGATACCAATGAAATTGTTTTTTCGGTTTATGATCCATCCCACATATATCAAAAATTTCATCAAATATGGTTGCTTCCAATGTTTCTGAGTGATATTTTGAATGAACCACATCCATTGATCATCCGAAGAAGGTTCAATTTATAGATTCTGACTCTTAGAATATCATTATTTCAATATTACCTCTTTAATTATTTCTTAACTAGCATGCTCCGCATCTATAGGTAAAATATTCTATATGATTAATAACTATATCCTATTAATATATATAAAAGGAGTTAATTTAATCCCTAATTGAAAATAAAAATACCTATATAATCTCACCAATTTTTATGTTACCTCCACAAAAACCACTTTCCCTATATTATCCATTCCATAAATAGGGGTCTTCTGATAAGTTTTTTTATATTAATGTTTTTCTGTATTGATCAGATTTATCCCTGTAAAAATGGTTGTCACTCAATATAATTATTCTTTAAGAGATTTTGGTTCTTTTATTATTTATTGAATTCCTTTAAATTTGGTAATTTATTTATTGTTGTTACATAATTCAATTATTAACCAAATTTCATATTAAGTTTCATCAAATTACAATACTTTTGGATAAAAATGTCTTCTAAATTCAATGTGTTTTTTATATACTTACCATTTCATTATATGACAGAAAAAGGGGTATATATTTATAATATTGAGGTGTTTCCCCATGTAATAAATGTGGAGTAATGTATAATTAAGGATGGATGAGAATCACACAATTTTAAAAGATATATGTAAATTCATTATGATTCTGTAAAATTATATAAAAAATAATTTAATACCATTTCGAAAATATAGTATGGGTTTTGAGATAATCATGAAGGGGAATATTTTTAGACTACTAAAGTTGTTCAAATATACCCAAATATCATAATGATTTTATGATCCCAAATACAAATCATATATTAATGTTGTTTTTAAGAGTGTTCATCAGTTTGTATATTGTTTTTAATCCTTTTATCTGATTAATCTGTTATGTCGTCAATTTTTGGATTTTTTTTATAATACATTCCTCAACATGAGAAATAATGTTTGTGATGCATTTTTATATGTGAAAAAATGAATATTTTTGTATTTCAGCTACGTAAATAACTTATGGGGACAATTCAACCACATTAATTTGCTACATTGTGATGTCGAAAATGTTAAAATCACTTACATCGATGAATCACCTATGCGATTTATCCTTTATACAGACTAATAAGTTACATGAATCAGTGATGTGGTGTAATTGGATATTTATAATGGATATATTGTGAATATGGATACATGGGTCCAAATACTATGTCATTCTTTACACTCTATCAATATCATCTATGTGATCTAGAAGGTTGTGTACAGAAAATCGGCTATGAGTAGAATTACTAGGATATTTATATTTGAGGGAAGTTTTCCTAAATACATCAGATATATAAAAATAAAATATTTCAATCAATATAGATACATGAATTAAAATCTATAAAATTTGGCTACGCTATGATCACCAATTAGCTACATCAATCTGCAACCTAGTATGTGTTACTATTTTTTTACATTCAGCGAGTTTTAATGATTTTTCATTTATTAAATGATTTATTACAAATGTATGGTAATAAATTATTATAATAAGAGGAATTCGAATTTAATGGAAACATTTAAAATTATGATTGAATGAAAAATACTAATGCTGGTGTATTTATAAATGAAAAGCACCCGTTGAACCCATGATTTGAAGGATTTATTTTGTTACAAAGAAAATAGATATTTTTTCTCATTCAATTAGATGATATGTAAAGTGTGAAATATATATATATATAATATAATCATATTCTTGATTATTCAAGAACATAGTTTCAAATCTATGATGTGTGTTTCTTTTTTAGTCAAATATAATAAGATATTTCAAGATGTACTACTGCACTTAACGAATCATCTTTCAATTCAATTTATATGACCCCCTAGAGATTCTATTCATTTTTATAACCTAACATATATATTTTATCTTATCTAACAATTTTATTTTTCATATTCAATCTCATCATATAAAAACTATTTTTATTATCTCTTTTATAGTAATGGTTACTTGTAATAGAACGATGAATGATGTTTTTTTGTAAAACAATATTAGTGTTAGAATAAATAATCATAAAGTGATTACTAAATGGTTATTCCACTTACAATCAGTAATGTAATCATATAAAATGTATTAAATGTCTATATAAATGGAACTTATCTATTAAAAAAATTAAAATCACAGAGAATTATGTTGTTGTAGTAAATAAAGGGATTCTATTCCCAAAAATACCTTAAATCTAGGTGTATAATATCTTTTATCTGTTTATTTATTTCTAATATATTATTATATAAATAGTAGCACATAATATATCTCATTTTACATTTTTATTTTTGTATGATAAAAAAAGAAAAACAATTAAATTCACCTTTGATGAGTATTAATGTAGAATGTCTCCGAATATAGACATTTTTTTGGGAATTTTTGTGTGTTATGAGTATACACACTTCTCCCTAAGTTTATTATATCATTTATTTAATGACTCTTTCATTTCTTATCAATCAACATAATAAATTTATCATATTCTTTAATTCATTAATTACATCCTAAATAGAGATATGTATTTAAAATGTATGCATGGTTTAATAAATTTACCTATGGAGTTATTATTTCTCAACCCTCCTCGACTAATTAATTATGGTGGGAAATGGTAGTGGATTGTATTTTTTTCACTTTGTTTCCTTTACACGGGGATTCTTTTCATTCATTACTATACATTCTTATCATTAATTAGTATTGATTATTTTTTCCATCTCCATTAGGTTTGTTTGATTAGTATTCGAAAACCCATTATGATTTTTCATCCATAAATTCATTAAGTTTCTTTTAAGTTATATTAGGTTGAAGTGGTAAAATATCATTTATTCTTCTTATGGATTTAATTATTATATTAATCATTAGATTTAAGACTCTTTTGGAATTATGATTAATTATTTTTTGGTAACTAGTTATAAAAATATTTCTATTGAAATTTACAAATCATTTATTATATAATTTTGTCCCAAAATATCAATCTGTTATTGTCAGAGATCACCAAATGGTGAACTGGTCGATGTATATGCATTGATTTTTTTTTTAAAATTTGGTGTTTGATATTATATAAAGTTTTATGGTTATTTATAGGGTTGTTGATACAATGGTGGGTTTTGTAATTGATGTTTTTATGGTGGATGACTTGGGTATATGTTCTAATATAATTTTATATCATGAGTTTTTGAGTCAAAATTTCATCTGTTATTTTTTCATTTCATTTAATATCTTATTTTTAGTAAATTTACTATGTTATAATGTTGAGAATTTGCTATCCATTTCCTATAATTTAGCACAATGATCAGTGAAATGATTTGTTGATGGGGAGAAACCACATATCTGAGGTCATGATTATATATCCCTCACATTTTTCTTGGACATCTATGTCACTAATATTATTAGGTTATCATGTTTTGTTTATATAAATGTGTGTGAATTCAGTACTTTCTCCTTATGAATACATCATGTGCTCGTTTCTCTTATAATGAAATGTTTTAAATTTTTGTACAATATTTTCAATCTATAGCATAGCTGTGACATGTGAATTTTCAATAGAATATAATCTCGGATATGTATAAACCAGGTTCATATGATTTTATATAATATCATTGTAAAATAAAACATGAAATGGTTTTCCATTAATGCATGATGTGGAAAGCAGGTACACAATTTCGTGAATCATTCCCAATACTCATTGGTGTTATAATTCACATTCCTTATTACTGTGCATCTAGAGGCTGACATAAATATTTTATAAATATTTATTTTAGGTCATCTCATTAATGAATATCACCTAGATTTTTGTTTTTCACCACACTATGTTATCTCGTTCAAGTGAAAAGGGGAACACCCTCCACTTCAGTAGATCATTAGAAACTATATGAGGTTTGAAGCATAAATAGCTATAAGTGAATTATTATATGATTGTTTTCAGATCTTCACCTATAAGACCATGAAATCCGGGTAGTACCTATATCATGAAAATTTAGAAAACAAATATATTTTTTTCTTTTTTAATTTAATATTGTTTTTATATAAAACAATGGGACACATAAGTCTCTTAATTGTATGTTTTAATTAATAAACATGACCACAGGTTCAAAGAAAACAATAGAAGTTTCACATGAGAGAGAAAAATTTATTTCATCAAAATTAGTATTTAAATGAATGTTCTTATGTATTGTGTGAGTGTTTATTTCAAATTTTGGATCAGTAGTATATAGTTCATCATTATAAGACCATTTGTGGACATTTTAATATTTTATTGGAATTACCTCACTAGTAGAAAAACCTAGATTAGATTCACATATATTATTGTGTCAGATAAATGCTAATTAATTTCCTTATGAATATAGTATTAGTGGAAACATAGGTTGTATCATTAGAGGATTTCCTTGAATCTATTTTTCGTGAGTGAGAAAACAATTTTGGTGTTTTGATTTCATAGACTAAGAAAGAAAAAAATCAAATACATTAAAACTATACTAAGATGCAGGTGATCATTTTAATGTAATAATTATTAATTCTAATTTTATAATAGTATTCTAATATAGATATATATTCCTTGTTAGTATATAAATGAGAGGTTCCACAATCGCTTCCCATATTCATACAAGATTTAATAATAAAGGAGAGAGTAGCTTAAAAAAATTATGGTTTAAAACTACCCTCCATATAATGTCTAAACAGCCATATGAATAATTCTTCTTTAAAATTGGAAATTACAATAGGGTATTTTGATTATTATTTAAACAATGTATAACCAATCCTACTTTATCATGTGTTAGTAATCACTAAACACTGACAACATAGTCTCATATCATTCAATATATATAATCTAAAACTATAAGGCCCCAGCCTTAAATTTTACATAATCTTGAGTTATTTCAAGAATACATGCATAGGATATTTTTAGGTTTAGAGTTTTATAGAATTAGATCATAAAACATGCAATACATTCCACATTTAAAAAATGTCATTAAATAAAAGATTGTAATCAATTTTTCCATTAATAAAAACATATTTAATATAGGACATGGATTTTTTCTTGATACTTCTTTGACACTTTCATCACATCAGATACCATTCCCTTGACCTGTGAAAAACATTTCAAAAACTTGGTATGAGCATAAAATTATCAGTAAGGGATATAAAAGAAAGAAATGAAAACATTATCCATGTATGAAATCAAAATTTACTCCTAAAAAATAAGCATTTTAACATACCTTATCAAATCATGAATAAATCATAGAAATCATAGGACATAAAGGTAATTTGAGGCATTCGTAACATTTTAACGTATGGAGTAACCCTCTTGGTCTGGTTTGGAATACCCATCATAGTATATTAACTAAATCCCTTCGGAGAAACCATAACATTTAACCCCTTCGCTTTACCCAATGCATTGGAAACCTATATGGGGATCACCCGCCCTTAGTTTATCACGGAACCACCCGTCATCATAAAAATGCCCAAGAACCATAACATAATCATAGCACATAACTTAAAAATAATGGAAAGATAACATTCCCACATTTCAATAACAATATAACATTTTTAGATATAGAAATAATGAATCCATTCTAAAAACCATTTCCAAAACCATTTTAAAGGTTTAACAAAGAGATTTTTGAATCAAAGTGTCCCATACCACTTTTATGATTTTAACATTTTAAAACATTAATATACATATAAATAAACCCTTAAAACAGTTTTAAAACATGGATATTAATGAGAAAAGATTATAATAATAAATCATTAAAACATTTAAAATGATATTTTAGATAAATGGTTTTTATCAAAATGAGAGACACTTGATTACAATAATTGAGGAATAACATTTAATCATAACATTATAATATCATGAGAATAAAGGGATTCATGATATAATATTCCAAAGGATAGTATATACACCATATAAGGATTAATTGGTTCATAACAACAATTAAGTCTCAATATAAATATAAAATGAGATAAAATCCCTTATAAAGAAGGTATCCGTAAATTAAGGACAAATCAATCTCATAATTATGTGTGAAAAATTTAAATACACCAAATATAAGTGGATATTATGTGTAAAACAACCATATGTCATTCACACATATTAATATGATGACATATTCAATAACTTCATGTTGAACCCAAATAAATCAAAATTGGGTTAAGAAGTTCATTTGGTAATATTCGACAGCCTAAAGACGACCCCTTAAAATTCATAAAATTAGATGATGAGAGATAAAATGGTATCTCATCACATAGAAATAAAATTTACATCAATAAGGATATATAATAACATATCCCAACATTAAAATATGTAAAATAAAAGCCATAACAAAATAAGTCTTTTAAAAAGAGGAGTCTGAAAGGTTCCCTTACCGATTTGGGCAACTTTCGAATAATACACCCCATGAAATAATGGTCACACAATGAAGATGTAAATACCCATAAATGAGCTTATATTATACAAATATTAAAATAATGGTCAGTACATACACCTCTAAATAAAATTAATGGCAAATATAGCATGAATCTCATAGGAATAAAAAGTGAGATAAAAATCCCCTTATGAAAATTCGGCAGCCTAACGGCGCCACATAAAACTTCCAAAAATGGATTAATGAGATAAAATAGGGTCTCTCATCAAATTAAAATAAAATTTAAAGAAATATTAATACAGAATAACATCCCCAAACATAAAAAATATGAGTTTAAAAGAAGTGACATAAAAGAGAGTACTTAAAAATAAAAAGAGAGGTTGGATCCCTTACCTCAAGTCCGACTTGTCCGGTTCGTTTCTATAAATTGATGAATAATAAAAATTGGTCAATTTATAATTTCATAAGGACATACTTTAAATATTATTGTTCAGTTAATATCACATATTAAAATTTTATAATAATTGGTTAATAATGTGATTTTATATCAGACGTTTTTGTTGATGTTTGGTACATGAGTCAAAAATGAAATTGTTTGAAAATGATTTTCCATTTTGTTATAAGTAACTAATCTATATAAAAGTATTAATTATTTACATATCATATATACCAAGTTCATATTCATTTTATTCTATTCCATAACATTTGTAGAAAAAAAATAAATGAAATGCACCGTTCATGGAGACGGTAGGCCGTACGTACGCATGAACGCTACTTTCATTTCATTGTCTTATTAATGAAATTAAAAATAAATGAGAGATATATATATTATAATTCCAGTATAATATATATGTTATATAGGATACATATGTTCATTATTCTCATTCTTTATACATTCCATGTATTTCATGAACGAGTCACATCACTTGAAGGGGCAGTAGTCCACACTTCCTCGTATGAAATTATCACATTTTCACAACATTAAAAGAATAAAGGTATGTTTTAAATATAAAATATAGTATAATATAGAGGAAATAAATATAATATATATCATATAAATATAGTTCCATCATAATGGATACCATGAGAGGTGGTAGGAGAAGATAGAACAATCATCGTTTCGTGAGGCAGTAATTTTCCATCCTCAGAAACAGTATGTTCATTAACGATTCGAAGGAGGTGTGTGTAAATGTATCTCTAATAGTTCTAATAAAATCATACTAGTATATTGAAGATTCTATTTTTGTTACAATATAAAGGAATAAAAATATTTTAGGGGGTTGTAGAAGAAAAATAAAACAGAAGAACATTAGGGAAGACTTTACCTTTAAATAGTGTAACTCCCCTTGGTTTGATCAAAAAGGGTTTCTTAAAGAGATTTCTGCCTAAGAAAAGTCATCTGCGATGAGTAGAGGGATTTGTAGTGAAAAACTGGATAGATCATGGCTGAGCCAATGGCTTGAGAGGTGTGGGTATGGTGGTAGAGGTGGGGGCCTTTTATATGAGAAAAAGAGGGGCACTCTTGGAATGTTATAAAATATTAATTTATTATAAAATACTTTTCAGATATTAAAGGCCCCAAAAGAATATATTACTAGTTTAAGGTGATAAGGATTTGAAATCCACCCATCCCATAGGTTTTTTTACAAGTTTAAGACTTATATTGTACTATATTTTTTCATTTTATTTAAATCCTTCATTTATGAAGTAATCATAGCATCATCACAGTGTCATAAATAAATGAAGTTATTTAATGTCTAAAAATAAAAATAATATAATGATTTAAGAAATATTTATATCTTTATAATTAATATTTATAGTCAAAAATATGACTTGTATAACCCCATTTGAAAATTGTTTTAGTAAAACAATACACATTTGTGACATTTTTATTTTAAATTTTAATAAAAAGTTATTAAGGTCATTTTCCTACCAAAGGGACTCTATGGGGTCACCAAGCTGACCCATGGATTTTCCTGGTTGGCCATGACTTTTCCAATAATATTAGGATATGTTTCAAGGTCATTTAATATTATGTTTACATTATCTTTACCTTAAATTACACTAATTACCTTTAATCGCGAATAATAAAACTTAAAAGATACTATTGACCAAAAAAAACATTTTAATCCCATTCAAAAAAATTTTACATCCTAATGACAATCACAGAAGGGGTAATGTTTCATTTAAAAGAAACATCAGTTTTTAAACTACCACTTACTGGTTTCACTGTTCATCAAAATTGAAGTTTTTCAGAAAAATACAAAAAATTAACCGTAAGATATATTTGATATTCCAAATTCAAAAATGATATATATTTTAAAAAATTAAAAACATATATGTTTCGTTAATTAATTTAATAATTAATTCCTGTTTTCAGAACAAATAGAGTGTTTTTATGAAACAATATATATTAAAAGATTGACCCCAGTTTAAGTCCAATTTCAACGTGAAATTAATTACAATGACCTATATTGGAATAAATGGTAAAATTATATTATAATTGGACTTTAAAACCAATTCAAAATAAAATCTAATCATATAAATATATTAGATTAAAAAGAGTTTTTTAATTAAAATAAAACATTTTTCACTATTCATTAAAAAAATGAACTTTATCAGAAAAGTACCAAAAATTTACACAATGTAAATTATGATGTCCCGATTATAAAGAAGAATTTTATTTGGACCAATAGATTTTATAAGTGTGAAAAAAACTATATTAAATAGGATTCACCATCAAGAGGTGATGAATCTACCTTTTAGTTAAGTTTAGAGTATTTGTGCTTAAAATTGAATTCTTTTCTTATTTTATGCATTTATATTTTATTGGATATATGAAAAAACATATAACAAACATATAAAATCATATTTTAGTTATTTATATTCATTACTGCTAATACAACGGCTATGCGTCAACTATCATTTAATATAATAGTATTTTATTATTAGAGTGCAACATATGATTTCAAAGAAACTCGTTGTTGCGTATTGGGTACACCATTGAACATAGTGTTTCCTTTAAAGTAATATTAATATTTTATTCACAAATATTTATAAATATGAAAAGGTAATATACTTTATTTTCCTGGGATGTTACATCCTTCCCCCCTTTTGGGAATTGTGTCCTCGAAATTTTAAAATTGGGCTTGGAAACATCATTGAATGTACCACATCAGAACATTAGGCAATAAAACTATCACTTTAAAAGAATAAAAGAGAAGTACAATGGTCTCCCGAGTTAACCAATACTATGATTGAAATAAAACATGGATATGGAGGATAAAACAAAGGATCATGTTCTTGATGTAGAGTGATAGTAAACATGTCTCGGAGAATGTTAACCACAAGAAAATCACCAACTTGTGTTTGGTTAAATGGTATTCGATTCCCCAGTAAGAAATGTTAACAGACAACATTTTTTTATGTTACTTTTCATTGAAGAATTCATTTTTGAGCTTAAAAAAACCATAATGAAACATACTTACTTGTATTGTAGACATTCAAATTTTACTAGATTCCTTACTCAAACTCATATTTTCTCCAAAAGAGGGGTATTTAGGATTACTTGTTCACATTAAGAGTACTGTAATCAAATTCTTGAAAATCACCTCATCTACAAAAGAGAACTATATATTTCCCATGCCTTTTAACAAATACCAAATCCAAAATTATATTTACGAGATCAGATAATACCCAAAAAGGATAATCCTTTATCGAAAGAAAATATATTCTTAATCTCCAAAATTGGTCCTGCAAAACCCAAAGTTCAATGATGACCATTCGATAAACAATTTTTCCAAAAACATCATCAATTTAAACCAAACTAAAATTGAACCCCAAAAATTTCAAGGATTTAATCACATAGTCTTACAAGGTAAAATTAACATTTATCTCCAAATAACATCAGTTTCTCTTAAAGTCTCATATTGAAAACAAATCAACCTAATCACATATTCTCCTTTATAGGTTAATCCTTTCAATATATAACCCAAAATAAAATTATTCTTGATTCATAAAAATCATCTAACAAAATAGAATATGTCATACTAACCAGGGACTTCACGTTGTCTAGTGGTAGGCGATGCGCCCTTGTCTCCCTTCAGTTGTGGGTTTGTTTCCTGTGGCCTTACCAAATGTGACAGGTTCTCACCCATCCTACGGGTTTTCCTTTTTATAAAACTCCAAAAATAACCCTAAAATGTTTTAACTTCAATGGTTTCCTTATACATCTCATTTTCATCCAAATTCATTATGATCTCAACATCTTAATTCTTGAATTATTATAGCACCACCATAAGATAAAATAAAACGATTCTGAAAATGAATAACAGCATACCATGATCGTGACATCCACTCGGTTTCATCGTCATCTTGTTCATATAGGTAGAAGTTCCATGCATTACAACAATGATTTAGAGATCCTTCAAAAACATTTGATTTATCCATCCAAACAAACCTTGTACAACATGGGTCATATGGGTGTTCACAGAAAAATAGTTTTACAAAATAATCATATATGGCATATAATTCCAAAAAATCTAATAAAACATGATTTTTATAAAATAGTAGGACAAAATTTGAGTTGAAACATTCAATTATTGGTCCGTTTAAAATACCATAATTATGTGTTGAGAGACTATTTTTTAAAAGAAAATATAAATAGGAGGCGGAAGGTTCACCTTCTTCAACACCATTTTTAAAATCATAATATGCTTCAAAATCTTGTGATACGGTAAAATATTTGAAAATACCTTGATAATATTTACCTTTCTTGAAAATATGAGAATATTGTCAAAATAGTATTTATCAAAATAAAACCCATGATCCACAATGTTAACGAGGTATATTGGAGGTGTTTGATATCTCAAACAACTTCTTGCAAGTGAGTTTTATGATAGAAAAAATTTCACTATTATCCGAACAAGACATTTCAATAATTATTGCAAGCATGTCATCAAGAAGAGATAGGAATGTCGGTTGAGATCCTCCTCCTTCCATTTGTAACCAACTTTACATGACCTGAAAATAAGTTATAAAACAAGTATTTATCCGAAATAATATATATAAGGACTAACCATGTGTCTAAAAAAAACTCATAATCCCTAATGTTGTCTAAATCAGCCTTTGATAACAACTACAAGGCCCCATCCTTAAATGTTAGTTAATCTTGAGTTATTTCAAGAATACACGTTGAGGATCTTTTCAGGTTTAGGGTTTTCGACAATTAGATCATAAATCATGCATTATATTCCACATTTAAACAATGTGGTTACATAAAATATAGTACTCATTTTCCCTATTAATGGAAACATATGTAAAATAAAACTTGGATTCTTTCTTGACACTTCCATGACACTATCATCACATCAGTTACCATTCCCTTGACCTGTGAAAAACATATCAAAATCATGGGATGAGAATAAAAATCTTAGTAAGGGATATAAAAGTACGAAATGAAAACATTAATCCATGTATGAAATCATACGTTACTCATAAGACATAATAATTTTAACATACCTCATCAAATCATGAATAAAACATAAAATCATAAGACATGATTGTAACTTGAGGCATTCATAACATTCATATGTAGGGAGTAACTGTAACATCCCAGGTAAATAAAGAATAATACATTTTCATATTTATTAATATTTGGGAATTAAATATTAATTTTACTTTAAAGGGGTTGCTATGTTCGATGGCGTACACGATATGCAATAATGAGTTTCTTTGAAATCGTACGTTGCACACTAGTAAGAAAATAATATTATTTTAAATGTTAGTTAACCCATAGCCGTTGTACTGGAGGGAATGGATATAAATAACAAAAATATGATTATATATGTTTGTTATATGTTTTTACATTTATCTAATAAAGGACAAAGGCTTAAAATACGAAAATAATTCAATTTTAGGCTTATATACTGTAATTTTCACGAAAGGTCCACTTATCAACATTTGATGGCGAACCGTCATTAAATATAGTTTTGGTCAGTCATATACATTATATTGGACTAAATAAAACTCTTTTATAGAATCGGGACATCAAATTTTACTTTGTGTAATTTTTTGGTATTTTTGGATAAAGTTTATTTTTTAATAAATAGTGAAAAATGTTGTATTTTAACTCAAAACCTCTTTTTAATATAATTTATTAAGATGATTATATAATATTTTGAATTGGTTTTTATGTACAATTAGAATATATTTTTACCATTTAATCCAAAAGTGGTCGTTGGAATTAATTTCACTTTCAAATTGGACTTAAAATGGTGTCATTATTTTGATACTTATTGTTTGCATAAAAACAAGCTATTTGTTTTGACAGCGGGAAT
The DNA here is from genome assembly GCA_963277665.1 of Viscum album. NCBI lineage: Eukaryota > Viridiplantae > Streptophyta > Magnoliopsida > Santalales > Viscaceae > Viscum > Viscum album. Next base: position 598,554,186 of record OY728161.1, on the reverse strand, counting down.
TAATTATTAAATTAATTAATTAAAATTATATGTTTTTAATTTTGTAAAATAGAAATAATTTTTGAATTCAGAATATCAAATATAGCTTAGGGTGAAGTTTTGGTTTTTTTTCTGAAAAACTTCAATTTTTGATGAATAGTAAAACCGAAAAGTGGTGGTTACAAAATTTAATTTTTCGTTTAAATGAGACTTTACCAATTATGTGTTTTGAATATAAAAAATCTAATTTAAATGATTTTCATTATTATGTAAAATTCGGTTCAATGGGATTAAAATAATTTTTTTTGGTGAATAGTAACTTTTATGTTTTATTAATCACGATTAAAGGTAATTAGTATAATTTAAGGTAAAAATGATATTATAATAAAATAAAAATATATTGAAACTTGTCCTGTCCCTATTGGATGAGTTATGGCCGACCACGAAAACCCATGGGTCGATTTTTGGTACCCCATGGAGCCACTTGCGTATGATAATGAAATTTATGCCTTTTATTTAAAGTTAAAATAAAAATGACACAAACATGAAATGTTTTGCTAAAGAAATTCTTAAATGGGGTAATAAAAGTCATATTTTTTAATATAAATATTAATTATAAAGATAAAAAGATTTCCTACATCATGATATTTATTTTATAATTTTTAGACATTAAATAAATTAAATTATTTATGACACCATGATGATGCAGCGATTACCTCATTATTTAACGATTTAAATAAAATGGAACGATAATGTAAAATCTAAGACCTACACATGTAAAAAACCTATTGGATGAGTGGATTTAGAACCTTTATCACATTGTACTCGAATTATATCAATGTGGGACCTTTTAAATCTGAAACACATTTTAAAATAATGGAACATTTCTTTACTTTCCAAGAGTGCCCCTCCTCTCCTCTTATAAAAGGCCCCCACCTCTACCACATTACCCACATTTCAAAAGCCTTTGGATCGGCCAAACCCTGCTCATTTTGTCTCTCCACATCCCTCTATAACTCCTTAAATCCTCACTTTGGGCAGAAGTCTTCCCAAGGAAGCCTTTGAGCTCAAGTCTAAGAGCGTTACCCGATTTTAAGGTAATGTCTTCACTTGAGTCGTTTTGTTTTAGTTTGCCTTTCCAACCCCCTAAACTCTTTTAATTCATTTATTTTGTAACAACTCCAGTATATTCCATATACTAGGATGTTTTTATAAGAAGTATTTGAGCTACACTTACACACACCTACGTCTAATGTTTATAGAACATACTGTTTCCGTGGATGGAGAATTTCTGCCTCATGAAACGATGATTGTTCAATCTTCTTTTAAACACCTTTAATGGTGGCCATTAAGATATCACTCTATTTATATATGATATATATTATGTTTATGTTTTCCTTATGCTTATTTATGTTTCATTTGTGTTATACCTTTATGGTTTCCATTGTGGGTAAACATGATAATTTCATTTTAAGATGTGTGGACTACCGCTCCCTCAAAGTGATGTGATTCGTTAATGCCATATGCTGGATGTATAAAGGATGGATTTAAGGTTATTATATATGATGTTATACTGGAATTATAATATACCTCTATATCATTATTGTTTCATTCCATTAATGTATGTGATAGAAATGAAAGTTGCGTTCATGCATACGTACGACTTACGGTCTCCATGAACGGTGCATTTCATTTCTTATCCCCAAATGTAATGTACTATTATAAGTACATATATATAATGGATATATATGATTTATGTTACATCCAAATTATTAATATAATTCTGGAATTAAAAATATACATACCTCTCATTTAGTTTTAATTCCATTAATATGACATTGAAATGAAAGTAGCATTCATGCGTACGTACAGCTTACCATCTCCATGAATGGTTCATTTCATTTCTTACCTATAAATTATTATGTGATATTATAAATACATGTATATGCTAGATATATATGATATATATGATATCCAAATCAGGAATGTCATTCTGGATATAATGAACCATTGACTACACGAACAACATGTAATTGTAAGAAGTCCACTTTCGACATAAGGACCAAATATCGACAAAACAAACATTATTAACATAAATGATTACATAATGTTTATAACATGGAAATAAGTGATATAAAAGGAATAATGAACTCGAAAATGGTTCTTAAGCAAATATAAATTAACTCAAGTTTATTATTCAGGACGTTAAAGAATGATCGAGTCAAGTCGGACATGAGGTAAGGGACTTCGTCTCAATCACCTTTCATTGAGGCATTTTTCGTTTTATACAAAAATTTCTTTTATACGGTGTATAAACCCCTTTTACTTTTACGTTTATTCAAAAGGAATATTTTTATACAAAGCATTTTACTAAATGAAAAAAGTGAATGTTTTTTTCGTACGTATGTGGCGACAATGACTTCTCTGCCACCGTGACCATTATTTGAGATTCGACTTCCTCTACAAGCCATTACCTTTTAATGAAAAATAAATACCATGTTTTTATTTTCTTTTATTTTGGTATTGAAAATGGTTTTTATAATGAATTTTTTATGTCAATATATTTAAGTGATATATTGTGATCAAAGTGTGTAATTGTTTTATTTCCATTATATTTGATTTATGACTTATGATTTTATAATGGTACTTGGACATTTAACGGGTGGTTACGTGACAAACCATATGACGGGTGGTGTCGTGAATACCAGGATGGGTGGTTACGTTATAAAGTCCAATGCATTGGGTATGGATGTCGGCCGTATGGCCATTCCATTAAGTATGTATGGAATTTGGCCTTATGACTATTCAATTAAGAGATACATGTGGAAGTCGACCGTATGGTTATTACACTTAAGTATGTTTATGTACCAAGTTACCTTTATATGTTATGTGTTTTATATGGGTTTTATGGTAATCCTTTGGTTACAATAGGGTATGTAATGATATTTTATTCAGTGAAGAGTTTTTACTACTTTAAGAAGGTGAAGGTATTACTTTGATAAACTATACATGGTTTACTTGATGTTTGAAAAACTAATAGTTTTCATTCGTTGTGTATCCCTTACTGTGATTTTTATGCTCACCCCAAGTTTTTTTGAAATGTTTTTCACAGGACATAATGTAGAATAGGGTCAAGGATGGGATAAAGGGAAAGTCATGCTATATAAAACATGGAAGTAGACATGTTTCTTTTTAAGAGTTTTTTTTATTCTATGGAAACTTAGTAGAAGTGTCTACTTTGTAATATTTTGAGATGTAATAGTTATGATCTAATTCTCTAAAACTCTAAACCTGAAAAGATCCTCAATGAGAATTATTCATTTAATTAAATATTAAGTAAGGTTTGAGGTTGGGGCCTTATATTTGGTATCAGAGGTCAGTTTAGACAACTTTAGGAGTTAGAAAAGTGTTAAATTATAATATGATTGAAATGATATAGAATTTACGGATTACCATGTTGATTCGCCTAAGATATTTCTATGTTCAGAATGGTTTTCCGCCGAGGAAACACGGCAGCTATGTTGGGACGACATGAGGAGGAAGACAACCTTCCAAATCAGCAACCTGAGATGGTCAGAATGGGAACTGAACAGTTTGTTGCAGTGATGGCATAGTTGACTCAGGCTATAAATGGTTGTGGTATCCATGCACGAGATCAGCCAGATCAACCGCAGAGGAAGATGTCAGTGGTGGAACATTTCATGAGGCAACATCCCCCATAATTCAGAGGATAATTTGACCATGTGCTTGCTGAAGGGTGGATTAAAGCATTGTAGAAGATTTTTGATGTCATGGGGTGTTAGGAAAATCAAAAGGATAGTCTTTATGTTTAACGTTTTGAAGGAGAAGCTGATCAGTGGTGGTCGATGGTGAAAAATATCAGGGATAGTGATGAGATTGAGGATCATCATTGGGACGAATTCAAAGGTATGTTTCTTGAGAAATATTTTCCTAATTTGGTTCATATTAGGATGGAAAAACAGTTCCTAGAATTGAGGCATGAGGATGATTCTTTGGCTGCTTATGAAGCAAAGTTCACTCGATTGGCAAGGTATGCTCCAATTTCATACGAGATCTTGATAGTAAAATAAAATGTTTTTACTCGAGGTTAATGCCAATGTATCGAAAGACTTTATCTTCTCGTGAGTTTAAAAGTTCTGAAAAACTTGTTCGATGTGAGGAGATGGGGAAATGGAGTTTGCCGATGATCAGGTGTTCTATGACAACTAGCGGAATAAGAGGTCCAGTTGGTATGAAAAGGGGAAGAATTCATCAAAGAAGCAAGGAGGTAAGAAAACCAAATATCCATCCTATGAGAAGTGTGGTAAAATGCATCCTGGAAAATTTTTATCCAAGTCTGGTAAGTGCTTTCGGTGTGGTATGTCTGGTCATATTGCTCGTAACTGTAAGAAAGATGATCAAGTAGGCAATGAAAAGCCAACGGTAAGATGTTTTAAGTGTAATGAAATGGGTCATTATGCAAATGAGTGTCTAACAAAGAACTCGACTGGGGGAAAGCATCCAAACAACAAGCATAAAGGGGTGGTGAAATCCTTTGCAACAACTTCAGAAGATGTTGGGCCATCGAATGAAGTAGTTTTAGCTCTAGGGAGCTCAGTATTTTTCGAAGATTGAATTGAGGTCGGGGTACCATCAGTTGAAAGTAAAAGAATCAGACGTTCTGAAGACTTCCTTCCGTACTAGATATGGCCATTATGAATTTGTAGTTATGCCTTTTGGGTTAACTAATGCACCTGCTGTATTAATGGACCTTATGAATATAATTTTCCATGAGTTCTTGGATATGTTTGTGGTTGTTTTCATCGATGATATTTTGGTGTTTTTTAAAAGTAAATAGGAGCATGAAATTCATTTAAGGGTTATCTTAAAAACCTTAAAAGAAAAGAAACTATATGGAAAATTCATAAAGTGCGAGTTTTGGTTACAAAAAATTTCATTCCTTGGTCACATTGTTTCAAAAGATGGCATAACTGTTGATCCTGCTAAAACAAAAGTTGTTGAAGAATGTCTGAGACCCACAAATGTAACCGAAATGCGTAGTTTCATTGGTTTTTCAGGTTACTACCGAAGGTTTGTTGAAAATTTTTCACAGTTATCTTGTCCAATGGCTAAGCTAACTCGGAAGGGTGTTAATTTTATCTGGACAAAAGAATGTGATGTTTGTTTTCAAGAGTTGAAAAGAAGATTGGTGAATGCTACAGTTTTGGCACTTCCTTCCAATAGTGGTGAGTTTGTTATATATAGTGATTCTTCGTTGAAGGGACTTGGATGTGTCCTTATGCAAAATTATCAGGTTATTGCATATGCTTCACGTCAATTGAAAAATCATGAGGTAAATTACCCTACACATGATTTGGAATTAGCTGCTGTTATTTTTGCTTTAAAAATATGGAGGCATAATTTGTATGGAGTAAAGTGTGAAATATATACTGATCAAAAAAGTTTAAAGTATATATTCACTCATAAATAATTGAACATGAGACAGAGGATATGGCTGGAATTAATCAAGGATTATGATTGTACAATTCACTACCATTCGTGAAAATCCAATAAAGTTGCTGATAATTTGAGTCGAAAAAGTAATGCTTCATTAACGATGTTGTGTTTGGAACATCATCCTTTGGTAAGGATTTGATGACCCTTGTCATAGAAGTTTTTGGTGCAGGATGTCCTTCTATTTTGATTCAGGTTTCAGTGAGATCTTATCATCAGACAGAATCAAGCAAGCACAAGAGCATGACAGTGAGTTGCAGAAAAATGTAGAGCTGGTTCAGAAATGTAAGTTGCATGAATTCAACATTAATAGTGATTGTGTTTTGAGATTTGGGAATAGATTGTGTGTGCCTTGTGATTCACAGTTGAAGAGAGAGTTGTTATGTGAAGCTCATAGTTCTCTGTTTTCAGTTAATCCTGGCAGTACTAAGATGTATAGAGATCTGTGGGAGTATTACTGGTGGGATGGAATGAAAAGAGATATTTCTGATTTTACTGTGAAGTGTTTGACATGTCAATAGTTTAAAGAAGAGCGGCAGTTACCAAAAGGGATTCTTCAGCCTCTACCAGTGCCAGAGTGGAAATGTGAGAATATATCCATGGACTTTGTTGTGGGATTACCGAATACATCTAAAGGTAATAATGCAATCTGGGTTATTGTTGATCGCTTTACTAAATCTTCTCATTTCCTTCCTATACGAGATAATTTTTCCCTAGATCAACTTTCTCGTTTTTATCATAAAGAGATAGTTAGGTTACATGGATTTCCTCTCTCTATTGTATCTGACCATGATCCTAGGTTTACTTCTAAATTTTGGAAAGGCTTTCAGAAGTCGTTGGGTACTGAATTAAATTTTAGTACAACTTTTCATCCGTAATCAGATGGACAGTCAGAACGAACAATTCAGACCTTGGAGGATATGCTACGAGCTTTTTCAATGGATTATCAGGGATGTGGGGACCATCATCTTTCTTTTGTTGAGTTTTCATATAATAACAGTTTTCATTCCAGTATACAGATGTCACTATTTGAGGCATTATATGAGAAGTGGAGTTGAACTCCAGCATTTTGGGATGAAATGGATAAAAGGAAGCTGATGGGACATGAATTGGTAGAAGAGATGGAAGAATAAGTTCAGTTGATTCAAAAACACATGAAAACAGCTCAGACCAGACAGAAAAGTTATTAAGATAACTGGAGAAAGGATATATCTTTTGAGGTAGGTGATCATGTTTTTCTCAAAGTCTCACCATGGATGAGTGTGATGCGATTTGGAATGAAAGGAAAGTTGAGTCCAAGGTTCATTGGACCATATGAAATTCTGGAGAGAGCTGGATCAATTTCTTATTGAGTGGCTTTACCTCTGAGATTATCTCAGGTACACAATTTTTTTCATGTTTCGATGTTGAGAAAGTATATGCCAGATCCATCTCATGTTTTGTGCCCAGAGGTAGATCAGTTGGAAGAAAATATCTCTTATGAAGAACAACCAGTCCAGATTCTTGACCGAAGAGAGAAAGTATTTAGAAATAAGGTAATTTACCAGGTAATTGTTTTGTGTAAAAACCATATAGTTGAATAGGCAACGTGGAAATATGAAAATTCTATGAGGGATAAATACCCCCACTAATTTTGATAAGTGAATAAAATTGCGAGAATGCAATTCCCAAAAGGGGGGAAGGATGTAACATCCCAGGTAAATAAAGAATAATACATTTTCATATTTATTAATATTTTCTAATTAAATATTAATTTTACTTTAAATGGGTTTCTATGTTCGATAGCGTACCCAATATGCAACAAAGAGTTTCTTTGAAATCGTACGTTGCACACTAGTAATAAAATAATATTATTTTAAATGTTAGTTTACACATAGCCGTTGTACTGGTGGAAATGGATATAAATAACTAAAATATGATTATATATGTTTCTTAAATGTTTTTACGTTTATCTAATAAAGAATAAGGGCTTTAAATATGAAAAGAATTCAATTTTAGGATTATATACTCTAATTTTCACGAAAGGTCCACATATCAATATTTGATGGCGAACCGTCATTAAATATAGTTTTGGTCACTCTTATACATTCTATTGGACCAAATAAAACTCTTTTATAGAATCAGGACATCAAATTTTACTTTTTATAATTTTTTGGTATTTTTCCGATAAAGTTCATTTTTTTAATGAATAATAAAAAATGTTGTATTTTAATTCAAAACCTATTTTTAATATAATTTGTTAAGATGATTAGATAATATTTTGATTTAGTTTTTAAGTTCAATTAGAATATATTTTTACCATTTAATCCAATAGTGGTCGTTAGAATTAATTTCACTTTGAAATTGGACGTAAACAGGTGTCAATGTTTTGATACTTATTGTTTCATAAAAACACGCTATTTGTTTTGACAGCGGTAATTAATTATTAAATTAATTAATGAAACTTATTTGTTTTTAATTTTTTAAAATATAAATCATTTTTGAATTCGGAATATCAAATATATCTTAGGGTGATGTTTTGGTTTTTTTGAAAAACTTCAATTTTTGATGAATAGTGAAACCGCAAAGTGGAGGTTACAAAATTTGATTTTTCGTTTAAATGGGACATTACCACTTCTGTGTTTTGAATATCAAAAATAAAATTTAAATTATTTTTATTATTAAGTAAAATGTGGTTCAATGGGATTAAAATAATTTTTTTGGTGAATAGTAACTTTTATGTTTTATTAATCGCGATTAAAGGTAATTAGTGTAATTTAAGGTAAAAATGATATTATAATAAAATGAAAATATCATGAAACTTGTCTTAATCCTATTTTATGAGTTATGGCCGACCTAGACAACCCATGGGTCGAGTTTTGGTACCCCATGGAGCCACTTGGGTATTATAATGACATTTATGCCTTTTATTTTAACTTAAAGTAAAAATGACACAAACATGAGATGTTTTACTAAACCAATTTTTACATGGTTTTATTAAAGTACTATTTTTTGACTATAAATATTAATTGTAAATATAAATTTTTTTCCAAAATCATAGTATTTTATTTATAATTTTTAGACATTAAATAAATTAAATTATTTATGACACCATGATGATGCATCGATTACCTCATTATTTAACGATTTAAATAAAATGGAAAGATAATGTAAAATCTAAGACTTAAACATGTGCAAAACTTAATGGATGGGTGGATTTCTAACCCTTATCACCTTATCGTAGAATTATATCAATGTGGGACCTTTTATATCCGAATCACATTTTAAAAAAATGGAACATTTCTTTACTTTACATGAGTGCCTCTCCTCTCCTCTTATAAAAGTCCCCCACCTCTACCTCATTACCCACACATCCAAAGCCTTTTTCTCGGCCAACACCTGCTCATTCTATCTCTCCACATCCCTCTATGACTCCTTGAACCCTCACATTGGGCAGAATTATTCCCAAGGAAGCCTTTGAGCTCAAGTCTAAGAGAGTTACCCTATTTTAAGGTATTGTCTTCACTTGAGTCGTTTTGTTTTATTTTTCTTCTCCAACCCCCTAAACTCTTTTAATTCATTTTGTTGTAACAACTCCAGTATCTTCCATATACTAGGATTTTGTTATAATAAGTATTAGAGCTACACTTACACACACCTAAGTCTAATGGTTAAAGAACATACTGTTTCCGTTGATGGCGAATTTCTGCCTCACGAAACGATGATTGTTCAAACTTCTTTTAAACACCTTTAATGGTGGAAATTAAGATTTCAATATATTTATATATGATATATATTATTTTTACGTTTTCCTTATGCTTATTTATTTTTTATTTGTGGTATACCTTTATGGTTTCAATTGTGGTTAAACACGATAATTTCATTTTAGGAAGTGCGGACTACCGCACCCTCAAAGTGATGTGATTCATTAATGCCATATGTGGGACGTATAAAGGATGGATTTAAAGTTATTATATATGATGTTATACTGGAATTATAATATACCTCTATATAATTATTATTTATTTCCATTATTGTATGAGATAGAAATGAAAGTAGCGTTCATGCGTACGTACGGCTTACCGTCTCCATGAACGGTGCATTTCATTTCTTATACCCAAATTTAATGCAATATTATATGTTCATATATATAATGAATATATATGATGTATGGTATATCTAAATGATTAATATAATTTTTGAATTAAAATATACATACATCTCATTTAGTTTTAATTTCATTAATATGACATAGAAATGAAAGTAACGTTCATGCGTACGTATAACTTACCATCTCCATGAATGGTGCATTTCATTTCTTACCTCTAAATTATTATGTGATATTATAAATACATGTATGTTCTAGATATATATTATATATATGATATCCAAATTAGGAATGTCATTCTGGTTATAATGAACCTTTTACTACATGAACAACATGTGAATTAGTGCATAACAAAAATTATGTCTCAATAGATATGTAAAATGAGATGAAATCACTTATAAAGAAGTTATCCTTAAATTAAGGACAAATCAATCTCATAATTATGTGTAACAAATATAAATACTACCAATATATGTGGATATTATGTGTAAAACAACTATATGTCATTCACAAATATTCATAGGATGACATATTCAATAACTACAAGTTGAACCCAAAATAATCGAAATTGGGTTAAGAAGTTCCTTTAGTAAAATTCGACAACCTAACGATGTCACCATAAAATTCATAAAATTAGTTAATGAGAGATAAAATGTTATCTCATCACATGGACATAAAATTTACATCAATAAGGATATAGAAGAACATATCCCAACATAAAAAATTGAAAATTAAAAGAAATAACAAAATAATTTTTTAAAAAAGATGAGTGTGAAAGGTTCCCTTACCGATTTGGGAGACTTTCGAAACGTACACCCCATGAAAGAAGGGTCATACAATGAAAATGTAAATAGCCCTAAATGAGAGTATATTATACAAATATTAAAATAATGGGCAGTAATTACACCACATAAAAGGAAATAATGGAAAATGTAGCAAGAATCTCCCATGAATAAAAAGTGAGATGAAAATCCCCTTATGAAAATTCGGCAGCCTAACGGCGCCACATAAAACATCAAAAAATGAAAGGATGAGATCCAATAGGTTATCTCATCATATTAACATAAAATTTAAATCATGAGGAATATAGAATAACATCCCCTAACATAATAAATAGGATAATAAAAGAGGTGACATAAAAGAGAGTACTTAAAAAGAAAGAGAGAGGTTGGATCCCTTACCTCATGTCTGACTTGTCTTTTTTGTTTCTTTATATTCCTGAATAATAAACATTAATAAATTTATAATTTATTAATTAACTCCTTTAATTATAATTATTCAGTTAATTTCACATATTATAATTTTATAATAATTTGTTAATAATGTGAGTTCATATCAGACATTTTTGTTGATGTTTGGTATATGAGTAAAAAATGAGCTTGTTTGAAAATGATTGTCAATGTAGTTATAATTAAATCATCTCCAAAATAGTATTTATGGTTCAAATATCATATATATCCTATAAATATTCATTTTATTCTATTCCATAACTTTTGGAGATAAAAATAAATTAAATGCACCGTTCATGGAGACGGTAGGTTTTACGTACACATGAACGCTGATTTCATTTCTTTGTCATATTAATTGAATTAAAAATAAATGAGAGATATATATATTATAATTCCAGTATAATATATATTTTATATAGGTCACATATTTTTATTAATCTCATTCTTTATATATTCCATGTATTGCATGTACAAGTCACATCACTTGAGGGGGTGGTAGTCCACACTTTCTCGTATGAAATTATCGCATTTGCACAACATGAAAACCATAAAGGTATATTTTAAATATAAAATACAGAATAATAGAGTGGAAATAAATATAATATCTATCATATAAAAATAGTTCCATCATAATGGCCACTATGATAGGTGGTAGGAGAAGATAGAACAATCATCGTTTCATGAGGCAGCAATTCGCCATCCACAGAAACAATATGTGCTTTAACCATTAGACATAGGTGTATGTAAATTTAGTTCAAATAATTACCATAAAAACATCCTAGTATATTTAAGATACATGTGTTGTTACAAAATAAATTAATAAAAATAGTTCAGGGTGTTGGAGAAGGAAAATAAAATAAAATAACATTAGAGAAGACTTTACCATTAAATCGGGTAACTCCCCTTGGTTTGAACCAATAGGGTTTCTTGAAGAGATTTCTACCTCAGGGAAGGCTTCTAGAATGAGTAGAGGGATGTGGAGAGATAAAATGGTCAGATCATGGAATATCCAATGGCTTGAGAGGTGTGGGTAAGGTGGTAGAGGTGGGGGCCTTTTATAAGAGAAGAGGAGGGGCACTCTTGGAACGTTATAAAATTTTACTTTATTATAAAATGCTTTTCAGATTTTAATGGTTCCAAAAGGATAAAGTTATATTATAATGTGATAAAGTTTTTAAATACACCCATACTAAAGGTTTGTGACATGTGAAAGACTTAGATTTTTTCCCATCGTCTAATTTTATTTATATCATTCATTTATGAGGTAATCACTGCATCATCACGGTGTCATAAATAAATTAATTTATATAATTTCTAAAAATTATAAAAAAATATCATGATATAGGAAATATTATTATATTTCTAATGAATATTTATAGTCAAAAATATGACTTGTATAACCCCATGTGAAAATTGTTTTATTAAAACATTACATGTTTGTGACATTTTTATTTTAACTTTAAATAAAAAGTTATCAATGTCATTTTCCTACCAAAGTGGCCCCATGGGCTCCCAATGTTGACCCATGAATTGTATTGGTCGTCCATGACTCATTAAATAAGGTTAGGACATGTTTCAAGGTCATTTCATATTATTATAAGATCATCGTTACCATAAATTACACTAATTACCATTAATTGAGATTAATAAAACTTAAATTTACTATTCAGCAAAAAATTATTTTAATCCCATTGAACCAAATTTTACATCCTAATGAAAACTATGTATATCAGATTTTTGGAATTCAAATCACAGTAGTGGTAAAGTTTCATTTAAATGAATAATCAGTTTTCTAACTACCACTTCGTGGTTTCACTATTCATCAAAAATTGAAGTTTTTCAAAAAAATAACAAAAATTCACCCTAAGCTATATTTGATATTATGAATTAAAAAATGATGAATATTTTAAAAAATTCAAAACATATTAGTTTCATTATTTAATTTAATAATTAAATCCCATTGTCAGAACAAATAGTGTGTTTTTATGAAACAATATATATCAAATGATTGACACTAGTTTATGTCCAATTTCAAGGTGAAATTAATTCAATGACCACAATTGGATTAAATGGTAAAAATATATCATATTTGGACTTTAAAATGAATTCAATAGATAATATAATTATATAAATAAATTAGATAAAAAATTGTTTTTGAATTAAAATACATCATTTTTCACTACTCATTAAAAAATGAACATTATCAGAAAAATTCCAGAAATTTACACAGAGTAAATTTTGATGTCCCGATTCTAAAGAAGAATTTTATTTGGTCCAATAGTATGTATAAGAGTGACCAAAACTATATTTAATATGATTCACCATCAAGAGGTGATAAATTAGCCTTTTAGTGAATTTTAGATTATTTGTGCTTAAAATTGAATTCTTTTATTATTTTCAGCCTTTATCTTTTATTAGATAAATGTAAAAACATTTAACAAAAATATGAAATCATATTTTAGTAATTTATATTCATTCCCGCCAATACAACTTCTAGACATTAACTACCATTTAAAATAATATTATGTTATTATTACAATGCAATGTAATATTTCATAGAAACTCATTGTTGTGTATTGGGTATGGCATCAAGCATAGAATCCCCTTTAAAGTAATATTAATAATTTATTCACAAATATTAATAAATATGAAAAATAAATATTCTTTATTTACCTGGGATGTTACAAAAACATTTTAGAGGGAGATAAATTTTATTATACAATGGATATAATTAATTTTAATGTATTTATTTAATCAAAATAATATTCTTTTTTAAATCTATAACAATATTTAGAAATAAATTAACAAAAAAAATATTGGTGTTAATATTAATTCCTAAACTCAGACATCAAAAGTGATTCAATTTCTCTTACCAAGTAATCCTAAAGTACCCCACTTCAGTAAATATGAATCAAATATTAGAGGTGTAGCTTACATATTAATAAAAATTATTGAAAAAGGAAGCATTTTAAATCTAGGGATGAAATACTTGGATATTTTAGTTAATTCCACTCCCTGACTAATCCATTTATAATATTACAATTGATTTATATAAATAGATACTTATAAGTAGAATAATTGATTAAGGTCAACCAATTTTATCATAGAATATATCTAATTTAAATCTCTAAATTTTCCACTAAATTAAATTTTGGAAAATCACCCCCTTTTATATCATCCATGTTGATAATTTATTTTAAAATTCTTGTTAATTTTTCATGATCCAATTTAGAATCCCCAAAAAAAATATTTCTTTTCTATGAATGGGATGAGGGGGCAGGGCTAGACATACTACTTATTTATCCAACCAAAATGGACCTAAGGCCTTCATATTTTATTTATTTCTTATAAACCCCTTTTAATGGTCTAGGGGAAACCCTTATAAAGACTGAAGGATTATGTGATAATTGCATGACCCATAGGTTTCAGAGAAATCATTCAACTACGACACCATAGAACTTCACCTCAACAAGAAATTTCATGATGTTTGCACTCCAGAAACTCATGGCTGGTCAGTTAACTATATTATTAAGAGCTTCACATGTCTAGTAGTGATGGAAATGTCATGCCCTTTCAAAATTATGAGTTCATTCAACTCTCTTCTAGTGAATTTTTCTGATCTGAATCATATTCTAGAGCCTTGTTCCTTGAAATACTAGTACTCCTCCCGTGTGATGCACAGTACTATAAAATAATAATAATAATTAACTATAAATTACTATTTATAAAATATATTAGTTTATATTAATATTAAATATATTTAAAAAATTAAATGACATAAATAATGAGGAATAAATTTTACAGAAATTGAGAATCATAATTTAGATACTTAGAAGCATTATATATTAAATGAAAAACAATGGAACCAACGGTGAATCAAATTTAAAATTAATATATAATATATTAAAATTATAAATTTATTAATAGAAAAAAATTCTGAAAATCTAATTTGTAGATACTTGAAATAGGTCAACAGTGAATGAAAAACATGGTATGAGAACATTAATACAGTTTCACCTTTGACATAGAACTATGGATTGTAATTTAACAATGATAATAGAACATCAATATTGTTTCAGTAGTAGATATAGGTTTGACAACATAAAAATGAAATATGATTTTCAACAACAGCGTGTGTGAAGATCAGATTACAATTCATGTCATCAAAATGTGTAGTCAAAAGCCTCCCAGTACCACCATGCATCATTGATGTGGAGTAGCAGTTTTTCATGTTTGTTGACAATTATATTGATCCCTGAAATCTATAATTAGAAATTAATTTGAGTAAACGAGACATACTACTACAAAAAAATAACTGTTCAATCCAATGAAGTCAAAAAAATCATGTCATAATAAAATTCCTCATTTGTTTATTAATTTGTAATTAGATATTATTGTATAATATTAATGGAATAGAAGGGGAAAAAATCTTGATACAACAAAGTAAAATTTGAACATTGAAAGTCTATTTACGGTGTAATAATAATTTTTTAGTAATAGTAGAAAAAATTATAATGCATACAGAAATAACTTTATATGGAAAAAGTACAAAACTAATTACATGTATATAATTTAATACAATAGTTAATGAAATCAATGTACTGTAATATTCTGATCAGACATTTAGAAAAGTATAATGTGATAATAATAAATGGTTTGTACATCTGAAAATGGATACGTTGAGCAGCGCTTGAATTGAGGGGTTGTCTCCATAACATACATGATTATGGTGTTTGAGATGATATTTCCCATAGCAGCAGTCAATGATGAGAACTGCACCAAAATGATGCACTACCATCAGTGACGTGCTGGTGTGGTTGATTTTATGATACCTCAAAACATCAAAATGGTAGTCCTACGGTAACGATCAACATCCTAATGTATCAGCACTATGAGAGAACAGTATGTTAGTCGGTAAAAATAAATCTAACCCAAATGCATTGTCTTGAACATTGTAGGTTTTTAAAAAAATTCCACTAACTTATATTTTAACAGGGAAATAAGGAATGTGATACTAAATAAATATAAATAATGTTGAAAAATAATCCAAAAAAACTTGTTACGTAATCATTTTATCATATTGAATCAAAATACATCCTTATGATTTTGAAAATGAACTTCCATTAAAGAAAATTACATTTACACTAATAATAAATACAAAATAATCTGTATCAAAAGATGTAAATCGATCAAAATTTCAACATTATGGTAGGGATTCAGGATTCATAGATTATTCCTAATGTTACTAGAAATCAGGATCATGTAGAAAGTGTAGGGACTTTGGGAAATATTGTTTTTTATTTTGGTGATCGTCATTTTAAAAAGAGTGATGTGGCCTAAAATAATGACTCTTGTCAAAGACCACCTTGCATCTCTACTTATTTTATTATCCTTTCCTGCCCAATGCCACTATAGGATGGTCAAACACATGGAAAATCTAAAACATGAACCTGGAGAAAAAAAGATAAGTAATCAACCAATAAAAATGATACTTCTACATAAAAAAATCAACTTCCATTATCAGAATTTGAATAGGCACATTTAAAAAAACATTCCCACTATTATCCAGATATTTACCTTCTGGGATGCAAGAACATACGACCCTTTATATGATCTCGTAGGAATGAATCCTCAATGAGCATTATTAATCATCACCTTTGGATGCAGCAGAAGTCACATGACCTGAAATATTAACAGGAGGGAATTAAATTCCCATCAACATATCCACACCCCGGAAAATCATGGGATATAGAACACCCCATGAATATATGCCATCATCAAGCTCCACCATGAATTTCGTTCCATTAGTGAGGGTATCATAGAATCCAAACATTTAATTTCCCATCATGTTAAGACATATTTCATCTGTAATATGATATTTCCACAATATTCTAATAATGGAGAGCTACTGATGGAGTCTCTATGCCTTCTTGGGATTTGGTAAGATGATGTTTTTGTCATCATAAGGTTCTGTTTTGTTGCATTCACCATGGTTTCCTATAATTACATGTATAGATAAAATATATTAAGTGAAATATTGTTTAATAATCTACCTATATGATGGAAAATGACAACAAAAACACCCATATAGTTTATATGCAACAAAAAAACACAATATTTTGACTGACGGTTTACCTATATTTTCCATTAACTACCTTTTATAACATTGTGGTGTGTTTTTTAACATATGGTTATATTTTTTTAAATCACCATGTTTGCATAGAAGTACATATACAGAAAAAAAATTTAATAGAAATTCTTTTGAAAAATCATTTTATATGCTAGAAAATTATAACAAAAACTCCCATACAGGTAATCTACAACAAAAAAACTGTATTTTAATGGAAAATTTACCTATATATTACATTTATTATATTTGATTAAATTGGGGTGAGTTTTTTAACATAAGGGTCTATTTGGTTTCATGTGATATGTTTTCAAAGAAATGCCTATAAGTAACAAAAAAAGTGAAATGGTGTTCTAAAATATGCCTATATGATGAAAACTGATAACAGACACACCCATATAACTAATATACAACATATAACACTATATTTTAATAGCATTTTTACCTATATTTATCAATCATTAAAATTTATAAAATCGGGGTGATTTTGTTATCATAATGTTCTGTTTGGTTTTATGTACCATGTTTTCAAAAGAAGTACATCTATATAATACAAAAAAATTATGTGAAATGTTGTCGGGAAAACTGCCTATATGCTCTAAAATGATAACAAACACACCCACCCAAACATGTAAACTAGCCTCATATATAACGTATTCATAGGAATAGAATTACCTATACAGAAAAAAAATTAATTGGAATTGTTTTGAAAATTTTGCCTATATGCTGGAAAATTATAACAAAAACTCTCTTTCAGTAAATCCACAACAACAAAAACAAAATATTTTAATGGCTAGTTTACATATATATTTTATTGACTGGATTTCATTACGTTGGGTTGAGTTTGTTATCATAAGGATCTATTTGGATGCACGTGATATGTTTTCACAGAAATGCCTTTAAATAACAATAAAAAGTGAAATAGTGTTGTAAAATATGCCTATATGAAGCAAACTGATAACAAACACACCCATATAACTAATTTATGACATATAACACTATATTTTTAATATCACGATTACCTATATTTATCATTCACTAGCTTTAATAAAATTGTTCTGAGTTTGTAATCATAATGTTCTATTTGGTTTCAGGTACCATGTTTTCAAAAGAAGTACATCTACATTATAAAAAAATTAAGTGAAACAGTGTCGGTAAAACTGCATACATGCTCTAAAATGATAACAATCACACCCCCCATATATAGGTAAACTGGCCTCATATGGAACATATTCATATGCATAGAATTACTAATACAGATATAAAATTGACTGAAATTGTTTAAAAAAATCTGCCTATATGATTGAAAAATATAAAAAAACTCCCATATATGTAATATACAACAAAAAAAGATTATATTTTAATGGAAAGTTTACATATATATTTCATTGTGTGTATTTTATTACATTGGGGTGAGTTTTTGAACATAAGGTTCTATTTGGTTTCATGTGATATGTTTGCACTGAAATGCCTAAAAGAAACAAACATTAGTGAAATGTTGTTGTAAAATATGCCTATATGATGAAAACTGATTACAGACACCCATATAACTAATATACAACATAGAACACTATATTTTAACAAAAATATTACCTATATTTATCAATCATGTGATTTGATAACATTGGGGTGTGTTTTTTATCATAATGTTCTGTTTGGTTTCATGTACCATGTTTTCAAAAGAAGTACATCTATATAATACAACAAAATTAAGTGAAATTGTGTCAGGAAAACTTCCTACTTGCTCTAAAATGATAACAAACACACCCACCCATACAGGAAAACTGTCCTCATATAGAACATATTCATAGGCATAGAAGTACCTATATAGGAAAAAATTAACTAAAATTGTTTTGAAAATTCTGCCTATATGCTGCAATATTATAACTAAAACTCCCATACATGTAATCTACTACAGAAAAACACAATATTTTTACGGAATATTTACCTATATATATTATTTATTTGATTTGATTACATTGCGGTGAGTTTGTTAACATAAGGATCTATTTGGTTGCATGTGATTTGTTTTCACAGAAATGCCTATAAATAACAAAAAAATTGAAATGGTGTTGTAAAATATGACTATATAATGAAAACTGATAATAGACACACCCATATAACTAATCTACAACATATCAAACTATATTTTAACACCAATACTACCTATATTTATCATTCATTAGCTTTGATAACATTGGGTTGTGTTTGTTATCAAAGTGTTCAATTTGGTTTCGCGTACCATGTTTTCAAAAGAAGTACATCTTTGTAAAAAAAATAAGTGAAATGGTATCGAGAAAAAATCCTACATGCTCTAAATGGATAAAAAACACACCGACCCATAAAGGTAAACTGGCCTCATATGGAACATATTCATAGGCATAGAAGTACTTATACATAAAAAAATTAACTGAAGTTGTTTTGAAAAATAAACATATATTATGGAAAATTATAAAAAAAACTCCCATATATGTAATATACAACAAAAAACATTAAATTTTAATGTCCAGTTACCTATATATTTAATTACTTGGATTTTATTACATTGGGGTGAGTTTTTTAACATAAGGATCTATTTGGTTTCATGTGATATGTTTCCACATAAATACCTATAAATAAAAAAAGTGAAATGGTGTTGTAAAATATGCCTATATGATGAAAACTGATAACATACACATCCATATAACTAATCTAAAACATATAACACTATATTTTAACATCATGTTTACCTATATTTATCCTTCATTAGCTTTTATAACATTGGGTTGTGTTTGTTATTGTAACGTTCTGTTTGATTTCATGTAACATGTTTTCAAAAGAATTACATCTACATAATAAAACAAAATTAAGTGAAATGTTGTCATGGAAACTTCCTACATTCTCTAAAATGATAACAAACACACCCACCCATAAAGGTAAACCAGTCTTTCCAGAGATTATATTGTTGAGTCCGAAACCTTAAATCTAATATAGATGAATATTTAGGTGTTAAAAAACACCATGATCAACCCATCTTGAGCCATTAATGTTTTGTGTCTCTTATGATTGTTCTTTTCTATGAATGAATGTGATTAAATTGAAGTATGTCCAGAATATTTTAAGACATCTCTTAGTAAATCACAATTATCATCATATAAAAATACAACCTTGTCAATGGTTTGGAATTTTTGTTCTAAAGATAGTTTTTAGTAAAATTAAAAAGTGTAAGGGAAACTAACATTAATGTCAATTTTACATCGAGTTTTTTTTACAGTTCCAGTCATTTGATGGAAATAATGTTGAAAAAATTTGCATATGATTGTTATAGACCTTTGTAGTTAGTGAATCATGCAAAAAAATCTGGGAGATGTTGTAATTTATAAAAAAATTATAACGGATACTACTGGAATGTTTTTTAATCAAACACATTCATAATTATTCATTATGTATTAACATGAAATGAGAAAACAAATAAGAAATATATACCAACTACTCATTTCCATGTAAGGTCATTATTATAATCCAATGACCACATCTATAACTGTTGGAGAAAACATAAAATCATAAAATTAGACATCCATAAAACAGATTTATTTAACAAAAACAACACATAAAACATTAAATTAATTCATCTACAAAACAGGAAAAAAATACAATAATAATGATGAAAATTAAAATTAAATTAAATAAATAGAAAATAGCACACAAAATTAATCCATATATTGAATGGATCATAATTTATTAAATAAAATACAAGATTAATACATATCTGACAACTTGTTTGTAGTTATTTCATTAATATTCTCGACAACAGATCCTATAAAATATTAGTAACATTTTTATGAATCAAATCCTAAATAATAAAAAAGAAGTCAATAATATGAAAGTGAAATGTTTTATTTATAAATTATTGAAATGTACATTAGGGAATAACATTACAATGAAATTTAAAATTTACAAAAATAATTTTTGTTTACAATGGTAGTTGTATGATGAAATGTATGTTTTAATGGTTCAAATATGACTACCAAAGAACATGATGACATCAAATTAACTTTGGAGACTGGGAATCAAGATAAACAATTAGATTAAATTCTTATTTATACCTTTCTATAATGGCATCTTTTGGAATTTTGGAAATGAAACACATTTCCAATTTATGTTTATGTTTTCACATTCGCACTAAGGAAACAATTAGAAAATATTCCAATTAAACCAGTAATATTTAACAGTAAAAATAAGTCAAAAAAATTCTTGAAATGAAGATATAACAACTTTTTCGCAGATATTGATCTCTATAGTTCGAAACTAATGCATTGACATTGATACATGTTTTAAATATCTGAATGTATTCATAGGCCTTGATGAAATGTTGTTGTTGTCAAAGATGAAAGAATTATAATAATATGTTTCATATGTTTTTAGTGCATAAAAACTAATATATAGTAGATTCAATAGTGAAAACAAATTACATTCATTTTTATGTTGGATGGTAGTGTGGTTAACACCGCGATTTTAGGAAAAATTACTAGTATTCATTTACAACTCTTCTTTCTGTGTTCAAATGCACTGCTGGGAAAACAATAAGAAAACATATCAATAAATCTGCTTATATTTATTCATGAATATAAGGAAATTATTTTTCAATAAATGTGGATGGAAAACCTTTTTCACATATTAGATTTCTATTGGTTCAAGCTAAGAAAATGACATTGATATGTGTTATAATGTTCGAACGTATTAAAAGGCCTTGATGTAATGTTTTGGTAATCATGAATGAATGAATTATAATAATCTATTTCATTTGTTTTTAGTGCATAAAAAATAATACACAATAGAGTAAATAGTGAATACAAATTACCTGCATTCATATGTATAACAAAAGGGTGGTTAACTCCATGATTTTTGGACAAATTATCTACATTCATATAGAGTGTAAATGAAAATAAAAAATTATAGACGAAAGGGAGGATAAATCCTCAATTTTAGGATAACAGACATGTTGCATTGATCTAGACATATAGGTTATCAAAATAATATTTTTAATGAATATAAACAATATATAGTTGATTTAATAGTGCAAACAAATATCATGCATTCATATTTTGGATATAAGGTAGTGTAACTTCACAAGTATTAGGGAAAATTACCTTCCTTATATCTGAGCCCATATACTAAAATCAATAGTGTCCACACATTTGTTACAACAAAAAAACAAATCCCACTAAGTAGACATGTTAGAGATAAAAAATCAGAAAATACAGTATGCATTTTCACATATAACCAATTACAAAGATAAGAGTGGTTTCTAATAGAAATTATCTCAAAATAATATTCACCTTAGAATACTTAAGGATCATACACAACAAAAAGTAATATTACTAACTAAATTTCCCTATACCGATTTAATTTTGAACTGATACCTTCCAATAAAATTTCTTGTTTTTTGATGCAAACCCAACTCCTGAATTCCAAAAATGTAAAAAACATATGAAATTTATCGTATTGACAATGTTTTACACTGTACAACTCTACTCCTGAAGGACAACTAGATTCTATTGTCACAAATGTGAAAGGATAAATGTATATTTGAGCAGATAAAGTAGTAATACTATGACAACCCTTCTTTTTATTACAACATAAACAAGATTTATTACATAAAACATCACTTGATACAATAGAGAAGATCGAAGGGTTTAATGTCTTTGGGGCTTACTATCATTACATAAAAAACATGAAACATTAAATACAACATATTTATTGAAAACTTCCTTTACAAGACAACTACATTCCCTCGTAATTAGCATTGAATGGGATAACCTGAGGACATGCATAAGAAACTCATGAGATATAACGCCCCGTAAGGGAATACACGTGGAATAACATGAGGAGTACACTACATGTTAGAAATTAGGCATATCAATAGAGCATAAGAGAAACATTAACATAAAGGCATGATAATGCATGATAATCATAACATGGAAATGTGGCAACAACACTTAACATGGAATAAGCATGATCTAAGGCACATTGCACATGGAGCATGATTAAATCCTCATTGCACATGAAGCATGAGAAAACCCTCATTGCACCAGAATTAGCTTGAGTCAACACTCATATCACATGAAGTATCAAGATAATATACATTACCCAATTCATTGGAGAGCTATAAGGGTGAATCCTTCTTAAACATTTCATTTCATGCATAAGTGTGCCACATTGGTCATAAAACATGGATATATAAAACATAATAATTTATTCCACGATAAAGGAATGTGGAATTCCTACATGAAGCTTTATAATCAATAAGTAAATGTTCATAAAGGTGAATACCCTTGATGGAGAAATGGGAATGGTATTCACTACCCAATGGTATTGTCTTAGAAAATCGGTTCGATTTCGACAGCGTAAGGGCGTGACATAAGAATTTATTTACATGGTTGATGAGAAAGAAAGGGGTTCCTCATCATATTTACTTGTAATGGACAGTAAGTAGGTCATATACATACATGTACCAACAATTTTAATGGAATTTATATTCATGATACAAAAGTATTTCATTAATGTAAATGAGGAGAGAGAAGTTCTATTCGGAATTTCCGCATAGTAACGTTTGTAATGGGAGGCATTTAATGAGAGAGAAAGGGGTCTCCCATCAATGAAACATTATGAGCACAATATGAGGGAGGTTCGAAACCATACTCCAACATTCATAGTTGAAATTAAAAGGGAAAAACAACGTAAACAAATTGGAAAAAAATGAGAAATGAAAAAACCCCTTACATGGATGTGTGATTCCAAAGGTTAAAGAGAAGCTTGTGAGAGGATTTTGACACCATTGACTAGAATTTTATTTTCAAAGTTCTTAAAAACTTTGGCTTTTGTGATTCTTTCATTGGTAGAACTATGACTCTTTTTCACTCTGATAATATCTCTATTCTGATTATCGGTACCCCTAGAGGTTATTTTAAATGATCAAAAGGATTCAGGTAGGGGGACCCTCTATCTTCCATCCTCTTTGTTATTGCTAAAGATTACTTTAGTAGCTCCTTAATGATCTGGTTGATAAAAATATGATTAATCCTATTCATGTTTCCAGGAACATAAATTCCCCCACCCATCTTTTAAACACTGATGATATTATTATTTTCATGAAAGGAGACCAGAAAAATTTTTATGTTCTCAAAGAAGCTATATCTCAGTATGAGGAAATCATTGGTCAACCTATCTCCTATAGTAAATCGTACATTTATTTTGGTAAGAATTTTCCAATTAGAAAGAAATATGGTATCATCACGTTTCTGGGTCTTAAGGAGGGACACTTACCATTCTCTTACTTGGGTGTTCCAATATTCTAGGGTCGACCCAAGGCTACCTAGTTTTCTAATGCCATATCCCAAATCACAAATCAACTGTCCATATGGAAAGGAAAATCCCTCTCCATGGCTGGGAGAATTTTTTTAGTCAAATCGACCATTGTTTATAAAATTTTCTATTCCCTTATGGTCTATAAATGGCATGATGGCATTCACAAAAAAATTAATACTTATATCAAAACCTTCATTTGGTCTGGAAGCATCTTTGAAAATAAGCTTGTTATTATCCCTTGTAATTCATGCTGTAAACCCATTGCTAATGGTGGAATTGGCATTAAAAATTTAAAGATTTTCAACGATGCTCTTCATGATCATCTTACTTTCCACATTATTAACTCCACTTATAAAGCTACTGAGTTTCTGAAAATTAGATTCTTCTCTAGGCTTTTAAAAGGGAACATTATTTACATTAACTCTTCCATCTGGCCTTCAATACGAGACTCCTATAAAAATATCATTCATAATTCCAGATGGATTTTTAGTGTTGATACTTCCTTTAATTTTTGGTGTGACAAATGGTGTGGTAACCCCCTGATATCATTGTTACCCCCAATAATCCCCCTTATAATACTAAACAGACTATTAAGGAGGTCTTACATTCCAATAAATGTGATCTCCCTGAAAATATTTTTCAAACTATTAATAATTATCCTTTTTCCTCTAATGGTGATTTACTTGATTGGGAACCTTCTACTAATGGAATTCTCGATTCCAAAAACTTTTATAAGCATAATTTCTCTGAAAGTGAATCTAGTTTTCTTTGGGTAAATCATTTTAACAAACCTTGTATTAGATCTTCGAGGCTTACCCTTATTTGGCGCATTGCTTATAATAGACTACCTACTGAAACTGGTCTGCAAATATTTGGAATTCAGTTTTGTTCTAAGTGTCACCTGTGTAATCAACACAGGGAAGATGCCAATCATATGTTTCTATCATGTGTGACGGCCTCTGCCCCGGGGAATTATATTTATGATTTATTTAATTGCAGAAAACTCCTTACTGACTCAATCTCATTGTTCATAAAAAATGCACTAGACATGAAGCTTCTCTGAAAATCAAGATTCTGTTTCTTGCGGCAGTGGAGGAACATCTGCATGAGATTTGGTATGTTAGAAATGAACTTATTCACAATAATAACTCTCTAAATCTTAATGCAGGAGAATCTCGGATTCTTCTTGCGATTCATGAAGCTGCCTCAATTCAAAAAGACTGTTGTGACAACTCTGTTGGTGATTTTGAGATTCCACGTTATCTCCATATTCCTGGCATCTTCCCAAAGCCTAAACGTTCATTTTAAGTGTTCTGGCATTGTCCAACGCTAGGATGGATCAATGTGAACGTGGATGGAGCTTCCAAAGGCAACCCAGGCCCTACCAGTTGTGGTGCTATTTTCAGAGACTCAGCTGGCTAGTGCCAAGGATGATTTTATGTTGGCTGTGGTTACTCTTCATCTATGGAGGCAAAAATTCTTGGGGTCTTTCATGCTATTGATATTTCTCTTCAAAAGAGGTTGGAGAAAGCTATGGATTGAAATTGATTCAACCACTATCATCCATGCCATTTGGAATGGAAACATCCATCTAGCCTTGTCTCTTACAGCTCATTGGATGAATTGCCTCAACATGCTCCACGAGATTGATTATATAGCGAATCATGCCTACCATAACGAAAAAGAAGTTGTTGAATCTATTTCCAACAATGGCCTTCATCAGACCATGACATGGATGAACTCTATTCCTTCTGACTTATTTTTATCTCTTTGATAGAGATTGTAAAAAAATCCCTTCCTTTCGCCTATTTTAATCCTTTTTGTCATTCAATAAATTGTGATTTGATGTTTTAAAAAAAAGAGGCTTCTTGGGAGCTTGCGGCACCTTGGGAGGATTCTATAGACAGTAGGGAAGAGGTTTGACAAACTCTGAAGGCCTTGACTGGGAAGGAAGTGGGATCTTGGGTGGGTTTATATAGGAAAGGTGAGGGAATTATTTATTATTTTGGTTTGGGACCCCTTACAATAATTAATCCAAACCAAAAACCATCACATTTTTTTGTCGATGGTTTTTGGATAAGGTAAGAGAAATAAAATATTCTATAAGGCCAAAGTCTGAACTTTATAAAATAATAGTGTTTTTTATGGGGAGGTGAGTCACACCTCCATGGAAAATAATTTAAAAACACAAGATGTTTGATAAGTCTTGAGGGGTCAATTAATTCTTTGAAAAGTGGGGAAAACAAACCCAAAATCAAAATATTTTAATGGTAAAACATATATTGGCCGAACATAAAGATTATAGTATTTTAATACATCACTATTGGGTCAATATGATGTCATAAAACACATTATATATTTAAACGGTATTATATTGTTTACCCAAAAAGTTCACTGTCTCAGAAAATTATGAAAAATTCACCATTGGATAATTTCGAGTCATGATTCTAGAAATAAAATTTATTTAATTTAAATAATTTTCTAAATATTTTAATTTCACTTTTAAAATAAATTCCGATATTTATCGAAAGTTCACAGGTTTTGACAGAAATGGATTTCAAAACATAATAAATATTATAATTTCATTCATACAATTATATGATGATTTATATTTAATAAAAATTAATTTATTAATAATA
The DNA here is from genome assembly GCA_963277665.1 of Viscum album. Lineage (NCBI taxonomy): Eukaryota > Viridiplantae > Streptophyta > Magnoliopsida > Santalales > Viscaceae > Viscum > Viscum album. The sequence continues at coordinate 598,527,264 of OY728161.1, read as the reverse complement.
TTTTCATAAAATATCATTTAATTAAAAAATCCTTTAATTTAATAAAATATAATTCTTAATTAAATAATAACTAAAAACACTATTTTTACATTAAAAACTATTTATAATTTATCGATAATGACAAGAAATTATATTTATTATTATATAAAAATTTAACATACATGAACATATTACTAGTGATTTGTTACATAACCCCTTTAAACAGACCCATAAGACCTAAGGGTAAGGTGTGCGATGATGATAGACTCTTGGGGTGGCTCGGATAACATCGCTTGAGTTGTAATTTATATCAACTTCCACTTCTCCCTTAGATGGTCCCGTTAGAGCATTAAATTATGAAGCTCAGCATGGGATTGGTCAAGAGCGAATCCCAAGGATGCCACCTCTTTTCAGAGATCCAAAAAATAGGCTTCATATGGGGGAATTCTATTGGATGAGGCAATCTCTTCCTTTTTCTGAGTAAATTTGGATTTGTTAAAGCCCTATATTTATACTAATCATGTGATCAAAGTTCAATTTCTATAATATCAATGATAAAAATTCTTAACATAAAACCAATAAAGTTTACATTTTATATAAACATAAAGAGAAATTTAATTAGATCAAGAGGGATTTACATTAATGAAACTCTGAGTCATTACAATATCCCCCCCCCCAAGAAATTTCTCCCTCGAAATTTCCCTTTTATCACAATAAAATGAATGTGGGTAACTCAGCTTCATCATTTCCTATAATTCCCAAGTTGCTTCTTCAAACATGTGGTTTCTCTATAGAAAATTGATGAGGGGCATTGTCTTATTTCGCAGGAATTTTTCTCTACGATCTAAGATCGTCAATGGTTGATCCTCATAAGAAAGATCATCCTCCAACTGTACCACCTCATAAGAGAGTACATATGAAGGGTCCGATATATACTTCCTTAAGAGGGATACATGAAAGACATCATGTACATTGGTCGTGGTGGGTGGAAGTTCTAGTTGATAGGCCACAGCCCCAACACGATGAAGAATCCCGAAGGGGCCGATGTACCTTGGACTTAACTTCCATTTATTTCCAAACCTCATGAACTTATTCAACAAGGATATGTGTAGAAACACCCTGTCTCCAACATTAAACTCAGGGTATCATCGACGGTTATCTACATAACTCTTTTGTCTACTCTAGGCTGCCTTGATATGCTGCTGAATGGTTTTAACCTTCTCCAATATTTCTTGGACAATTTAAGGTCCATGTAGATTAAGTTCATCGACCTCATCCCAAGATGATGGTGTTCTACAACTTTTCCCATATAGGGCTTCATATGGTGCCATTTGGATGCTTGAGTGGAAACTGTTATTATAAGAGAACTCAAACAGAGTAAGATGTTGATCTCATCCTTCTTTAAAGTCCATTAAGAATTCTATCAACATGTCCTCAAGTGTTTGGATAGTCTGCTTGGATTGGCCATCAGTTTGAGGATGATAGGCCATATAGATGTTTAGTTTAGTATTCAGATCATGTTGAAGTCTCTTCCAAAATATAGAGATGAATCTTGGATCTCAGTCAGACACAATAGATAGTGGTACACCATGCAACCTTACCACTTCCCTGATATATATCTGTGCCAGTTAATCCAAAGGGAAATCATCCCGAATAGTAATGAACTGTACAGTCTTTGTAAGATGACCCACAACAACTGATATTTAATTATTGCCTTTGGATGTCCTTAGATGTCTGGTGACAAAGTCCAGGGTGATGTTCTCTCATTTCCATTCTGGTGTGGGCAATGGCGGCATCATCTCCTTTGACTTCTGTCTTTCTGACTTCACTTGCTTACATACAATGCACATTGATGTAAATTCAGCGATCACCATCTTAATATTATCCCACCAAAAGTTTTCTTGAGATCCTGATACATCATTGTGCTCCATGGGTGAATAGAGAAATTTGAACTATGTGCGTCATCCAAAATTTCCTTCTTCAGCTCCGGACTTGATGAAACACATAGTCTTTTTCAAAAACTCACAATTCCTTGTTCATTAATATTAAACTCCATGGATTTCCCTTTTTCGATAGCTTCCACTTTTTCCTGAATTCCCACATAATCCTTTTGAGAATCCATTAACCATTCCAAAAGAGACTGTTGAGTAAAAATTTGTCAAAGGATTGACGTTGTTCCCTTCTTTATGATTCCCATGTTAATATTCATCAAGTATAAGAAGATTGGATTCTTCTCAATTATCATCATTGATAGAATCACTGGGTCCTTTCGACTTTGGGCATCTGCCACCTTGTTCGCTTTCCCATGGTGGTAATGTATTGACCAGTCATAGTCCTTGATGAGATCTATCCAACTTATCTAGCGCATATTATGCTCTTTCCGTGTTATATATATATTCATGACTCTAGTGGTCAGTATATATCTAACATTTCTTCTTATATGGATAATGCTGCTAGATTTTCAAGGCAAAGACCACCGCCGCTAACTCCAGATCATGCGTTGGATAGTTTCGCTCATGGATTTTCAACTGCCTTGAGGCATAGGATATCACTTTATTATTCTGCATCAGCACGAAACCTAAGCCCTTCTTCGAAGCATCGCTGAATACCACATCAGGTTCCCCACATTTGGGTAAAGTGAGCACGAGCGCAGTGATAGGCCTCCTTTTCAACTCCTTGAATCTTTCTTCACATTCATCACTCCATGATAACATTACCCCCTTTAGTGTTAGCTTGGTAAGAGGGTTGGAAAATCATGAGAAATTCCTCACAAATAATCGATAATATCCAGCTAACCTCAAGAAGCTATGGATATCTGTTACCGATGTTTGCCTCAGCCATCCCTCAATTTCATCTGTTTTATAGGGATCCACAGATATCCCATAACATGTGCTGATATAGCCCAAGAATGAGACCTCCTTCAACAAGAACTCACACTTTCTATACTTTACATAGATCTTATGCTTGCTCAATGTCTCTAGTAAAATTCATAAATTATCCTCATCATCAACCATGGTTTTGGAGTATTTTAGGATATCATCTATAAATCCTACCACAAAATTTTTGAGGTAGTCTCTAAAGCGTCTATTCATTATTTCCATGAAGATTGCTGGAGAATTAGTGAGTCTGAAAGGCATTACTATGAATTCATAGGTTTCGTATCTTGTGCGAAAAGCAGTCTTGGGGATATCTTCCTTCTTAACCCTTACTTGAAAATATCCCGACCGTAATTCCACCTTGGATAAGTATTGTTCTCCATGCAACTGATCGAAAATGTCATCAATTAATGGGAGAGGATACTTTTTCTTTACCATGATTTTGTTGACCTCATGATAATCGATGGTAAGGTGCATTGACCCATCTTTCTACTTGACGAAGAGGATTGGTGCACCCCATAGTCAGGAACTTGGGCATAGAATCCCCTTATCCAGATTCTCTTGTAGTTGTTTCTTCAGCTCTTCATGCTCTACAATATCCATTCTATATGGAGTCTTAGATATTGGTAAATCCCGAAGTATAAGTTAAATTGAGAATCAACATCTCTTCTAGGAGGAAGACCATACAGTACCTGGAGAAACACTTCAGCGAATTCCATCACAATAGGCCTTTCTTCAAGGATGGTTCTTCCTTGGACTCATTCATCTAATCCAGATACCCATTCTCATAGGGAAGTAATATCCATTCATGAGATGATGATGCTAATAGAGATTCATCTTCCTCCTTAAACATTTAATGAATCTTGGGTCAAATCTCCATATTGAGTGTGATTTCCCTCCCCCGGCAATTTATGTTCACTTAATATAAGGAAAGCCAATCCATGCCAATAATTGCATCAAATTCCACCTGAGGGTGTATGAAGAGGTTCTCCAGGTAATTCAATCGAAAAATTATATTAGGGGAGGACATATATTCATTGGATGCAATTATTGACCCATTTGTCATACTCACTGGCATCTTCACTACCATGATTTGTGGTGGTGTTGGGATTGTTCTACTAAACATTCGAGATATAAAAGAATGTGTTCAACCTGATTCAAAAACTACATTTTCTATTCTTGAATGAATAACTAGCGTACCTGTCACCACTTCATTGTCGGGGTTAATTTCGGCATATGTGATAGAAAAAGATCTTCCTTGCTGCCTTGGAGGTTGTTGGTTGCCTCCAAAAACCCTTGGATTAGGGCACTAATTTGAAAAATGACCCGGTTCTTTTCATCTGTAGCATTGAACAATGCATTGAGGTTTATGTGGAGCGTTCCTCTCCTATATCGTAGTTGTGGGTCTTTCATGCCGACAGTTAACAGCTAGGTGCCTTTATCTTCCACACCTGAAGCATTTCCTCATCCCCTTATGAAAATTTCCAGGGTGCTTCTTTCTGCACTTTTGGCAAGTGGGGTGTTGGATCTTCTTAGCACCGTTCTATTTATCCATCAGACCACCAGCACTGAAGTACACCTTATGCATCTTATCCCCGTGATAACCCTGGGATTCTCTGATAACCATTTTGACCTTTAGGGAACATTAGATAATTTTCTCATAGTTGTCGAAGTCACAGATCACCAATGCTTTCCAGATTCTAGGATTTAGACCACCAATGAAGCGGTCAGCATTGCATTCGGGGGTAACGACAAAGCTGGAAGCATATCGTACAAGCCTTGTGAAGTTTTCCTCATATTATCCAATAGATTCATCGTCATTTTTTATGAGGGAAAGGAAGTACCTTTCAATCTTAAGCTGGAGGGTGTTCAAAAAATAATTATCTAAATATATATTCTTGAAATTCTTCCATTCCAACGCCTCGGTCTCCACCTCAGGAATCGTATTTTTGATCAAAGTCCACCATTGATCATCTTCACCCTCCATACGATAAGCCTCCAGGAGAACCTTCTCTTGCTCAGAACATTGAAGGATGGATAAGATCGTTTCAATGGTGTTGATCCATTGTTTATTGATCGTGGGATCAGATTATCCACTAAAAGTATGAGGCCTTTGTCTAATGAATCTCTCGATAATGACTTGTTCTTTCTTAGGGGTTGTTGAACTTTTCTCTTGACCCATGTTTCTATTAAAAACATGAGTTAGCGGAGAGAGAAGCATGACAATGTTCCCAATTTCCGCTCCCATTGGATTGGGAATCTCATTAATACAGTCATCACACTGATCATTACGATGGTTGTTAGCCTGATTCCTCCTATTACTGGACATTGTCTAGAATAAAAGGAATGTTAGGGGTAACACATAAAGGGTAATACAAATACAAATTTTTATGACTTATAAATAAACATTTATTTATTTAACTCATGAGTCTATAGGCTTCAATCTAGGATTTTCATGATCTACTTTCTAACATATATTCTTAGGTGTATTTTATATTATTTACCTTAATAAGGGTTCATAATAAGCATGTGAATTTATCAAAACATATCCCCTGGGAGTGTCATAACCAAGAGGGCAGCAATGCCCGTTGTCGTGCACCAGTTCCCGTTCGAGTCTTTCTCAAAGCGGTGTTTCCGTGTTTTACCCCTAGGATACATATATGCCATAGCCACCTCTACCTGCTCGTATCCATACATGGATGTATTTTCTTGATAAACCACTTACTCGGTACATACCAGAACATATGGATGTTTTTATTATACTTAGTCTTGTCTCTAAGGCTTTACTAGGGTTTTATAATCTTAATACCAAAAATAACTAAACCTATCCTTTGATATAAAAAATGAAAACCCTACTTTTTATTACAACATTTACATGATTTATTAGATAAAACTTCACTTGATACAACAAAGATGATCGATAGGTTTAGTGTCTTTGGGGCCTAGGATCATTACATAAAAAATATGAAACATTAAATACAACATAATTATTGAAAAAATACTTTAGATGACCACTACATTCCCTCGAACATAGCATTGCATGGGATAACCTGAGGAAATGCATAAGAAAAGGGTGATCTATAAAGCTCAGTAAGGGAACACACAATGGAATAACATGCGGAGTACAATACATGTTATATGTTAGGAATATCAACAGAGAACAAGATAAACATGAACATAAAGGCATGATAAATAATGATAATCATAACATAGAAATGTGGAAACAACACTTATCATGGAATTAGCATGAGCCAAGGCCCATTGCACATGGAGCATGTGTAAATCATCATTGCACATGAAGCACAAGTAATCAATCGTTGAACTTTAATTACAATGAGTCAACACTCATTGTAAATGACTTATCTGATACTATACTTTACCCAATGCATTGGAGCGCTATAAGGTCACACCCTACTTAAACATTTCATTTGAGGAATAAGTGTGCCACATGTATCATAAAACATGGATACATAAAACATAATAATTTATTCCACGATAAAGGAATGTGGAATTCATACATGAAACTTTATAATCAATAAGTAAATGTGCATAATGGTGAATACCCTTGATGTAGAAATGGGAATGGTATTCACTACATAATTGCATTGGCTTCGAAAATCGATGCGATTTCGGCAGCATAACGGCGTGACATAAGAATTCATAAAAATTGTGGATGAGATAGAAAGGGGTTCCCCATCATATTTACATGTAATGGACAGTAAGAATGTCATATAGATACATTTCCCAACAATTCTAATGGAATTTAGATTCATGATACAAAAGTATTGCTTGAATGTAAATGATGAGAGAGAAGTTCCTTTCAGAATTTCGGCATAGTAACAGGTGTACATGGGAGGAATTTAATGATAGAGAAAGGGGTCTCCAATCATTCAAAAATAAATAGGGCAGTATTAGGGAGGTGAAAAACCATACCCCAATATTCATAATTGAAATTAAGAGGGTAAAAAAACTTAATGAAAATTGGAAAAAAATCAGAAAGGAAGAAAAAACCCTTACTTGGAAGGGTGCTTCCAAAGGCTAGAGAGAGGGTTGTAAGAGGCTACATTGAAGCTTGGGGAACCTTGGGAGGATTCTAGAAAGAGTAGGGCAGAGGTTGGATGAACATAAATGGATTTAACTGAGGATTAAGTGGGAACTTGGGTGGGTTTATATAGGAAATTTGAAGGAAATATTTATTATTTAGGTTTGGGACCCCTTACATTAAATTAATCCATCCCACAAAACAACCCATGGTTTTTTCCCATGGTTTTTGGAAAAGGGAATAGGAAAACAATATTTTATAATTCCAATGTCCTAAATTCTTCAATTAATAGGGTTTCTTATGTGGAGGTGATTCACACTCCCATGGAAATTAATTTAAAAATACAAGATGTTTAATAACTCTTGAGGGGTCATGTAATGCTTTGAAAAGTTGGGAAAAAAACCCAAAATCAAATTACATTAATGGTAAAACTTATATTGGACAACATTAATATTATAGTATTTTATTTCATCAATATTGGGTCATTATGATGTCATAAAACATATTATATATTTAAACAGTATTTAATTTTTTACACAAAAATTTGGCTATCTTAGAAAATTATGAAAAATTCACCATTGGATAATTTCAACATCCTGATTCTAGAAATAAAATTTATTTTATCTAAATAAATTTCTAAATATAATAATTTTCACTTTTAAAATAAAAACCGATATTTATCGTAAATTCATGGGTTTTGACAGAAATGGCTTACAAAACTTAATAAAAATTATAATTTCATTCATAAAATTATAAGATCATTTATATTTTAAAAAAATTAATTTAATAATAATATTTTATTAAAATATTAATGAATTCAAAAATACCATAATTTAATGAAATAGAATTCATAATTATATAATAAGTAAAAACACTATTTGAACTTTAAAAACTATTTACAATGTATCGATAATGACAAGAAGGTAAATTTATTATTATATAAAAAAATAATATACAAGAACATTGTACAAGCGATTTGTCACATAACCCATTAAAACAGTAGCATATGACCTAAGGGTATGGTGTGCGATGGTGACAGACTCTTTGGGTGGCTTGGATAACATCTCTCGAGTGGTAGTTTCTATGAACTTCCACTTCTACCATAGACGATCTCGTTTGAGCTTGACATGATGAAGCTCAACTTGGGCTTGGTCAAGAGCGAAGCCCTAGGATGCCAACTCTTTTCCAAGATCTGTCAAATGGGCTGTGTATGGGTGAATTCTACTGGATGAGGCCAGCACATCCTTTGTCTGAGTAAATTTGGATTTGTTAAAGCCATATATTTATACTAATAATGTGATCATTGTTCAATGGATATAATAGAAACAGTCAAAATTCTTAACATAAAACCAATGAAGTTTTCATTTTATATAAACATAATGACACATTTAATTAGATCAAGATGGATTTCCATTAATGAAAATTTGGGTCGTTACACATCATGTCATTCATCAGGATACTAATCTACTAATCATTGAAAAAGAAGTTCAATTTTTATTGTTTTGATTACATAAAATGGAAAAAATTCATATGCATCCATTTTACTATTTATTTAGAGATTTCGGTGGAAGTGTGTGAAATGAAAATCGTCATCATTTAGTAGGGCGATAATACCAATCAAAGATATATTAGCGTTATTCAAATGAAAACGAAATCATAAAATCTCTTATAGTTTAACAACCGGTAATTAGAAATAAACTGTTTAAGGTCCCAATAATCCCTCATAAAAATAGTGTTCTATAAGTCACTAAACCCAAGAAAACTCGTTTTATTTTCATTTTCATGGTTTTTCCATTCATGATAATCTATAACATAGACAATTTAATTCAATGCACAAGGAAAGGCATACCTCATTGTTTCTTATCCTAGAGAAAAAAAGAAGCTAATGGATATGAAAGGCTCTTCAAATTATAGAAGTTACTAAGACTAACCTACACATGTCCAATGTCAACATAATATGTGAATATATGGGGACATTTGAGTCATGGACATGTATTGTCCTCACATGAATCATGTGTAACATTTCTAAAATGTTAATTCCCATATAAGATGTAAAGAGATAGATAAAAATTGAGATAGGGAAATGATGACCTGACAATGATATATTTTAGATTGAAATGTAAATAAATAAAATTTGAATTGATCAAAATAAATGGTAACATTCATAACTGAGTTCTGATATCTTCCATGCTTCTCATCTGCGTCACCTTCATTAATATAACTTCCATCACTACCAATTTCAGATTCATTAGCAGAAGATTTATTTTTCACAATATCTCACATTTTCCCAGAAATGTTTGATAGATTAAATATCTCAACTGAGTTCTAATAGGCTCTTTATGATTGTCATATGGTGGCTATAACGCTATGGATGAAAAAAATCATGCACCATGTTTTAAAACAGATTTCGAATCAAGAAATACATTTCCTAGATATTTCAAATCGGAGGACGGAAATAGTGACAAAACATACCATGCATGACACTCAGAAAAAGTTGTGGAGTTCTACAACAGCCCTGGTAAAAAATCTAAATGAAGAAACATTGGCCAAAGAAAATAATTACCCTGTGAAATATTCAACCAAAATTAATATTCAACCGAAATTAATAATCAACCGAAATTAATAAATCTTTGAAAGAATGGAAAAAATTTCCAGATATTGAGAATAACATGCCTTTTTCTTACTTGTGGATATATAGGGTCTTTGAAGACTCATAGCCTTATAAAATTGGTGGAAGTCTGAACATCATGGATCCCTATTTCCTTAGTTGTGATTGAAAATGTATTATATATCAGTATATAAATTGTAGTATGTATATAGTGAAATGTGAAACATTAAAATAGAGTAAAATGTTAAAGATATTTTATCAATAAAATATTACAGTATGCTGGATATCTACATAACAGTTTGATTCTACATTTAGGGAAAATGTCGACTAGTCGACGAGATCTTCAAAGAAAAATGATGGTTGATTATTTCCATGATATTAGGATAACATAAATGATTTATAAATCAAGATTTATATGATCTCTGAAGAAATTATATGGGGTACACGAAGAGGTTGACAGGCATCCTCGATGATGGTTGATGGCACAACGAAACTGGATGGGCATGCGACATGGGGACAGAAGGAAAAGGTAAGGAAACTCATGAGCTGAGAAGACAGAGTAGAGCAATAAAAATTCTATAGGTAATGAAAAGAGGTGAAGGCATTCAACGACAAAGGATTCGTGGGAGGAGATGATGAAAGAGTAGAAACCCAAGATTGGGGAAACCGAACAGAGAAGCTGGTTTCAGGAGTCTGAATAGAGAAGCTTAGGAAACCCTAGTTTGGGAAGGATGGCGGAGATGGCGGCATATGCTATGTGTATATAGAGGCATGGGAGGAGAGTAGGTTTTGAGAGGGAGATAGTATCGATAAAGTAGTCGGTGATGCAGGGAGACAGAAATTGTGGTGGATGCAAGTGGGAGTGGTGAGTTATGGGGATGGAGTTGATGATATTCTGTATAAAACCTAATACGACCTGAGAAGTATATTGAGTGGGAGGAGAAGATGGCAGGTAGTATAAAGCATGATTTTACATATTGGATGGAAGAATGGTAAATGTTTTTGGTTACATGGCCTCATATGGATGTGACACTTCAGCTGGAGGAATCCTAATTTAGTATAGATAGTAGATGTTTGGTTGCATCTTCATTTTAAAGTGGATCGAAGACCTTAATCCAACACCCCTTATTTGAACCCTTTTATTACTATCCATTCATGAATTCCACTATTCATTAAATTCTAGAGATAAGAATATTTCACTATTTGGTTTCTCATTAAAAACATATTATTACCTAGAATAATGAATCAAAGCATATTTCAAATCATCTATATGCATCGATGCACCCTGACATATGAATTTCACATAGTCTTTATCCTTTGATGATATAATTTTACCACTAGAGAGCTCCTATTGTCCAAAAACAACATCACAATAAAAAACTAGAATTATGTGTTCATTTCATCCTCACCGTTACATATCATATGAAAAGAATTGAATTTAAAAAATATTTTCTAGCTTGGTGGATCACTATCAAACATGTCATGTCCCTACATAGATGTTTAATCATTAATTTCATTATTGAGACCTATATATGTAACACGACCATCATATTTCCTCAAAACCCAATCCACGTTATCAACCTCATTATATAGGGCCTTATCTCATTCATTTTTTTCTCCATGGTGGTCTTATGAAAAATCATGTCTTATACAATGATTTTTTCATAATGGAAGTTAAAATATGGACCATACAAGCATTAAAATGAGAGGGTTAATATATATTTCTATCCATATATAAATGGTGTCCCAATGAGCTTAGAGTAGTGAATTTGTTTAATTTGGATGTGCATGAATCATCTGGGAAGTTGTTTAATTTATTTAATTATGCACAGTTCTAATGAAAGACCTCACCCCCTTTGAAAAATTATAGAGGAGGATATTTATTAATATGTGATCCTATTTCTACACATAAAATGTTGATTCATACTCTAGCAATTGGAATCGTACTCCATCTCATTACTACTGATACTAAAGATGCTCTCCACTACCCTCTTCCCTTTGACGCGCGTGATCTATGTAAATGTTCTCTTATTTACCTAACATTCTTTATACCAATCCTTATGGTTGTGGGACTATATATTGGATGGCTTATTTTTTATCTAAAAACACATGAAAAAAATATAATAAAGATATCCACACATAAAATCAATTCTTACTCTTTAAGAAGCATAATTTTATTTTCATTATATTTTAATCCAAAATAACCAAAAATTTATTTTTTTCTAATAATATAATGTCATTTAAATATTAAAACATATCAGTGTATTAATTTTTTAAATTTATGAATTATTAGAATAAACTCTCATGGGTTTTGATTGACTATTTATGTCTCCAAACTCAATTGATGCAATCATTTAATATGCCTAAAAATTGTAACAAACACTGGATTTTTGATATATGAATTATTGGGTATGATTTTTGAATAGATATAATCACATTCACATATTATTATCCTTATTTTATTCACAACAATAATATTTTATTATTATATTTATTGTTTAACCTTAATAAGTAGACGAGCATTTCCCTTTGTTAGAATCCATTTTTTCCTGGTGAAGAAGAATTGTAACATATATATTAAGTCTATAAGGTTCCCATATATATCGTATATTTGTTGGAGATATTTAATAATGTTAATATATAATTTTTTAAAGTCTTTAGTCTTTAAATACACTATACAATTTCGTTTTTTCATTAATTTATTGTATGATTTTGTATTGAGTCTTCATAAAACTAATGATGGATTATGCATGTAGGTTATGCACAATTTTCCTCAATATTATATATCTCATGGTGTATATTCAATAATTTATATGTTAATTTGTTGATTTTCAACAATATATCCATATTATTCTATTGAATTGGGAAATATGGATATTAATTTAATCCATATTAATATATGGAAAACCTACGATTAAATAACAATGACTATATACATGTTTTTATATTGAAAATAATGATAAGTATTTTTTAAAAATTACATTTATATGAATGATTTATTAGTATTATTACATGATGTGTCAATCCAAAAAATAAATATCCCCCATTGAATTGATATGGATTATGAGACAAATTATGTGTGTATTTAGTATAATACATAAATATTTATATTTTATATCTTTGCATTAGGCCATTAAAGAAATTTTATTTGTACGAAAATTTTAATTTTTATTAGTAAGAGGGATAAGAGGACATAAACGGGTGACCTATCAGTGGTTCTATAATATATAATTCCTAGGGAATCATAGATAACACTGTCAATGCTTCTGGGTGATAGGGGTATAGTATTAGAGACAAGTGTGATGGGGGACTCCTAGGAATCCCTTGAAACAATAATGTCTGAAACTAGATTCCACTCATACCAAGTATGGTGTTGTAAAATGTCATTGATGAATATGGTTTATCATTTATCATTCAAATAAATAATTTTCCAAGTATTGGATATAATATCATTTAGATAGTTAAATAAATCTTCACTTTTTTACCCATAGTATCCAATGTAATGTAGTTTTATTGGAATACATCAATGAAACTGACTGATCAACTGAGCTCACCCCTTTTATGTTTTTTATAAATTACATATGAAACAATGACGATTAATACATGAGATTTATTTATTTAAATGGATAAATAATAATTATTAATGACTTCATATGATTTAGCTTATTTATTTAGGAAATTTATTGTTTATTTATGATTCTAGTTTCCTAAGACTAAAAAACTGTTTTGTCATGATATTTTAGTCTTTTTTACCGATGTACTAATGTAATAATCCCACATTGGTTATTGGGATTTGGGTGAATTAGTTGGTATCATAAAATAATTAATAGAAACCATAGTAATATTATTTAAATGAACATAAATTGAGAAAATATCCATATGAAAAAACCTTATGAGATTATAAAAATATTTCAAAATTAACAACCGAGAATTCATAATTAATACATTGGAAATATATACTATGATATATTATTTAATGTATTATTAATAAAAAAAATTATTATATTGGATTTTTTAGAAATATAACCTAATATAAGGAATGAAAATCATGGAAAGACCTATAATTAGTTTAGCAGGAGTCATCCTGATCAGATCTATTAATCTGGTATTATAGCTGAGTTGATTATGAAGATATTTGGGAATTTCACACAACTTATGAAAAATAACATAACCTCTATGTGACACCCTATTCTACCTTAACATGGTGTTACATCATCATATCACATCATTTTGTAGAAAAATTCATAATTTAGTTGAACCAATGATCCATTACTGGAAAAACGATGGATCAAGTCATTGGAGAAGATATTCAATGATTTTAAATTCAATAAATTATAAAAGGTTATTGTGGTTGTATATTTTATAATGGGAGATTATGGTCAATGGTGTTCGTCGATCGAAAACACCATTAAGATTGAAGATATTGATAAAATATAGTGGGATGTGTTCAAATTGATATACTTGGATATTTTTTTATCTGACAGAAAATGAATTTACATATAATGAAAATTTATGAATTTATGAAAAAATAAAGTGAAAAATTTCTCAGATCAGGATTGTTACCATACATGGTTAGTGATACATGATGCATATTATATATGACACACCAAATGTAAGATCAATCTAATAATTGTCAAATTATATAGAAGTATTATAATGTCATTATTGTGTTTTTCATATTGATCTTATGATGATATTAAGAAAAAGTCACATAAAGACATAGAATGATTTATCTTATTCTTATACAATAAAATACATGAAATATAAGAAAATGGTTGTTTTTACCCATGAAAAAATTTATTTAGAAATGAACAATAATGTAATGGAAAATTTCTCAACATGAAATAACTGTCTGAAGAAACACCTTGGGGTTGGCATGAATGGAATTTGAGTTTGTTACATGTTTGTAGATAAAGTCAATAATGTTCATATGTTAATGTTAAATAATTAATCCATGAATGAATAGTACAATATTTGTTTTTATATGTTAAACAATTGAAATCAGTTCTCATGTGATAAGGGAATTTTCCCCAAAATAATCAAAATGATCAAGTCCATACATATTCCATAAAAATAGTATAATTTTACTTCGTAAATGGTTTCATAGAAGGTACATTGGTCATTAACACAATTTTAATAAGGGAATTATTTTATTTTGGATCAACACACTCTTTTCAATCATTAATTTTTTTCAAAGACCATAGAGCCATTCATTGATTCACTACTGATGGAGTTATTAGTTTAAAATCATTGATGAAGAAATTAATTTATTTTTTTCGATATTAATTAGTATTCAGGGATTTCCCTTACTAAAAAAATAGTTTTAATACCAATGGTTGACTTCAAATAAATAATAAGAATATATTCACTCTCAATATATATGGTAATATTATACTAAAGTTAAAATAATATTACATCGTATATGGTTGGTCTATAATTACTTATTTTTAGTAGGGAGAATTAATTTCTAGTGTCATGTTTAGAACCACATCTAGTGGATCATATTAACAAAATTATCAGAGTGGGTAAATAATTGAATGAGTATAATAATCATATAATATTATATGTATCTATGTTGGTGGTTTATATTGATGTATATCCAAAGGAACTACCTTGATATCAACATTATAATGATTATTATTTCTCGATTGACCTTATCTTGTAAATGAAAACCATATCCATGCCTCCTTATAAAATGAATATAGTGGATGTTTTGGAGATAAAGAAACAATTAATATATTTATTAGATACGGGTCATTATTTACATGATTTATCACCTGGGGGAGAATCTGTCTTATTTAGGAATAATAAGTATTGGTCAATGAGGTTGTTCATTTATTATAGATAGATCAATTCAATTAATATAAATAACATGGACCATTTAATTTTCAAAGATTGATCAATAATTCTAAAATGTTGATCTCTATTATAGTTATCATTAATTAAATCTATATAAGAATAATATACCGAGGATGACATTTTTCACATATTATTATGAATATCAGTTTATAGTAAATAAATTTTAGTTAAAAAATTCACCATTTAATTTCCTAGATTTTATCAATATATTAAAGTATTATCTCGATAATTTTATTATTGTTTTATTAATGATATATTGATATACTATATGATATAAAAAGTACATTAGGGATATTTATATATAATTATGGATACACTATGTGATAATCATATGTAAGGAAAATTTTATAATTATAGATTTTGTATTTAAAAATATTATTTTCTTTGCAATATTATCTATATGGATGGAATATTGGTTTCCCAGGCAATGAAAATTGTTGTTAAATAATGGCCCATTATATCAAATATAAATTAGATACATAGTTTCTATGGTTTAATGTGTTCCTATCAGTTATTTGATGAGAATTATTCCCAATTAACAAATACTATAACCAAAAAAGACTAATAAATGTGTAATATTTTCATGTTCTAAATAATTAAATGAAAGAATTGTGTAAATAAAGAAAATATTGAACAATACAGTAATATAAACCTTACAATACCAAAAGATATTGAATTTATAGTGATGTTCCAAATAAGTGAACATGGTGTGTCCTTATACATAATGATTGTGTAGTTTCTTATGAATCAATGAGATTGATGATCGATGAGTAATATTATCCATTATGTGTTTTTAGATAGTTTTTATGATAATTACGTTGAAAATATAGAGGAATTTTATTTATTTTGAATGATATGTCATATAACCCAATCAAAAAATATTTATGTATATATTCACTCACTAATAATTCAATGTGAGTCAGAGGGGATGTCTAGATAAGCTCATAGATAATGATTTTTCAATACAGGAACACCATGTGAAGGAGAACTAGATGGTGGCTGCATTAATTATGAATAATCATGGAGCCATATCAATGACGAGGATAGAAAAGGATCCAATATTTTGGGATTTAGTGCATTTGGATTTAAAAATGATTATGGATGAGAAAATAAGATTCCTTTTTCTGGTAATTTCCCAATCATCCATAATATTGATGATTCATAATCCTCAATAATATAATGAGGGTTTACAAAATTATATTTAATCCATGGATGATCAATTATTGAAATACATCAGTTATGAAGAAGGAATATTTATGCTTGGATAGGAACTTTGTGTACCATTATGACTATAAATGAAGCGTGAATTGTATGATAAAGCGCATAACTCTTATTACAAGATACACCATGGTAGCACAACTATATGATGTGTAATGTGAAATAAAATCTTTTGGGAAAAAATTAATCAAAAATTGGAAAAAATTTATCTAGATGATTGATAAGAGTATAAGTATAATCTGTGATGAAACTCACAAAGGGGGTGGTGAAAACTATCTCTATAAAATGGTCGAAGTGGGATGGTGTGACAATTAATTTTTTAATGTACTACTTAATACATCTTAGAAGATGGTTGTTCTAATGTTTAATATGATTCATAATAACATGTTTACACATTTATGATCAATAATGGAGATCCTATTATTTAAAAATATTATATATATATATATATATATATTTCAATGGATTTTTGAAGCATCGTAGCGTGCTGTTATAAATTTTATATTACTATGACCACTATGTCATATCAAAACTTTTCAAGGCCTTAAACACCAAGATACTCTTGATCATTGATTATTGTGATGAAATAAATGTGTACTATAAAGATGAGATCAAAAAATTATCATATATCCTATGGTTATATTTAATTTACTTCTACGACATGTTTGACTAGTAACTACCTATAGTCAAATTTTTGTTCAATAATAGTTTCCATTTGATTATACAAGTAGCACTGTAAGTGGTAGTCTATTGAAAAAGATGTCATACATCAATCTATTGGGATAATTTTGTTGAAGAGAGGCTAATATTTTGAAAACTAATTGAGGAAAAAAATTATAAGGTCACATCCATACAAATCCATTCACGAAAACATAGATCACACAGAAAGCTGAAGAAGAAATGGTTTTTTTAAGGTGTTTTATTTTTTATAAACATAAAAAAGTTTAACTATAGAAATTAATAGAAGATAATTTTTTAATTATATATATTATATCAGATGAATCATTATTTAACATAAATTTTTTTGACATCAGGAATACGAAATCTTGTAATTGTTCATGATAGGTTTATTCATGATGTATTTGGATATATAATGGTTTTCCAATTTTATAGATTTCATTGAACAATGATTAATATATAAAGTGGAAAAGTTCAAATTAATAATCATATAGAGAATTATAGGATGATAAAATATAAATGATACTAGAAACTAATTTTTAAATCTATCAGATAAAATCTAATGAATAAATCAGATGACATTACAAATAAAATTCTTGAATCCATTCGATGGGTGAGAATTATGAATTTTTATATAAATAATTATAAAGTTATTCTGTATAGAGTAAATTATGAATTTCTACTAGAATAAGTTAAATATAATGTTATATCTTACATATGAATCTATAAGGTATACTAGATAGAGTGAGATGATGATCAATAAAAAAATTTCCATTGGATATAGACCTAAATGATCATCGAAATGAATAAAAGCAGACAATGGTTCACTACAGAGAGTTGCATCCTACACAGTTACATATGAATAACATCATTGGTACATTTATGAAATGTATATATGATTAATAGATAGAACAATATTTGATGAAGGAAGAAAAAATATTTGTGTAACTGATGAATAAGTATTTTATAATTTCAATATTGATATAGTGGATCCAGAGAATTAAAAAAAGATAAAAACATTTACACAAATTTTCATCTAAGGATTCTTTATTATATAGAGCTTTTCATATGATGAACAAAAAATAGGTAATAATAGAAAATATAATTCATATAAATTAGAATTATATATACATTTGAGTATATATTTAGGAAAATTTAATTTCATTCATTATAATGATGCTGAGTTGGATGTTGAATTACTCAATTTTCATTATGGAAATCATAAGATTGTAATTATGATTTATGGTAGGTAAAAAATTATCAATTAAAATTATATTTGAGGAAATTATTATGAATAATTTTGACATAGAATATATTTTAGGACATTAATTTATTCAATTAACTATTGACTTGAGTGGGTATTTCAAAATTGGATTCCATTATTGTCATTATTGTTTCAAGGAATGATGATTACATAAAGGGGTGATAAGATACATTTGAATTTTGTTGAAAATATTAAGAACTGAGTACTGATATGAAAATTTTCTATAATATAAATTTTTATATGATGAAGTACCATACAACATATATTGGATGATTTAGTTTAAAGAAAATGTTGATATATTCATAATATTATAACAATGATGATTTTTTAATTATATCTGAAAAATCTAGTGTATAAATAGATATCTCTAATATTGAGAATTCTAAGTGATTATTTTATATATTTACGGAACAATTATAAAAACATTCATTCGTAAAGGGTGATTATTACCCACCATTATTTGGGATAAGGTGGATTCCTTCCCTAACCACATTATTTTCTATGATTAAGCTTAGTGGAAAATTTGTGTCTCGATCGATTACAAACATGAAAAGGATTATATACCACATTGGGAACCAAAAATGTACAATTATATTGATTTTCATTTAACATTATTATATTTCTATATGGGTGAGGTTGGGTAAAAAATTTATATTTATAAAAACACTAACAAGTTATAGAGGTTAATATCCATGGGATGGAAACTATAAAAATATTTCCATTTATTCAACAAACATTCATAATAGTTCTATATTCAAGGGCTTATAAATTTGTATCAGATCAAATTTTACCATTATTGATCCATTATTCCATGTATATAGAATTTATATTCCATTAATAGTAAAGGTTTATAAAAATTCAACAGAAAAAATTACTATGGATAGAAGAGTTTGATCAAACCACATCTTATTTCACTTTTCCATGGTTTTGTGGGTGCAAAAACCATTATATTTCTCTTAGTGAAAAGTATAGTGAAAGGAATTTTTCGAAAAATAGGAATCAAGTATTTGACGTTATGAATTGAATAAAAAATTGATAACATTTATTATTAATAAATTTAGAAACGTAATATTTCTTAAGAAGAAGAATCTAAAACATATCTAAGTATGCATCACTAAACAATGATGAATGTTCAAGTCATGTTCCATCATGAGTACCCTGGTAAGCCAATAACCAAGTCCATCCGGACATGGAAGCCTCATGATAATATTTATGGGTACAATATGTTTTAATAACATGGAGGTTACAAAATCCAAATACACTTATAACATGTACATTTAAAAATGTATCTTGGTTTTCCTTTTTTGATGATTGGAAAGATCCATGATGAAATTGGGAGGATGCCTATAATAGATATATTAGAGATTATTTGGATTCTCATCTTAAATTAACTAATTCTAATCACTTATGGGATTTTCAATCCACGTAATATGGCTACACACTGGTATAAATCATAAAATTATAATAATTAGTTTATAATAGAAGAATATGGGTTATTGATGATTATGATTGATTAAATACACATGACATGTAATTGGGTTACATGTCTTGTAAAACCCAGAAATTCGTTTTTAGACAAGAAACTTGGATAAAAATAACATTTCATCCACTCCCTAATTTTTTGATCTCACACTATATGAACTCACATGTGTCTTTGGAGCCCTATAACCCTTCAAATATTTTTCATCATTGTTGAAATTGTGGTGTTACTTTCTATGTAATAATTCCCCCTTTATATTATCCCTTTCTATCTATCTTCCTTATAATTTTGATTGATCATATTCAGATTTATTGATCAAAACATTTCATAATTGAATCTTGTTCCTAGGGTGAGTTCCAAGATATATTTTCCTTCATTCTTAATTTTATTTTCTTTTGTTGTAAATTTGTATTAATGATAGTGGAATTTGGTTCTATTATATTGAATAAATATTATTAAACAATAAATTAATTAACATAATTTCAATTATTTTATTTAAATTCAATATCTTGAAAATACATTAAAAAAATTTATGTAAAACACCAATTATAGCTGTTTTGGGTTTTTGGAAAAAAAAAATTTGTTTGAAATTTGGAAAACCCATCATATTAATTGAATTGAGGTGTGATTGAGTAATTGATGAAATTGAAGAAATTTAATTTTTTTTCCAATATGTGATGTTTGTTTGTTGAAAATTATAAAAATTTATTTGATGTAATTAATTTAAAATTGTATTGGTTGAAAATTACATCAAATGGGTTGATTAGAAGCTAAGTACGCATCCTTGAAAAGGATTTTTTTTATTAAAAATATGGGTTGTTTATTTTTAGTGGAAATTGTAATAATTGAAATATACAATGAGATTAATTTTATTTAAATATTTCTTGAAAGAAATATCACCACATTGTTTCGTAATAGTGAAAATGCAAGACAAAAAATGTACTATGTAATTTTGATGTCACCATATTATTTTCAACATTCAAAAACATTTATGTATCATGACACATACCTTAGGTGATGGTGATGAGTAATATTTGGCATTATTTTATAGGGGTGTGTGTACATTTATCCATGTCACCATGAGTGTGGATTCCCTATAACCATGAACTATCGTACCATCATAGGCATATGAATATGTTGTTAACATGTTTGTATATCAGATAAGTATATTCCATGGTTGTATATTAATATATATGCCTTATGGATTGTATAAATTATTTTATATAAATAATTTTATGTAAAAATGAGTTTAATGTATTCCCATTATTGAAATATTTTTATCTTTTGTTTTGTAAAGAATAATTTTATTTATAATTCTTTTGAAATGAAAATTTTTTTATTATAAATTTAAATAAAATTTTCAGTTTATTTTTATACTGAATTCTATTATTATATTTTTTGTGTGACCCAAATATGACTTTTTTTCATACCCTACCAGTGCATTTGGGTGTTTATAAATAATGTACATCTATGTTCGAAAAAGGGTAATGTTCCTCTTAGAGGTAGTTCTTTCAATAGATCTGTGGATTTGGAGAGTTATGAAAATAGATTCTTGGTCTATTCTATCATTTATCTAGTAGTTTCTATAGTAAAATTGGTTTTTTTATTCAAATTTGTTTTATGGTATACTTATCCATGTGTAATTATTTATATTTTCATTCGATCTTATTATCTTTCATCTACAATGTTTGTGTAAAATATGTTACAAAATGATATTTTTATGATACTAGGTGTAGGTTTCCAATCCCTGGGGAACAGAAATTCCATACATGACATGTTCTGATTAGATCTGTTATCAGGATACCATGTTACCAGGGATGGTTCATGACAAAGTTGCAACATAGCTCTATGAATAGAATATTTAATTGATGTTAGAATGCATTTGTGTTTTTTATACAATGTTTGTTGTTTTTATTGTGTTACTATAAAACACTCACAATAATGAAAATTATGTCACCATTGGTGGATTTGAAATGAATCCTTGTGGTTTAGTTCCAGTCATTTCCAATTTTTCTATATGAATACATGTAAATCAGACCCATACAAAAGATGCTATGGAAAATCATCTGGAAAATTCTTTTTTGGACCTGAATCTATTTTATATGATTGTGTGTATTGTACATGATAGAGACATCCAAAACCACTAGTTCCTATATTGAATTCAACTGTACAACCTCAATGGTATTATCTTCACATCCTTTCTAAAGAGTTCCTTCATGGAAATCCTGTAGTGTTTAAGGGATCAAATAATCCTAATTTTGTTGAGGAATTGTTGAGAATGGTCGAGTGTTTGTTTTGGTTCATTAAGACATCTGATGAAATAATGGTAAAGTTTTCCACCATCATATAGGAAGGACGAAGAAGAAGATGATGGAAATGATGACAATTGATAATAGTAATGAGGTATTAGAGTGTAATGGAGTCAAATCCATTTTCAATAAATATTTCGATTTGATTAGATTTTATTTTCCAAGGATTTAGTGTTTTCAAATTTTAGTAGGCTAACTCAGATGTGATAGCGTATTAATGTTTTTTTGACGAGACAGTGAATAATGGACCTGAGATAGTATCAAATGGGAATATTATGACTATATGGTTTTAATTAGGACATCCACAACATATTCTCACATAGGTTTTCATATATAAGGTTCCTTCTTATGTTGATGTGCGAGATAGATCAATAATAGTCAAGATAGACCTAGTTAAATATTCATTGTTATCAGGAATTCCCTTCCCACCCAGTGGAATAGTGGATTCTTCTAAGGGAAAGATGAAGCATGATTATTCTAATGGTTCTTCAACACAACATGTTCATTATGTACCTACTTTAGTTCCCAGACGAGGTACATATTTTTCATACAAGTCTGGAAATATTGGATATCTAAAGAGGGTTATCATTGAGGAAGCCTAGGACACTAGATCATAAGGATAACTAGGTCCCATATAGAGGTTCTTCCAATGGTTATTACATTATTTATTATGGAATATATTCATTTAATCATCTAAAATGGTGGAATAATCAGATAATTCTTGAGTAAAAGGGTACAAACCATAAACATTATTAATAAGGCCTCTTCACATTGAATAAGAGTCTCTGGATGAAATTTATATAGAACCAAAAACATTGAGCGGTTCCATTACTACAAATTTATCATTTTTCACTACTCTATTTTATATTGTTTCATATAATTCAAGTATTTCATCCCATATTTTTGATATACCAAATCGTAGTATGTCACTTTTGTCATGTGAAATAGATATTGTTACCCCTTGTTTTGAAGAGACATCATGGTCAAAATGGTAAAACTTTTATTCTCTATCTATAATATGTGGAGATTGTTTTTAGTTTTTTTTCTTGAAATGAATCCTCTTTATGACTTATTCGAGATGGATTAGATTGTCACAAATAAATCTGCGATAGATTTATTTCATTAACATGTATCTTATAGTAAATGATGTGTTGTGTATCATGTATTCCAGGATGAATGGGACCCATGGTCAAATAAGTTCAGAACATCATATCTATATTTGTGGAAAGTGATATTTACAAATTCTATTGATATGTAGAAGGAATCATTGAGCAGTGATCTCACTCCAGTGGTCTCCAAGTTTTCGGACATGTTTCATTCTAAATAATAGGTATTTACACTTGTTAGGGTGGTTGAGTTTTCTACTAACATTATTCCTAGTACTACGTTTTTTCTATTCATACTTATCACATGTAACTAGATGATCTAAATTATATGAAGACAGATTTGGATTATGTTTTAGGAAATGGATTTATAAGCGTGAGTGTTCCGCCTTTGCTGGCACCCATTATCTATTCTATGAAAGATGATGTTTCACATAACCAATGTATTGATTAACAAAAGTTCTATGAATTGATGGTTATAATAAAATATCCATTTTCAAATATCTATGAAAAATGAGAGTTTTTATTAAATAGTATATTCACATATTAAAAGTGTATTCATAGGTTTAGGGTGTTTTTATGAATAAATATCCACCAATTGTTTAACAGTATATATTTCAAAATGTTATTGGTAATTGCATCCCACAAAAAATACAAATAAGATCTAACATTTATTTTGTCATCACTCTTTAATGGGGAGGTTAACAAAGAATATTATAGTGAATAAATTGATGTATTAATCTGTAACAACTATAAAAGTGATGTTATAAATTTAATTATACATTCTGTGGGTATATGTGGGCACCATGAGACTGGTATTCAAATATATGATAATTTCCTACAACCGATTAAAATATATATAAGAAAATTAAATATTACTGTTTATATAAATTAGATAATGATTATTTTTGGGAATAGTTCTAACAATAGACACTGAGTTTCAATTAGTCATATATTATTGGATAAAATAATGTATTTCTCAGGGTACAAAACATGAAAACTAAAAGAATTATATTTAATTCACCTGAAAAGTATTCAACATATTTTTTAAATAAATTTAGAATTGAAAATTATAAATATATATCTATAACTATATCTATTTATATGAATACGATTAAAGAGTATGATATCTAACTTTGGACATAAGATGACATTCAAAAGTTTATCGATATTTCACTATATCATATAGAATATAAAAAATGAAATTTTTATACTATAACATTATTTGTGAGGTTTCAAAATGATAATAAATAATCTCACATGATGGATTCTGTGATATTTTTTATGTATGATAAAATAAATTGATTTATGCCTTACTATATATCAAAATAAAAAAGTTGAAAATTCTTTTGATCATGGATGCTGATTGGGTTATTTATTCTGATGACAAAAAAGTGTATTCATAATGATATTTTATCTTTGTAGAGGTTTTTTTCTAGAACATTTTGAAAAATAGTTTTGTAACATTTAGTACAACAGCATCAGAATATGATGTTTCTACTGATACGTTAACACATATGAGGTTGGTGAAAGTACAAATATATGATTTTATGGTGAATTCTGAAAAACCATTGATGATTATTTGTGATAAATAAAATTCTATTAATATGTCTTAAATATACTTCTTTACCATCCTAATCCATTAACATTGATATTAAGTATCATATCATGATATAAATTGATTCTATAAAAAGTGTCAAGATATCATATATGTCTATGAAATTGTGAATATATTCACTATTTCACTCCAAATGTAATGGTTCTAGGAATTACGGTTTAATCTACATTTTCATCCTCCAACTATGATGTGAAAAAAGTTCATTCATAACTGTTATGTTACATCGGTTTATGTGTTTAAAGGGTGATAATAAATAAACATTTTTTCTTTACCTATACTGATTCATAAGATGTTGTTTTCATTTTTAGTGTGAGTAATGGTTATAAATGTTTTAGTTCAAGAAGTGGAGAATCTTGGGGGAGTATGTCAATATAATGGACAGATAATTATTTTTCATCAGGGGATGAAAATATATCAAAAAAATTACCTTATCTGGTTGAATATTTTAGAAAATTTCACCTTCTGGAAATAAATATGTTGATAGAATGTTCTAAAAATATTTTTTTAAATTTTGAAATAAATCCAAAGGGGGAGATTAAATAAAGCAATTGTTATGGTGTTATACTAATTATAATCATCAAATAGTGTAACTCTAGAATTTTTTGTAAAAAAAGTGTTCAAATGTTCTTAATATTTTGTGCTATTAGTATTTTTTATTCCTCAATGTTTCTAAAATTATGATTAATAAAAGTTTTCATGGGTCATGATTATATCATTCATGATTTTTCCAGAAAGTGAAATAGTGAAATCTTTTTGTGATGTAGATGTACAATGATAATGATTTGATGTTGTGAAGTTATAGGTAATGATCAGATGGACCATTACCAGATAAAAAAATATAATAGTTAATAAATGAACATTATAGAATTCATCAATGAAAACAACAAGTATGAATTTTAAAAATTTACCAGAACAAAATCCTTCAATCTATAATATGGAGAGAATTATAATGTCATATAAGATGTTGGAAATTCTTATGTGGTATTGAAATGTGTAAATTATGTATTTTTGTTGGATTGAGTGAAATATGAAATCATAACGAAATGATAAATAAATATATTTTCTACCAGATTGAGAGATATATTGATCAAAAAACTATGGTACAATGGAAAAAATATTGAATTTATATAGGAAATAAAATACTAAAAAAAACTCTACATTGATCATTGAAAAATGTTAATCAGACATAAGTGAATAAGATATAGGTAAATTTGATAAATATTCAATAGAGCCTTATAACTAGTTATATGTAAATCATATTAAGGATCAATGTATTGGGTGTGGTAGAATGAAGAATATCAGATTGTGGTGCACCCGAAATAAGAATATCAGAATGAAAAACACTATATATAGGTGTAATGGATGGATAAATATCAGAAAAGAGATTACAGGTACAGTGTATTATAAAAAATAACAATCTTTTAGTGAAAATATATACATTTTATCTCCTCAAAAATCATTATAAAATCGGGTAGTTCTTATAATGAACTAACAGACAATCTATTGATAGATTGATGAATTCTTATGAAGAATAAAAACATTATTTACGGATTATTACCAGACCTTGTAATTTCATTCAATATGATGACGATGAGTTATGTATTAAATGATTCATCTGTAAAAAAGTAAATTCCTTTATTCTGTCAAAACTATTAGTAATATAAAAAATTTTCCTTTTTGTTTAGATTTGACGAATGTATTATGTTTAATGTTGTCTCAAAATAAAATAGAGGTTTTATTGGTGGTCATTAAATGGTAGAGTTGATATGGAATTTAAAATTTTTAAATTTTTACTTTTCCATTTTTATTATAGGTAGGTTGAGTATATAATGTTGTTATAAGAGACCTTTATATTATTTTCAAAATATTGAGAACTAATTGTTTCTGAAAAGTATATTAGAATAATAGTCTCCAAAACCTTAATATTTTTGAAAACTAATTATCATATAAAATTTATTGAACTTAAGAGTTTGGAGAAGAATCTAAATCATTGTAATTTTAAGGATCATAGTAATATATTAATTATAGATATTGATTTATGATGTTCAATGGATAATTATCATTATTAAAAAATTAGGTCAAACATTTATAAAATAACGAAATAGAATAAAAGAATTCTTGGTAATAGGGGGTTCCTTCCCACTATTATTTTGGGTTATGGATGATTATTTATAAACCACATTTATTTTTTTATAAGGATAAGTATTGAATATACATCATAGATGATTTTGAAAACAACATAGAGTAAGTACAAACATTGTTAACAAACCATAAGAAATGTTGTTCACTGAATTTTATATTTCGTATAGTTGAATACAATTACGGAAGAATTTTAAATTTTAGTAGATCAACGATATGACAAGTTTTGGATGATAACTTCTATGTGAAGTTAATTACAAAATTATTCTAACTGATTCAATCCTATACTCATTGGTGATACATTCTCGGACTTATGAAAAATGTGTAATAACAATTAAGGGATGATTTTCAATTCCATGTAAGAGATCATGTTTTCTGTAAATTATCACCATGGAAGGGAGTTGTAAGGATTTATATAAAATTGATTCTAGTTCTAATGCATAATTGATATTTTGATAATATAATTTGAATTAGATATTTGTCTTATCGTTTGGATTACGAACTAAACCACTCTACAGTGTATGGAGTTTTTCAATTAAAAATGTTTAGTAATTATATTTTATAACCAATGTATATACTCCCTACTATGATAATAGTGCATGGATCATATATTTGAAATAATGATTAGTAAGTCTGGATTTATGAATGCAGAGATAAAGAGTCACATAATTTGATGACCTAAATGTTGAATGTTATTTAGAGGAATTACAATATATAAGGAGAAACATGAATTCACAAGGATGAAATGACGATGAATTAGCCTAATTTAATTTTATTAATGATATTTTAATATTTAATCAACTTTTAAAAATTATCTTATGGTGGTTTTGTATGGATTTTGTTTGAGAATATTTATTTTTGTAATAGTAAATATTTTAGTTTTTTGGAATACCATAACGATATAACATCATAATGGTGTAACAATAAATTAAAAAGTTAGAAAAAATATGTTCAAATGATAATGAATTTAAAAAATATAGTAATAAAGATAATATATTTTGTTGAATTATTAATATCATATTAGACATTATATAACTAAATTAAAATTTTTCCGAATATTTTTTTTAATTTTATTTTACAGAATTTGTTATAATGTAATAATCAATTTTAGACTGATTAAAATTTCAAATTTCAATTTTTAAAAATATAAACACTAATTTTGTGGGATTTAATTCAATTAAAATTTAATATTCCTAAATAATAATAAAAATAATTTAACCCAAAAATTCACCTTATAATTTAAATATAACCACCCATTCTACCAAAAATCGTCATTAAAAAATCATTAATCATTAATATGCTATCTTTTTTTCTCGCAATATTTTCTTAAAGTAGTTTATAGGTTACTATTGTTTTTATCTCAATCATTAAGATGATAATTTATAAGTTAAGGTTTCATGGCTTATTCATTTCCTTTATTTATTATAATACATCTACTTCCAATACATTTTAATGATAGTGGTAGTTATGATAAATTGATATGAATTAAATAATACAATTTCCCTGGTAAATCATCATACCCCCTCATTGTATTACCTTCATAAACCATTACAATTAAAAACATATCCATATAAATAAATATCCTTAATTTTAAATAGAGTAATGAGTTTGTGTTTTAATAGAAATAGAAAACATGTCTAGTATAAATTATTGGATGAAATATCTGGTATAATTTCACATTGGGGTAATAACCAAGAAAAATATTGTTTTGGTAATGAATCGATCTTCACTATCTGGAAAAAAATAGGATTAACTACACATCGTGTTTGACACTCTGGGAGGACATGATATAGATGATCCACAAGCCATAATGAATTTTTATTTCCTATTGATATCCCTACACCATGATGTAACTCTTATATACTACCATATTGACATTGCATTGAAAATATTAATTTTATTACATTGTGAATAACATATTTTTTCAATATTAATTGACGGATACTCACCTAGATAGAAAAATTGTTCTATTTAATGGGGAAATATTTAATTCCATTTTAATCATATATATCTGTAAATCCAATAACTACTTACCCAATATTATATATTATATTACATTCCTTTGATTATGGTATGTATTATTTCGAAATTCCCTTCATATGATGGATTAATCTAGCTTATTATGAGATTAGTTGGGATTAGAATTATATATCCCTTAAATGTATCAATAGGTCTCATGAGATAAATTAGTTGGGTGTTTGGAACAATCCTTACACGCTTATATAAAATATATTTTAATACAATGACATGATGATATGTTTATTATGTAATATATTGTGCATTGCATCACAATGATTTGTGTTATTATTATTCATATGTTTATTCATTGTTTATTATTCCATTAATATACTATGATATTAGTTTCATTTTTTAGTGAATTATTTTATTCATTTATTTAGGTCATATTATTTACTATTTGTTTATGATATTGTAGATTCCATTATATGCTACCATCACTAATTATTTAAGCTAACCGAATTATTATTTTTTCATTTCATAGAAGGCAACAAATATTACTAAGTATGACATATATATTTTCAATTGAATATAATAAGTTTACTTATAATCAGTTGATGTAACTTTTGTTGTGAATGTAATTAAATGCTCATTTGTATATACAATATCCTTAATCTACTAAACTATTAGAACTAGTGATTTATATATTTTTTACCAATCTATTAAAGAAACCATAGGCTCTGGGTTACTAGATTCATGGTGTTATATAGTTTTTGTTGAATTGTATTATATTAAAGATATGTTTTTTATGTAGATGAATTTAGTGTTAATATCATGAATGATTATGTTTTATAGAGTATATATTTTGTGAATCTAATTGAATATAAGAATATGACGTTTTTATTTTTGAAATACAGAATGTGGGTTTAGTGATTCCTTGAATAAGAATTTCACTTTTAAATAATACAATAGTATTTCTGATTATCATTGATATATGATATTTATTACAGGGAAAAATATTCATTCATAGAATATTTCCATAAATGAAAATACAATCAAGAGTTTTTTTGTCTCCATATGATGTTGGATTGAATATTATGAATCAATTCTATATATATAGAGATTATTATATTTATAATAAAATTGGTAATATCTCATTGGAATTCAATAGTGCATCATGATATTGTATATATTATATTGATTTCATATAATTATCATGTATTTACCTTCATGACAATAAAGTATGAATATAACTATTTGTATATAAACTAATACTTTATCCAAATAAGTATTTATATAAGAAGAAGTTGCAATTAACATTGTGATGTAGTGTATTATCACTAAACCATCTATATAAATTGATCCCTTGGATGAATTTTTAACATCTATAATCATTCACATGTATTGAGGCTATGTGAGGGGTTTCATAACCTAAATCTGTATCCCATAAATATTATGTTATTGTGGTTTTGGGGCACCAGAATAATTAAGAGATTATTCACCTCTGAGTAGAATTTTATAGGTTTATATAGTAAAAATATTTTTTGACTTTACATTTCTACATCAGTTTGACTGATTGAAAAAAAACAAAATGTTGATTTGTGATCCTTCTAATAAGGAAAAAATATTATAAAAAATATATATTTGATAAATAATTCCAATAGAATATTAAATCTATCAACACATTGATTCATCCCTCCCATTTTTATGGTATCATGGGTCCCTAAAAGTGGTATAATTTTCGTTACGTTTTATTTTAGGATTCAACCAATATTTATAGGTTTGTGATTATTTGTAGACAATCCCTATTTTGACATAAATTCGATTTTTTATATATTATATTGATATTAGTTTCCAAAATAAATGAGGGTATCATGTTTTTTCATGATGTACATAATAGAATAACGTGCAATTTTGTTGTAATGATTATCTATTTTAAATTTTATATTGAATTGTGTATGTTTTCATATATGAAAATTTTAATTTCATAAATGTGTTATGTATATATTGAAAGAGTCCATGTATAATAATGTAACAAAAGAAGTTATTCAATAAAAACATGTCATGATATATAGATGACATTTTAAAAGTAATATACTAAATAATCGATGTTTGGTGGAGAGAATAAAATTTTATCTACCAGTATAAAATTAGAATATGTTTATGTTTTAGGAATGAATTTTTTATAACATAGTTTCTAATGTCGATAAGCAAGAATAAGATAAAGAAGAATTATGTTATGAAATTAGATATCCCAATAGAGTTGAAAAATAATGACTATATATATATCCAGATATGACCATGCAGAAAATGTTCCTTATAATTATTAATATTTCGGTTATATATCGCATTGATTCTAGTAGATTTATAGTAATAATTATTTTCCAATATCTTGTGATAATTATGAAGATTTTTTGTTTAAAAAGTTTGAGGATCTAATATTTTTGAGGATTTAAATACAAATCCTAACTATAGAAAGTTAAATAAAATCTACATATGATATATATGTGCAAGAATCTTGGAAGAATTTGTTGATTGAATAGATGGATGCAAAGGATAACATTATAAGAATGAATAAAACAAAGATTAACAAAGTGATGTTTTTTATAATAATATTCACATGTTACTTTAAATCATATAAAATGTTAAAATACATTAAGTATAATAACTTATTTTAGTTAATAATATAAAAAAATATGGATTTCATATAATGATATAGGTAATGTTTAACATTTAGATGTCCCATTTCATTATGATTTGTTGATTGATATGAACGAGGATGTTTTCTATGTGATAAGGAAGAGGATAAACCGTAAATATCGATATATGGATATTTCATCCAGTAGGAAGAAGAACACTAATATATAATTTATTATGTAGAATATTTTTAATGAATGATCGAAAAAGATAAAAATTATCAAAACAATATTGATGAAGTATATCTTTTTTGACATTTTAGGACACATAATGAAGGTGTTGACAATGAATTTGATTATATAATGTTTATGGAAGCCTTATGTTATTTTATATGGATGAATATTTATTATAAGGTATTAAAATTTATTTATGTAATGTTATATATACTGGTACAATAAAGTCAATTACGTTCAATGATTAATCCAATTCATCCATGATATTGTGTCCTTAAAAGAATAATAATGATATTGTTCTATTAAAATAGATTTATACTATCTGATAGTTATGATGAATAATATCAAATGAATATGTCACATGTAGTATTTATGGGTTATTTCAAATAACTATCATTGAATGAAATAATCAATATGGATATAGGAAGATGATCCCAGATGTGAGAACAATTCACCTCATAAGAGAATAAATTTATTTCTTTTGAGCATATCAATGATGGAAGATAATGTAGAGTGTATTCGGAACCAATGGTTATTTACTTAAAATGGACTTATTATAAAGATTTGAATATATTATATAGGACTAATAAAAAATATTTTAATCTAATATATATTTTGGATGATAACCATAAGCTGTTCTTTGGTGGTTTTATCAATACCACTAAAAATTAAATGATGATGACTACTGGCGTTTCTATCACTTGGAGAACGAAGTATGGAAGAAATGTTGATATGATGATATTTTGAAATAATCATAAGCCAAATATATTATTATCACGAAATAATTAAATATAAATAAATGTCATAATAAAAATATTTTAATTAATAATTAATATAGTATTGGAAAAAACTTGTATTTTATAAGAATTATGTGAAAAAATAGAATCTAAAGGGCTGGATTTTTATAGAGAATAAAAATATTATACACGTGGATTCATGGAGGAAACCATTTTCAAAATGGAGTATATTTTATTCATTAATACATGATAAAGGCAGACAGAGAATACTTGGGGTATACCAATTCAAAAAAAGATGAATGATTTTTGAAGAGGAATATACACAGTGTGTGTATATAAAAAAGTATGTATGAATAAGTAGAAACCTATTTTTATAAGTTATATAACTATTACGATTAGATTCAATTTTTAAACTATTTGTTTGTATAATTATTTAATAAGGTATTAATCTAAATCTTGATATACATGCAATGATGGTGGTTTTACAAGTGTTGTTATAAAAAACATAATTCGTTTACTATAGTAGTTTTGAATCCAATCAATTAAAATAAAGAATCATTGATAAATATAATTAGGATTTATGGAATGAAAAATTATATTTGTAAAAAAATCCATATTTGAGTGAATGATGTGTCCTATACATATCAATGTTTTTATAAATAGTATCAAACAAATTATAGAATTTATATTTTGGTAGCATGGCCATAACAATTGGTGGGAGTCGGTGTTGAAAAAGAAGTTTCAAAACAGGTTTTGGAGGAATCTACGCACATGAAATAATATATTTTAATATATTTATCATCAAATAATTTAATATTATTATATTTCATTTTAGGAAACGAAAATTTTTCTTTGAAGGATGTATATTTTTCAACAAGTGCCTTTTTTATTTGAAAGATCAGGTCAATATTATTTATTAGTATAATGATTTATAAATAATTATTAGTTGGTGATGAATTTATAATTTTTTTCGACTAATCATAATATAGTGAATACTTATGAATAAAAATTTATAATTAATATTGATTGTTATGTAATAAAATTTTTATAAATTGTTTATACAATTTTAATTTTGTTTGTATGTGAATGATATCACATGATTTTTTATGTAATAAATTTAACAAGTTTTCTTCTATTTAATGTGAAATAATGAGTAATATGGAAAATAATTATATAAATAAAAAAGGAAATTTATTTCTATATAGAGTTTTTATTTTTTATCATTAGAGGATTTTTATGAATATTATTTTACAAGGGATAAATTTTGACACTGATATTTTGTGAGAAGAATTATATTTAAATTGAATATGTGTTGGGGATAAATTTTTTATGAATTTCATTTGAAGTATTATACTATATTAAATTTTTCTATTATATATTTTAATATTTGGTATGATAATATATATGAAGAAGATAATTAATGAAGGGAGCATAGTGACTCTTATTCCTAAATTCTTGTATGTATGTTAAGATATTGGTATCTCTTACAAAATTTTGAGCCCTAAGTATGTTGAAAAAGGAGGAGTGTAGATGATTTTTTACCCTATTATAATTATAATGTGGGAGAAAAAATCATTATATCATATGAGGACTGTAGATATAAAGGTTATAAGTATTATTAATGTTATTCACAAGGAAAATGGGACTATATAAAAATATGATATGAATCAAAAATACCCTTTTCATTATTCTAAAAAAATTAGAGGGAATAGTTTATAAAATCATTAATTTTGGATACATTTTCAGTATAAAAATAATGGGGTATACATATAACCACATTATTTTTATGAAATATCTCTCTATAAATACATTGTAATTTTTTGGTAGTGTTTTTTACCTGTAACACTATGTTTAAATGAACCACAATTTAATAATTAAATATTATATGACTTTTAATGCATATAAATTTTATTGTAAAAAATAATTATGATTAAAAAATTAATAAAAATTAATGGTTTATACCTTTATAAAAGAAATTCATTAGATACAAATTGATAAGAAATAATAATAAAATCATTTTATGGTAAAAATGATTTTATTTCTGTAAAAATATTCTTACGTGAAAACATTTTTTATCATAATAAATTAAAAAAATTAATACATTTGATTTATTCAAATTAATTTCATATATTATAAATTTAATAAAACTGTTTAACATTTAGTTGATATTTTCTATAATCATGTAATACGAATAAAAACAACTTTATGCTTAAAACTTATTTTTTTTCTTCTAAAAAGTAGTTTTCATAAAATTTTCAATGATTGCTTTTAATATTAATTTCATATACATATTAGTATTGAATTGGATTAAATGGATTCTGTATTTGGAATTAGGGTGTTCATATTTTTCTAATAGGTGCCTATTATTTATGGATGTTATGAATAGTATAGTGGTAAAATTTCTTACCATGGTAGATAGTAAAATTGGTTAATCAAGGTTAAAACTAAGTTACAGGGCCATAAATTTACATCATAATTCAATATGGATGAATGGAATTCTAACATTATAACCATACGATTAAAATCTACTTTTTAGTGGAAAACGTTAGATAAAATGTTCCCACATAATATTTAATTAAAGGATTATTATAAAATTTCACTCTCCTAGTCTTAAAAATATATTATTTGTCCAATAAGGGATAGAATAAAGGTATGAATGAATCTAAATATCTATTATAAGATAAATAAAATTATAATCAATATTGTTATTTATTTATAAAGATTATAAATTATATAATCAACTTAAATTCTTATGCATCATCGATGAAATATATAATCAATTAATAAAAAACGTAAAAAATGGATATATAAATAATAAAACAAATTATTGTTGGGATATTAATTGAGTTATATGAATTTTTTAATCAATTATTAAATATTTATGAGTTTGGAAGAGATTTGAGTCAATTAACAACATCTTCATTAAGTATTTTTTGTAAAATTAAATGAATAACATCTCAACTGAATATAATGATATTTTAGGAATTTTTTTTATTAAATTACATAAAAATAATAAAAATATTTAAATTTGGATAGTTAGATAATATTTGATTTAAAAATTTATCCCATTATTTATAGTTCAATTTGAAGCATTTCCATTATATTTACTTTAATATATTTTAATATTTAGTAAATTCTACGATTTCCCCTCCTTTCAATTATGAAAGGGAACCACAAATTTATCTTCTTCGCATCACTTTTATTAATATAACTCGACTATCCAATACCTAATTCTATTAAAAAATATCATAGAAACATTATAGATGAAATGGAATTCCTAGAAGATAAACTGTATGTTTATGAAGAATGGATTTAATAATGTTCTCCAGAAGAAGATGATGTTCATTCATATTTGATGGAAGTCAAAAATAATGTAAGGTGATTTCACGTATCACATTTAATAAAATGAGATTTATGTTATATTCACAATTTTTCTCATTTTTATGAGTATAGATTATACATGAATTCATTTTATTATTCTATTCTTGAGTATTATTGGGATTTAAAAATTAAAATACTATGAATCTAGATAAATTGAGGTGGATAAAAACAACTTTGAAGAAATATGAGTAGGCAAACCACTATTTGATGTTAATATAATTCCAAAATTTTTATGACATAAATTTAGTTATTTTGATCCTTTGGATGAATATAGTTTGTGTTTTGGATAGTGTAAGGAATTTAAAACTATTTAATTAGCTAAAGACCTCTACTATAATGTAAGGAAATATGTGAATTTAGTTACATAAAGAGTTTTCATCTATGTATTAATGTTTATAAATGAGTATTATGTTGATAAAAAGACATGTAATATGAATTTTATAACACGGAAAAATAACATTTTGTGGTTTTTATAAATAAAAATCTATCACAAAAAATTATGATACAATGTAACTATCAGTTTTAAATAATTAGTGGATGGATAATAGTAATGATATACTTATGTGAAATTTGTGGTTAGGTAACATATAAACAATAAGATACATTCAATTCAAAATTATCATAGAATTATGGTAGAACTAAATAATTATTTTTCTTATGAAAAGGATTAGTTATTAAAATGACATGATAATCCTTTTGAAGAGATGTGTAAGCATCATTATGAAAATTTCCAAATGAATAAATTTTTGTGTAACAAAAAACTTATTGTTATTCAAGTTCATAAGAACTTTGAAAATATTAAATTTCATTAGTTAGATGTAAAATTCTTAAACATGTATGATACTCGAGGTGATTCATAACATGAATCATAGAGAAGATTTTCTTTCCTGAAGGTATGTCAAAATATTCTAACATCAAGAATTAATTATTCACGTGAAAGGAAGATCTTTATTTAATTGTATGATACATATTCCAAAATCATGAATGTGTAATTTAAAAAAAAGTTAATAAAATATGAATTAACTATTTTAGATCATGTGAATAAATCATTATACAAAAAAATATTTATAAAAATACTAGAGTAGAAAAATAGTTTCATAACCACAATCAACATAAAGAAATTAGAAAATAAAAAAATAAACAGATTCTTCTTATATGGCATGAAATAGATTACATGTTACACTAAATATAAAAAGCTATCAAATCTATCCAAAGTATAAATTAATGAATGAAGTCCTGATTTTTTTACTACTACTACTGTTGAAGAATGTTCATACACCAAGAAATTTACTATTTAAACAATATATCATTTTCTTAAAAACATATAAGTAAAAAATGAATTTTTAGAAAAAGTTAATATAAAATCAACTATGTAATACCATAGTAATCTATTGACTGACAATTTTTCATCCTATAACTATTTTTAATATTATTAGTATTTTTTTGAATGGTGAAATTAAAACATTAATTATAATGATGTGTTTTGGGTTGCAACAAAAAAATTAATAATTCATCTTTAACTAGTGAAATTAATTTGTAAATGTGGAAGAAGAATATTGATAATAAATAATGTATGTCTTCCATGTAATTAATGAAAATTATTATACCATGAAGTACTCTATAGAGAAGAACATTTTGTAATATATTACATCCAAGAAAACATGATTATTTTGTAGAAGGAAATGCCTCATAAAGGATAGGTGTGATCAATCGATTTAGGTTTGAATTATAGGAAGGAATAATGAATGTATATTTGAATCATCATAGAAAATAAATAGTTTTAATGTTTTAGAATGAATTTTTATAGAACAAGTTTAAATGCATAAAATTTTACACAAATAAGGATACATAATTGTATTTAATAATATATGTGTAAAATTTATTTAGGATAAAAATAGTCATTAAAATTGATTTACTATAAAACTAGGTCATGAGTAGTTTCTGAATAAAATTATTATAAAATCGAATGCTTCATCAAACACAATGTATATTGAATGTATGAATCATAAAAAATATAATAATGTTGAAAATGTTTTAGGAGTTTGCATGATAGTTTGGATATAATATTTAAAATATCAAATTAATAAACTCTTGTTGTCCATGGATGTTCAATATTGAAAAATTAATGTATTAATCAAGTTAAAAAATGTATATTATGGGAAGGAAGCATTCTAGTTATGAAAAATATTTTAGAATTATTGATCTATAGAAATAGAAAATTAATAATAACATTATTAAAATATATTTTTTGTTTGTTTACATTGTCTAGGGGATTTGGGAGAGTCTTGAATTATTTAGTGATGTGAATGTTTTAAATCTACTATAATATATAAGTCACTTTATATATTTTTTTTTAAATAATGTTTTAAATTATGAAATTTCAATTAGTATTAACCAAAACATATCTTTTTTTTTGAACCACAATGATGATGACGAATTGATGTTTATCCCAAATGAGGAGATAAACCTTGTAATTTTGATTATTTTCATATTGGATTGAAGTGACATTAAATTACAGACAATAGAATAAATAAATAACCATTACATTTCTCTTCAAAATCATGGGTATATATAAAATCTAGTAATATATGTAATTACCTAGGAGCAGAATAACTAAATAATGAGATTTTGGAAGAATTAACATTGGACATTAATGTTTATCTTCAATTTTGTACCTTGGTTATTCACTCATATGTATATGTGATAATAAAATTTTAAATAAAATGGGAATAAATTAATTTATGATGAATGGAATAAAGAAATTCTTGAATGTAAAAAAAAATATAGGGATTGAATAATTTTAATTTGAATTTATGATGGATTCTTGAAATATGTTGAAGAAAAATTTCTTCTAATCAACTGTTTAGTTTATATTTTACAATGGGTGTCACATAATAAATCTTTTACTTAATTTTTTTCCTTCTTAGTGTCTAAATCTTTTATTCTATAAATATTATGGAACATATATACATTTAGTTTATTAATGTATAACCCATAATTATGTTAATGTGATATAACTATTAAGTCA
Organism: Viscum album; assembly: GCA_963277665.1. Classification (NCBI taxonomy): domain Eukaryota; kingdom Viridiplantae; phylum Streptophyta; class Magnoliopsida; order Santalales; family Viscaceae; genus Viscum; species Viscum album. Next base: position 598,488,119 of record OY728161.1, on the reverse strand, counting down.
TGTAATTCATTTTATATTTATGGTAAAAACGAAGATAGATGGATAAGAATAAATTAAAATAATTTATAAGTGTGTTATGAAATCACTAAATTCATTATCAATATGGATGAGGAGAATATTGAGATATTTATTTGAATTGGTATTGAAAACAAATCTAAAACCGAGGATTTAAGATCCCAAGTTGTTTTAGCTGAGATAAATATTATTATTTTTTAACTAAATGTAATGTAAATATTTGTTAAATAATAACTTGATTATAATATTTCTTTCAACTATTTTATATGTTAATATATATATAATCTATTTCTCATATAATGGAAAATAGGTTGCTTCCAAACATAGAATTTGAATGATAAATACGAAGGTGTTCTCTTGGATTACATGAAAATAGATGATTTAGTGTATATGCTATGAGAAAAAATGTATATATATATGATTATTATTTAAACTAAATTTATTTAAAAATAAATGGAAAGGAGTTTTAGATTTATATGATATCTATAAACTACACTTGAATGAATGATATAACATGTATGAAAGATACTAGGTGAGTTACCAAGATATTATAATGTATATTTCGCAGATATTATCAAAAATATTTCTTACTAAATAAAATAGAGTTTAATTATGCACTCGTACAAGTTAGATGATAAACAACAAGAAGAACATACAGATACAAATCATAATGTATCTAAAAGGAGTGATGATGGTATACTTAGGTGATAGAAGAATCTGAGTAGTACATTATATAAATAATAAAATAAATAATATCACATCGGTACAAAAGATATTTTAATGAATAAAAAATATAATTGTGTATATATACCTTATATTTTCATATATAAATATTACAGCTTTCAGATCAATTTTGAATACATATTAAAGAAAAAACTCTTGAGAATGGTAAAAGTTTACTGTCTTCTGAAACTATATAAACAATATTCTTATTTTATGAATGATATTAACAATATCCAAAAATGATCACCACACATAGTAATAATATTATTAATATAATAAAAAATACATATCTTTATAACCTATGGAATGGAAACATAAGAAAGGTTGATCTCATATTTTTATTGAGGATTATCTAGTGAAATATAAATTATTATATAATTATAACATAAACATAAATTTATGAGAATATGTATCAGATATTCAATAACTAAACTATTTATATCAAATTTAAAAATATCAAGACATTTAATAAATTTGGTACATCATAAAACATGATTCATAAATTAATCAAAGATAATTGGGCGTGAGATCATAAAATGGGTATATGGAATGTAATTATTTCAAAATCATAAGAATATGAAATTAATTTCTATAGTTACCAAGGATCACTTCCAATGATATAATAATATAATGGATTCACTCCCCCAATCATCATAGTAATCATGTTTCACTCATATGGTAATCATAGCTGTCAAAGTACATTACAAAACTAGTTCCACTATCCATTTGGGGCCTGACTATCTCAAGAGATTAAAATCATTACCCAATGCATTAGAGGGATATATATGTCCCACCCATCACATAATCATAACCATAATTATGTGTCACACAAGATCATAAAATATTCATCATATTATAACCCTATAATATAAATGGATTTCATAAAAATTTCATTATATATTATCCTATGAAGATAAGTTTCACAAAAGATTCATCATTTCATTATAGCATAATATGTGGGAATCTAATGGGTTTTATCAAAATAAATTATTAATAAACATAAAACATACATAGAATAAATAATAATGGTATTCAATGATTATATCACCAATTTATAATAATTAACATCAATGGATATCATCTTATATTGAAATTATTTATGAAATATCTCAGTGAAAATTTCATAAATAAAACAGAATTTCAACATTCAAAATGGATTCTGATAACATACAATTCATAAAAAATTAAAAAAAATATTTTCAAATAAACATGGATTATTATAGATTAAAAATTTATAAAGATTATTGTTAATTATGGGGGATAATTCTATTCTGTAGTATATGTTATGAAATATTCCATTCACATTTTTTATAGATTCCAAATGGGACTTATTTGGAAAAAACATTATGACTACTTTAAGAAATTTTTTTAAAATATAATTTAATGTTATAAATGACATTAAATAATCATATAGTAACATGAAAACATCTTTCAAAACATTTTATGAAAACAAAAATATAGATGAAAAATGAATTTCATCTGAAAAGACAAATAAATTTAGTTATATTTTAAGAAATTGTTTTCTAATATTTTGATGATAATGATTATAAAATAATGGGAAACAATTATTCAATATCAGTAACTGGAGAATAATAATATAAATTAAAACACATGAGTGGTAGGACATAATAATTCATAATTTTAAACTTATTCAAAAGTCATCCTGAGAAATGATGACACGATAACATAAAACTCATACCACATTGGGTATCTATTGAATTGTAATCCCAAAAAAATGAAAAATATCATCAAATGAAACTATTAAACATTACGTATCAAATATTATTCATGACATAACATTTTTTGGTGATCTTATATATCCCTCATCAAAAGCTGATAGGTGTGTTACATAACCTATGTTCCAAAGAAGGTAATTTGAGGAAAAAAATTACCATAAATATGGGATTCCTTCATACACATTAAGACATATAGTATGACAGATATTGGTTTATTATAAAAATGATACAAAAAAACATATTTTTTCACATATATATATATATAATTTAATTATCCCTTATTATCAACTTCTTATTGGAAATTCATTATTAGAATAACTAATTTGGTTAATAATTGCATCATTTTTCATGTGTGTTAAGGTATGATGATTTTGGTTCTTATAATTCTATCATTTTTTAAAAATATATCGAATTTTAAACATGAAATAAATATGATATATATTTAATATATATATATATATATATATTACTTCAATTCATAATAGTTGTGATAGAATAACGGATAACACTATTAATAGAGATAATAGGTAATATGTTCACATGAATGTTGTTTCTACCATTTGAATGGATATAATGGAAGAAAGTTAAATAATTATTTAATTTCTTATATTCATTATGAATTAATATATTCCAAATATTCTCATTAACTTATTTCTTATTCCCTCACATGTAAAGAGTTAGTGATAAATTTATCACATTGCTTTACAAAGTGGAAATCTATTGTAGACATGAAAGAAATTATACTAGATCCCATAGAATGGAAATTTAAATTATACACGTGATATTGTATTTAAAATTTAACATAATTTTATAAATATAATTTAAAGTAATTATATCAATCTCCATACCCGATAGTGTGTAGTATTGATGGAAAATGAGTATCATCAATTCATGATCCGGAATTTCACCATACCCACAAATGGAGTTATCATTTCACATTTGAGGGAAGTGGATTATAATATATTTCATAAACATAATATGAAAAAATATTATAATATAAACATTACTAAATATTTTATTTCATCATGATATAATAATATTATAAGGATTATGATGATGAAATAAAATAAAAAATCTTATTGATGAATGTTACCTCTTCTTCAGGTAACCTCTTTCAGTTTAAACAAAAAGCAATAATAAATTGGATTTATGATCAAAATAGTTATTATATTATTATTGGTATGAATTAAGGAATTTATTTTTGATGTTTTTTTCCAATAAATGGTATTACCTTCTGTAAACAATAGAGGATGTGTGGTGTCCTTTTAGAAGTGGGGTAGAGGACATACTTGGAATTAATAATGTGAATGAATTATAAAATATATTATTCTCATTAAAAAGGATTAAAATTTGTAAATTTAATATTATTATAAAAGTTAAGGTCATTGTGTAAATATATTATAGTAATTATATGTTTTTTGGTTCTTTTTTAACCCTTATAATTTCAGTTTAACTACTAAAAAACAAATATTTTCTTTAAGAAAGACAAATAATTTTTACTTCATTCAATATTCATTACATTCAAAAACTTATTATAACATATTAGATAATAAATGTTATGTTGATAATAATTTTTTTAATATATTCTTATAATTTTAAATATTTTATGCATTAGAATTTAATTTCAAATTAATCACACAAACATTTCGAAAAAACTATGTTCCAAAAGATAAATATTTACAATAAGAAAATGATTATATATCAATATCTACTATAAATTTAATCCCAATTACCTAATTTGTATTAATTAATATATAATTGGACTAATATTAATTCTAATAACTTATTAAAATAAAATTAGTGTTTTAAAACATTAAATGATAAAAAATATTTTATTGAAAATTAGTATTTGAATTATGAATCATTTTATAAAAATCTAAAAAATTATACCATAATTTATATTAATATGGTTATATATAAAATTAATCAAATATTTCAGAATAATAAATCTAAAATATTTTAATTTTTTTTATTTTTTCATACAAAATAATAAATAAAAATATATTTTGGAAAATTTATTTTTTGGAAACATGAAAAGTCATCTAAAAATTATTAAATTGGGTATCAATATGTGTTATTTATATAAAACAATTATAATTAATATTTTAAATGTATTAATTTATATTCATACCTCTAATTTTAATACCTAGGTTGTAGTGGTTCAATATTACTAATATATAACTATTTGATAAAACCCATTGTTGACTCTTACACATGATAAACTTACAATTGTGTGTAATGAATGTTTTTAATGAAATTAAATTTATTTCAAAAAAATAATAAATTCATAAAATATATTTGGATTACATTATACCCCCATTAATATTAATTTCTCCATATAAATTATATAACAATGAAATAAACTAATGGGGATATTGCTTCATCATTAATTATTAGGTTCTTATATAGTTTTTTCAAACCGTTGAATTTTATAGAAAGCATTAACCATCAGAGTGGTCCTGTATCAGAACAATATATCTCCACAATATATAATATCAATTTTAGACAACTCATAAGACATATATTTCTTTAGTGGTATGAATTTCTATTTATCTACATAAAATATATTATTTATATACATTCCCCTGAGAGATAAATAGAACACACTATGGGCTTCAGAAACATTTAGTGGAATATCCATGTGATAAATAACCATCCATGCTCATTTAAGTATATAGAAATAGATAATATACATATAGATCATTTTTACCTTCATCCAAAATCTCATAACATTATTGTATGTGGAAATTTTAAGAAATAAATTGTCACATACATCAAATTATACTTCAAAAGAGTGATTGTCAGCAAAACATTTATATGGAATCTATATTATATTGATTTGTTACAGAATGAAACTAACCATATATTCTATTTCATCATACAACGCATGTCATAATAAAATTATTTCTATAACATGATTTGTTATACGTCTACCATTATTTCCATAAAACAATACATAAGGTTCCATAAGAAAGTTTGAGTAAGACTTTTTTTTCTTTGAAAAATGAACTATAGGAAGGTGTTGATCTGAACCAAATTTGAATGAAAAATAATAACATCACAACATAACCTATATGGATTAAATTATTCTAACAAATTATTAATATATAAAATGATGGTATAATGTTCTGAAGCATAATAAAATATCTAGATCCTACATATGACTTTTCTAAAATATCATGGTAATCCTTGGATCGTAATATAATACAATAGATTGTGAAAATCCATTAAATATTACCATTTAATTATATTATATTATTGAAATATGATTAGGAGAAAATTTTTCATTAATAGTGATGAAATTTTATGAATTCTTATGGTGATAAACAATGACCCATATATAATTATTCGTTTTTTATATTTAGGGGAGTCTTATTAATGAATAAATGGTGATATTTTCCCAATTCAATTCCAGTATGTGTAATAGTTTTAACATAAGCTTAATCATTTTTCTGTCCATTATAAATTGCTGACATACCATGCACTAGGATATAAACACAAAAATATCCCCATCAATTCTATCCAATCTGAAACACAATTTCAAATATCTATATATATTTTTACTTCCACGATGAATAGAGAATTAAGAACCATGAGCTTCTTTTAAATAATCTAATTTTAAATTGTGTTTTTATAGAATACCTATATGTTTACTGAACCTCGTCATTCAGTAATGCCCATGGATAAAAATTCCTAAATTCATCACCTTCTTTTGTAAGACCATATCATCCTTCTACACATACATTATCCTTACGTGTATATATGATTGAATAATTATTTTATGAAGATATGATTTTTACCCTTCCATTAATTTTTAAATATATATACATTAAATAAAATTAAATATAATCAATTGGTAATACTAATCATATATAATCTTCTATTATCCATTGGAATCAATAATTAGCCACCATTTTCACAAACCTAGGGAATTAATGTAATGTGTTTTCATAATATTTAATCGACTCCACCCATCTCCACTAAAACATATAAAACTAATTATGTGTGAATATATATATATTTTTTTGATTTTTATATATATCACATGTTATTCAAAATAATAATTCTTCTATGTTATTAATGTAGATATTACCACTGCTAACTCGAAATCATGAGTAGGGTAATTCGGATAACGATCCTTCAATTTTCATGAGGAATATGATATTCACATTCCATTATCAAAGAGAACACATCCTAATGACATAATGGATTCATCAATATTGATAAAAACCCCTTCTAAACTACAACGTAATGTATGGATGGTTTCACTGACTAATTTTATTTTTATATACTTAAAATTATCCACACATCCATCTATTCAATGGAATATTGATCCGTTTGGGGTTAACATGGTTATTGTATTAGATATTGCTGAGAAAATTTTAAACCATATTTTATAATATCTATCCAATCCATGAAAATAATAGATCTCAGTTACCATGGTTGGTTTGGACCAGTTTTTAATAGACTTTTCCTTTAATTGATCTACAATAATAATAATTATTCTTTTTATATAAATAAAAAATGAATCCTTTTATAGATAAAATTTTACCATTGTAATTGTTTCAAAAAATTTATCCTTCCATAGGATATCCATTATAATTCCCCATTGATACTAGTATTCTTCCTTTTTCTTTAAATATATGCGCATATCTTCTATTAAGGCTACCAAAAATAGATAAATGTAATTTATAAAGCCTATAATAATTAAATCTATTAAGATACATGGAGAATTTGTAATACCAAATTGAATCATTATATATTCATCATTCATATAACTTATATGAAGTGATATATTTGGTATATCATTCTTCGTAACCAAAAATTAATGATATCTAGAATGATGGTCAATATTGGCAAATGTTTCACCCTATGTGATGTTGGTTAAAATAATAAATATGAGTTAAAGGATAAATTTTTTATAATAACCATTTTTAGTTTCTGATAATCATTGCAGAGTCATATTGTTCTATATTTCTTCTTAAAAATTTATATTTTCATGCCAAGGTGAAACACAGTTCTAAATGAATCCTTTGTCATAAATATCATACAGTATATTCTTCAATTACAATAACTATAATATTTTAATTCTATAGGTATCCTATGTAATATGTGAGGAATCATTTATGAGTTTTATTATCAACTCAAAATCATTATTTGGTGGAATAGTAGAAAAATATTAACGAAATACATCAATAAAATCCCAAAAAATAGAAATAACATCAATGATTAGTATCTCAACAACTATATGAGATATATAAACATTTTTCATAAGAGTAAAGACACGTAAAATATAAGTCATTATAATTATCTCCTCAAATATATTTTCAATATTGTAGACAATCAACAGTTATTTTTGGAATTTCAAAATTAATTTCCCTTCCCCATAAATTAAAGTGTGATTTATGAAGTTCATGATGAAACAAGACAAAGATAACATAAAATTCAACTAGGGTGAGAATAATATTTTTCGTAGAAGAACATTCCCAAAACATAAACCATTTCAGAATCATAGAGAATATATTCAATCGTCATAACATTTGGTATTTTTATACCTAATAAAAAATCTAATAATTGATGTGGAATTTTCATGCCCTTATAAAATTATTGTGACATAAACTAAGGGGTGGATACTGAGTCAAAAAATGCATTTACAGATTTATAGTTGATGTTATGTGAAAGTATCACCATGTCAGTATCATAACCCTCACCAAAAATATTGATCACATTATATTTCTATTTTTATCTCGGCATAATTGGTTTCTAAAAATGGTCTTTGACATTCATCATTGTATTGGGGAATTTCTTATCATATTTCACATTATCATTACACGTGAAACAATGTATTGTTGATGGATAATTATTTGTAATATTGTCTCTATTAACATCATGTGTTATCTTTTTTCTAACCACTTCTACAGTAAATTATTTTATGACCTTCCTTCAGACACATTAATCATTTACCAGTCCTCTTTATAAAATTTCTTCCATGTTTCATTCTACACAATTACCATAAAAGATATTTCATATTCTTCTATACATGTTTTTTATATATTTCATTGAATTTCATCATTCTCTTATAATAAGAACTATTAGAGTGATAAATAACTATAACTACAATTAGAATTGTTTTATGTAACTAAATAATTCATCCGAAATATTTTCTGGCTGGGTGATATACCATATGTCCACCTCATAATATTGTAAAAAATTCTTAATAGGTACCAATAGACTGATCATATATTCTATTATAGCTCAAGGTTCTCCTCCATTTTTAATGAAGAATATATAGAATATGATTATTAAAAACAATATTTTAAACTCATCCTGGTCTATATAGAAAATTTCAAAATATATCATTATATTATTGATAATATTCCTCCATTGATATGATTCACCTTAAAAATGAAAGACAACCAAAATTAATTTCTCGTATCATTAACAATCTATGATAAAAATATATTTTTAATGGGGTTGTTCCATTACTCTACAAAACGAATATCATAAGTCATAATGAATCAATATAGATATATCCTCATGAAGTACTAATATAAAATTTCTCATTCATTATCTCATCAATAATTCTAGCATAAATCATATCTTTAGAATCTCTCGTGAGAATATCAATGATGTTTTTCATTTGAGTTTCAATAAGAGTCAGTTTCATAGGAGTACAATGATTTCATTTTCCATGACATTTACCATTAACAATACTTCCTCACGATCAAAAGAAACTATAATGTGTAGATCAGGAAACATTAATCATAGTGTAAAACACAATAATCATGAAAAAGCACATAAAAAATTTCAATCTATGAAACCTTATGTTAAAAATGTTTTATCCTTGAAATATTCAAATTTTTCATAATGGTTCATATATGAAATTTTGATTATCTAAACAATTTACACTCATAGTGTCAATCCTTTTGAGTAGTAAGGAACATTTTCATGTACCAGGTAAATCTTAAATAAATATAAATACATGGTTTGGGTGTTATTACCCCATGGTACATCTGTTCCAGAACCATGACCAATTATAATATAAATACAGTGATATATTACAAGTGAAAAAACATTAATTTTTTAACCATAATAGGTAACATTAAACTATACATAGGATTATCGTACGGGTTGAAAATAATTTATTCTTATCATAGTTTAGAAATATTAACTAAACATATGGAATCATACCAACAATAGTGAACTATTTTTTTCATATGTAAATACTAAATATTTTTATATTTTTATTCAATACATTATATAAAAACTAAAATGTTAATCATTTGTGTTTATAATTTTCAAAAAGTCGATAATAAATAATATAATTTATGTGAAATATCCACAATATCTCCCATAATTTTCTCCCCACATATTATTCCTCTTAGACATATCATACGTAATAATAATCTTTAAAACCTATTGTATGAAAATATATGAACTATTGAGCTCAGATACATAAAATGGATAACCATGTTAGATATCAACGATCATATAATAATTGAATTATAATAATGGTTTGAGAGTTAGGGATTAACATTGCAAAACCATACCTTAATATCAATGTTAATTTTCTACGTACATGGAATAAAACTCAACAATTACTAATACATGAATAATAAATTAATCAAAGAACATAAGTCACGGGATCATAACATAGACATAATAAATGGAATTGTTAAATACCAATTTTCATAGAAAAATAATTTACATAGTATCCAAGGATCACATTAGTGTCAATCAAAATGGATTGAGATTACTCCCCAAACCATAATATTATTCAACGGTTATTATGAATACCATAAATAAGGGAATCATCACTCACTAAAATAGGTTCCTTCCATATTCCATTACATTCATTATCATGAGAAATATATCTTTTAAAAATAATATTAATTGATATTTAGGTCACACATGTCCTATAAATAAAATCATACATATGTTCTCCAAAATATCATATTACATTTATCACATTAAAACCAATTAAAATAAATGGGTATCCTAACCAAATATTCAATGAAAATTCCATGTAATTACATTTCATACACATTTCATAATTTCATCATAATATAACATGTGGGAAGGGACCAAGAATAATAAAATACCTATAATAATAAATATAAACCACATAGGGATATAATTATAAAGGTATACATGGATCACATTCCAAATGATGAATCAGTATTTTAAAATAATATAATCATAGATTGAAAATGGTTTAAAAATATCCCTTTGATCATTTCTTTAGTATAATATTGATTACACATTGAAAATTACATTTTAAAACTAATAATTCATATAATATTTCCCAAATCCATTTCACTGTAAATATTTGATGATTTTTAGAGTATAATATTTAAATATATTCATTAATGTAGTAATTTTCTTTAGGTTTTACAATATAAAACAAGAATCCCATTAACATTTTTTGGAAAATTCCCAATAAATATTGTTTGGAAAATTACTTGAAATTCTTTTTAATATTTTTTAAAATAATTTTTTTTTAATTAATTTAAACAATCATCTATTAACATAAGAAAAAATTTAATCATTTTTCTACAAACACGTATATTGAAAAAAAAGGATAATCTATCGAAGAGAGAAACGATGTTTTTTATATTAAAAAATGGCCTTTATTGAAATAAGAATTCATAAAAACTGAAATTAAAGGGAAAACTTATATTCTTAATAAATAAGAATATGATAAAAAATTTATAATTCATGAGATTAAGGTCAAAATATTTCAATATTAGAATAGTATTCATAAACCATCCTAAAAATTGATAGGACTCTATCATAAAAGACATAACACATTGTGTATATATTGAATCTGAAGACCAACTATATAAAAAATATAATCAAATTAAAATTTTTAATATCATGAAAAATATTTATTCTGGAATTAAAATGTCAAAATGTTAGTATATACACATCATGATAGAACATTGGTGCATAACAAAACATATGTACCATAGAAGGCAATTTGTGACAAAAAACACCTTACCTTAATTCTCAACATCCTTTAGAGACTTTAAAAACTAAATTATAATAAATATAGGATTATTATTATTCTATTAAAAAACATTATCATATTTATATTAACATATATGATTTACTAATTTTTATTTTTCACTGGTTTATTATAAAATCTTTAGTAAAATCAATATTTTGGGTAATAATTGCATTCCTTATCACGTAAGGTATATTTCATGGATTTTTGTTAGTTTAATTTAATAATGTTTCAATAATATCATGTATGTTATTCATTATATAAATATCAATTTTATTAATAATATACATATTCATAGTTATACCTAATAGTATAGATATAAAATTTAATACACTCTTCGTGTAGACGATAGGCCCTACATACACATAAATGTTATTTCCATTATTTTTTATTGAGGAATGAAATGAATATAAATAATTATTAGAATTTATATATTTATTAATATTTAATATATATCATATATGATAAATAGACTACTTATTATTTCATTCTAGTCCGTTCTTTACAAATAAATGAATCATATAGCTCTTGGAGACTATGGTCAGCTGTACACATGAAAAAAGTTATCATATATTCTATGTAATATTAATTATAATGGGATGTGTGATATTATACTTATTAAAATATAATAATATTATAAATATCATTTATATACATTATATCAATCAACATACACAACCGTGAGATGTGTTGATGGAAAACGAGTCACATCTGCACGCGGTGTGGTAATCCACCATACCCATGATGTGAATTATCGATTCCTACAAAATGTATGATGATATATATAAGTAATAATCATAGAATAAAAAAATATAATTATATTTAATATATTAATTTTATTATATCATCTTGATATAATAATGTTATAATTAGTTAGATAAAGAAATAAAACGAAAACACTCATTGAAGAACGTTATCAATTCCTAGGGCAACCACTTTCTGTTTACATGGAAATCCTTCCTAGGATTCCATTATATACAATATAAGGATTAAAAGAGGAGATTTTTTAATTTAGGATGTTATATTGGAGGTATAATATGAAAAAATTAGTTTTAGTAGATTAAATAAGAGAGGATAGTGTGTGACTTTTTATATGTGGGTGAGAGGAAACACATTGAAATTTTACGTAGAAATAATTCTACCCGCATTTATATTGTTAAAAAGGTATCCAAAATAGATCATATAATAAAATTAGTTAATATAAGGTCAATATATTACAAAAATATAATAATTATATTTTTTGGGTCATGTGAGACCTGCTATTTTTAGTTTAATCCCCTAGTGAACTAGTTTTTATATTAACCATGGTAAATAATTTTTATTACTTTCAATATTAATTTATTTAAAAAATGAATTATACATAACAAGATAAAATAAATTATTATAATTACAAATATTGAAACTTTTTTTTCCAAATTCAATTAATATAGTTTAGTAATTTAATTTAAAATTAAACTTGCAAGACTGTAAAAATGTTTTTCAAAATAAAATATTTCAAAAGTCAAAAACTATTTTGTATAAAAATTCAATATAAAATTGATTAAAATGAAATAACGTATTTTAATTAATAAATAATTTAATTATTTTAGTATTAAAACGATCTTATATTAAAATTAGTATATTAAATTCGTTAAATGAAAATATTATTTTTAATAAATTCATTTTTATCACAATTTATTAAAAATTGAATTTTTCAAGGAAAGTATACAAAATTTACCTCAAGATAACATTTTTATGATTATATAAAAAATTATTTCATTTTTAAAATAATTTCTAAAAATTTGGAAATTTATTTTTATTATTTTTTTAAAAATTTTAATAAAACAATTTTTTTGTAAAAATATTAATTCTGAATCCTATAACGATTTTCCTAAAAGATTAGTAAATTTTTATCCATAAGTTTTATTTATAACAAAATTTTATAATTAATTTTTAATTATTTTTTTTGATATTCATATTACTGTTATTAGTGTGTAGGTTATGATAGTGACATTATTACAATATATTTTACATCATTAAAATTATTTGTTGTGTGAAATGAAATTTAAATTGGGTTTTTCGTATAACACAAAATATCGAAGAAATTTTGTTTATTTGAAAAATTAAAATATCCATAATAAATCAGGGGGTTACATTTTCCATAAATAATATGTTCATCATCTGAGAGTGAATAGGTGACTAATTATATCATCTTATAAAATCCATCTAGATATTAAGTATTTGAAATAAATCCTTTTGACCATCTAAGAGTCATACAAGTTCCCATTAGGGTTATATTGACCTGAGAATATAATAATTCATGGACAAATATTAAAATAGAAGAGTAACATATTCTTGTGAAAAATTAATAATGATAAGAGAATGAGTCTTATGGTTATTCAAATATATGTGGTTATGTTTCTATAATTTATTACATTATTTATAGATTTATGTGTTGTATTTAAATGATACAAAATATGTTTTTTCAAGAGAAAAATGATTAAAAACTATGTAATGAGTTAAAAAATAATCCATATGAAGATATGATATTCATTTATTAGAATATATATCTTAGTGAGACAAGGATTGACTAAGATTCATGATCAGTTTAATTTTTAAAATTCAAATGAAATAGATGTTATAAATGTGTGAACAAAGAATTTGATGTCATCTTATGAATATTAATAATTATAAGGTATTTTTATAGTTGAGTAAACATCATATTTGAAAAATTATCAAGAATAATTACCTTGTGATCTTTTTTTGGAAATTATAAATTGAGATTATATAATCATAAGATTTAAATTTATGTGAACCGATAATAAAAAATGTATAGAACAATTAGAGTTTATTACATAGAGAAAACTAATTTGTACTTTTATTAATTATATATTCATGGTCTTTAATATAAATAAATATCCTATTATATTATTAGTGGTCTTCTATGTAAAATTAATGTGATATGTTATATGATGTATCCACCACATCATAAGGTCATAGTCGTTCCCCACTCTGAGAAAACCCATCAAATATTGTAAAAATATTTTTAAATACATGATTTATGACTTAATGGAATAATATAATGGAAAAATTACACATTCTATCAAGTGTAGCGGATCATAAGACAAATATTTTTTTCTCATGAAGTTCACCCTTGGAAATCTCCATGAAATGACGTTATGAGACAATAATCATGCATATAAATTAGAAAAAAAAATTGGTTTAAGGGATATTACTATTTACATATGTGTGTATTGGTCCATAGATGTGAAATTATTACAAATGTATCTATTGAGTCTCATACTTTTATGTATCATTGAAAATCAGGACAACATCTCCTAGTAGTGAAGTATGATATTTTTTTTTGTGTCATGAGTGGTATGATATATAAAAATAATATAAGAATGGATTTAGGCCATCTAATTTAATGGTAATAGAAATCATATGACCTTTATCGATGATTAAACTATTTGATTATATCAATGTACATGTTGGTTTATTGATGGGATCGTTTTATGATAGTAAAATAATGATAAATTAATCATAGAGGATAATTACAAATGTGAGAAACATTCCTCAAGTGGTATCAGGAATGAGGGATTATATTACATAGTGAGTGCTTGTATAATGAATCATTATCACTAAATGATTTAAAAAATTTATACTAGTTTTTTAGACATGTTTTTTGGCATTAATCCTGGAATTTATAAAGTTCGCCTTAATGCCACAATGATTAATGGAAAATAAGTTCACCCACTAAGAATATCCAGGACCAAGATTAAGTATTATATGAAGTTAATATTTTAATTGATATTACATTTATGATATATGAATAATATTATTTGTGATATATTGATCAAAAATATATTAGTTTCAACAATTTGAATCAATATTAAGTGAGTTAAATATTAAATAAATATTTTTCAAGAGTATAGTGAATATAATATTAATTTTTGTATTAAAAAAATTATTTTTTAGTATCAATTTATTTAAATAATTAATAAATTTTAATGGGATTATAAATACCAAGGAAGGTTTATGGAATTATTAATGGGTCTAGATAGAAATTATATATTAACTAAAATTTAAAAAAATATTAATATATTTATATATCAAATGTCAATTTTATTCTCTTAAATATTAACACATCATTGAAATAATAAAAATGATATTCTATTACTTGATGTACAGTTCGTTAAAGATTAAAATAATATTAAAGGGGATATGTTTGATTAAAAATTATTAACTGAGCTATATAGACACGATTATATATTTTAATGGGATATATTATTGTAATAGTAAACATTATCCTCTAAGAATTTCATTTAAGTACTAGAAATAAGGCCTAGGAAAAAACTCTCAAGAATAGAGAGCATAGTTTTTCCTCCTATATATTTTGTCTATATTAAAACTAGAATAATCCTTCAAACATGGAAGGGTTCTTGGTATTATCAACGACAAATGATTCACATGGTAAGAAACAATTATGATGGATCCTAGTAGTTCTGTGATTAAATTACCAGGGTTTTGAGCATGTTTGGAATCACTATTGGTCGGATTATACCCATGGATCACTCATCATCATGAAGTTACAACAATAGTAGTCAACCTGACCAACAAAGAATAAATAAATACAAGGAAAGGTAATTGGTTGTTTGTATGGTTTTGTTACATTCTATCAGTATACCAGTTTAGAATTTATGACTTATCTTACCTATTAAATAACTAAATATGTATTATAGTTAATGGTATCCAAAGGTAAAACCCACATGGAATGATTATAGAATTCAATTTATGAAATGTAGGTATCAATATGAAAAACAAAAATTATACATTTTTTCAAGAAGTCGATGTATCAATCATAATAATACAATGATCATGATATAGTTATGTGAATAAAGATATGAACATTCCTATTTATAAAAAAATATAATCCTACTTACTGCCTTGATACATTGTCATAGATTTATATTCTAAATCATATACCATTTCCTTGATCATGTACATAGTATTGAAAATGGAATATATATCGCAAAACCATTTCTAAAAACAACTAATCTAACTCATAAAATGGTAATGCTGGAATATTGTATTTGAATAATTAATTAAATAATGAGATTTTGAACATCTAATTATCATTAGAATCAGAAAACAACCCAAACACATAGAAATATTGCTTCAGTAATTAGTAAATTATTATAAAAATAAATCACCATAAATACATAATACTCAAATTCTACAATAATCAACATTCATGATAAATTTTTTTAAAAGATAATTAGGAGTAGTGAAAAAATGTCACATAACATTGAGGTGTTAAATCGGTTGGCAGATCAGTGATCATATTAATAGGACAATATTTATACCATGAAGTGTTACTGAATTCTTCTGTAATAATAAACATATAACATAGAATGATGAGATCTTGCATAAATCATTACATGAAACATATCATCATAGTAACATCAGACAAAATCGATCTACACACCCAATTGAAGAGAATGATTTTCATTATATAGGTAAAGAACAACCCTTATAAAAGTTCATCACATGAATTACTAACCATTGGTTGTAACATTCATTGAATATTTCAATGAATAATCAATGAATTAATAAACCACCGCTTTGGTATGTAAATGAATTAAACTTATGCGGGAGAGTCAAAATTAATATACATCACATGAGTATTTAATATAAATAAAAATATATAATATATACCAATGTATAATAAAATAATCACATGAATCTATTTAATATACAGTATATTCAATTTCATAATATATATAAATATATATATATACGTGTGTGTGAGTGTGTATTGAAGAAATTTTTTTTCTTTTAAACAAGTTGAAATATCCCTAAAAATATCTTTTGATTCAGGCATAGAGACATAGTGTGATTCTAATGTCCAGTGTTCCCAGAATTAATTTCATAAAAATATTAAATATATAATATATTATGTGAACAATGTTTCCTAAAGAGAATGTTATGAAATATAAACATAACCGTAGATCAAAAATATGAGTCCATGGTTGGATCTAAAATGGATTTTATACCCTAGGTGCGGCCAAAAATAGGTCGATGTGGGACGTTCAGACATAAGAAACAATAGTTCATTGTGTTTAGCTAAATAAATAAATAATTTAATTTCTTTAATTAAATTACCTAATTTTGATTTTAACTTTATGTATGACATAATGTATGTCTTACTAGGGTTACACATATAACCCTAGGACCATTTAGAGGGATTTTCCTTTACTTCTATTGGAAAATAAAAATTAGATTACAATGAAACTTAGGATAGATCCATGACGAGAAACATCAATCACAAAAACCCATATCATCTATTGGAGAATTCATTATTAATTTATGAATGTTCCAAAACCAAGATATACTTATAAAATGGTTTTTTCTCAAATTGAATATATTATTTGATAATGATGACATTTTTTCTTTTATATTCAATATATACACATTTTCACATGACTATGAAATATATTTAAATTGATTAATAAGTTTTTATCCCCATATGAATACCATTTTTTACTTACTGGATGATAACTCTTGAATATTGATTGTTTCACCGTTGTTCATAAGTATTTTTATTAACACCATTCTCAAAGATAGTCAGAATTGGATAACAGGGTAATGATTAGACAATAACTGGTTGGAAAAAGCCTGATTGGTCCCCCAGACTCATGGTTTTTACATGTTTAATGAATAAAGCGTTGAATCATCGATTGATAGAGATGTTTTGTGGGATGTGAATGTTGTTCCATATCAAACTGGGATTCATATTGGAGATGGTGATACACGAAAATTTTAATGTGGTATACAACAAGTAGGCATCTTATTTTGAAATCAATTTTACTAAAAATGAGATGGTAAAATAGTTGTTGAATGATTCTTTTTCTATTTTTGGTGAAAAATATGAATATATTGAGAAAGAAGAGGTGTATTTAGAACACCAATGCAGATATGATAATTCTAGGAAAAACAGGAATACCCACCATGTTGTTTGAGGAAAAAACCCTGTGTTATTACCCTTTTACTATGACATAATTTTTTTGAGAATTCTAATATTGAAAAACCCTGTGGCTAGGACACACCCAATGTATTCCTCCCCGAGTAGACATTTGATGTCGTAGATAACACGATCATTTCCCCTTTTCAGAGGGCATGACTAGGCACAAATTTTGTACAAATATATTCTAACATTCCCAAGGATATGAGTAATTCCCCATATAGAAGGACACCCCATATTCCTATGCACACTGACATGGTCAGGAATAAAAATTCACTTCAAGATGTTGGGGTATTATACCAAGTTGATTAGAAATACCATTTTATTACACTTACACACCATGTGTTGCTACATGAGAAGTTATTCAGATAATATTAAGTTCATGAATATAAAAACTCATTGGACCACACACTTTGTGGGTCCTATTAAACAACATGTACACTTACATTACTTGTGAATAATCTTCTACCTCTCATTTATCCATTTATTGGGCTCACATTTTGTATGGTTAGTATTATATCCTATGATTATTTCCATAAAGACCATAATGGTTCCCTCTGTTGTCGATTTCGAGTTTGATTCATGATGTACTTGGAATTAGATTTATTTGGGGAACTCATGATGAGAATAGTGATTATGAATGATCAGCAGAGGCTTCTAGGGTGGAACCCTCAAAGTGGGATAAGGATTGGTTCATATACATATATATATATTGGAACTCTATGGTGAGGCTAGTATTGGGTCCACTATCTTCACATTAAGTGTAACACTCTTGCTGGGAAATGCATGGGTCCTCAACTGATTTTGAATTTGCACCATCATGATGGTCAAGTTATGTTTCCTATATATTTTATTAGATTGTGACCCTCATAAAATGATATGGAATGTTATATAAACCTATCCATTGATTGGAACCCTCCTATAGTGTTATGGTATGGGATATTGACTACCAGAGTGGAACACCCATACTAGGTAGGGAATGAGTCATCAATGTGGGATATGAGTGGTTCCATCATATTGTATCAGTTCATAGTTCCTCAACACATATAGTGGAACCCTCCAGCTATGAATTTCCTTTATACTCTATAAATTACATGAGTGGCCCCATCATATTAAGCAGGACACAATTCCCCTATCAAATACTGCTGGGTAACCTCTTATTGCATCATGGAACGAGTCCTCTACCTATTGAATGTGCACCTATAATGTGTGTCATTGTTATAAGGGGTATCTTGACATTGATGTTTCTTTAGATAAATTATTGTTTTTCTAGACATCATTGATGGAGATCTGAAACTATTGGAACTATATTCCTTGTTTGGGGTATGAGATGAAGATCACATTTCTCTCTCATTTGTGATTCCGTAGTTTCCATATATAAATATATTTCTGTTTCTATGTTTGTATGTCTATAATGTTGGATTATTACTCCATTGATTTGGGATGATTTTTCTATCTATTATTATAATGTCTTTTACTCCCACCATAATCATTGGGGGTTCCTAGTGGGTATGTATATACTCACCTCATCATGGTCTTTCTCGATATGTGTATTGTCTTATTCTTTTGATGGATAGGTCAACACGTTCTATAGAGGAACATATGGATACCTAGAGCACATGGTTTCCTATGGTGCTCGGATCATGGTGAAAAGGATCTTGGACATTTAAACATTTTACATTTAAAATTTATTAATCTTGGGACATTTGTTTCTGAATAATTTATTTTTCCCTATTCAATTTCTATTTATAATGATGTTCCAATACACACCCTCGATATTTAGAATGGCTGTTTTATATTATAGATATTACAAAAATTTATTCTTATTTTTGTTCACTTTTTTCATGCATGAGGTAGGGTGTGAAAATATAGGCACATTAGGAAAATTCCTCCATTGATAGATAATAATCTCGACACTTGTCTCTATCCAATGGCCTATAGATGTGGGATTTGGGTAGTTTTTACTTATTCACTATCGGGTCGGGTCATGACAGATTGAAATTATATATTTTTTTATCATTGGGGACAATGTCGTGAGTAGTCCCATTTTGTGTTTTTTGGGGATGTTGGGAAATAGTGCCAATGTGTATTCAATGTGTCTCTCAGGCGATGGAACCCATGATTCGTGTGATGACAAACATTTCCATTCATTAGAACCATCAAAACATTCATTTCAAATAAACATACCATGTATTTGGTTTTCATAATTAATATTACTTGCATTATATAAGGCACATATCTTTGAATTTACTTCTTGAGTTATCTCTCTTTAATATATATATATATATATATATAAATTTCCATGATCATTATAAATCAAGATTAAATTTTCATGATTCCATGGTGATAACATCAATCCAGGTTACCAATTTCAGTTGATGAAAAAAAATCAATGAGTGATATGGCTTCATATAAATGTGCATACCATGATATACTTCTTTGAGTTATAATGGTAGAAACACCCCCACCATTCAAGCAGTAGATCAAACATGACGATTCAGATGAGGTTTTTTACAGTCATTACACACTCATTATTTTCCAATGCCAATGGTGACTATGGTTCCTTGGTTTATAGGTCCCCATATAGTAGAGGGTTGGATAGAGTATATGGTCGAAGATTTTTTGGCTTATATTGAATCAAAAATATAATGTTTTACACTGACATCTATCCTTTTCTATGCAGAAGATGGACACTGACGAACTCTTGTAACATAGATGAACGATGAGTTCACACTCTCTTGGTGTCACTTACAATAGCTATTCCATGAGGAGTACTACCAATTTTATTTTTTAGGTGTTTGGTTTCAAGATATTCTATAGGTTAATTAAAGGGGGATGAATTCCACTGAGTATGTTGTGAATTTCATAGATAACACACATTACAACCACGATACATGTCAGGATGGCTAATTCTATGAACAAAAGATTGAACAAGTAATCCATATATATATCCATTCTTATGTGGTACACATATGCATTTCCACAACTTCTACTGTATTGTAGTTAGTTTCAAGAAATTATATATTCTTATCAAACATACCAATGATTGCTAGAGATGTAAATAGTTATTATACAGACATGTATTATAATGTAGCTAGAAGACACTAGTCGACAGGATCTCGACATATGAGATCATCCCAAGAACAGTCTTGGTCACATAGTTAAGGGAATAATAATGGACACATGAATTACTAAAATGGGTGGTTCAATTCATGTGTCTAATGAGGTCACGGGGCACGTAACATCCCAATTAAATGTGCGGAGGAGCAAAGGCAGATAGCAAATAGGAAAACATGGAAGAAGAAGAATCATGTTCAGAGATGTCGTAGGTATGGGATTGATTCAATGGATGTGGGGATGAATGTGGAGTAGTAGGATCTCTATAGGAGAGTGTGTTTGGTTGTGGATGATACTACAAGATTCCTACACCCCCACCCTCACCATGTGAACCACATAAGGATCTATTAGATGGAATTCAGCGAAGTGAACAACTAAATGCTATGGATGGTTATGTCCATGCATCAAACGAGATGATTAGGAGTATAATCTGTATTTATTCATCTCTTCTTATAGTGTTAGTATACAATTTTTTAATTCATTCCATCATATCTTTACTCCCATTGTATGAGCTAGATCTCCCAGTCGAGGATTTATCCAAATATATTTAAAATGAGGTCCCTATGGGTATTCTATTTTATATATTTTATCTTCCCATTCTGTTAGATATCTCTTAAAGAATATATTTTGTTATGGGACCTCTTCGTTATAACTAAGGAACTCTATGTAATTATCTTGGGTATGGTTTATGTGTTCATGGTTTAAGCTCATATTTATTTACAATGACGTCATGTCTATTCAATTCATCGTGATTGGATGAGAGTCTCCTTTTTGGGAGATATATATCTCATTGTGATATTATTTTTTTTGTGGGTATGAATTTTCATCCCATTACCCATGATTTGATGAGTATAGGCCTTGGAACAACATTCTCATTAGGAATCACAATTCTTTTAGGCAGGGAGGATTCTATGGATAACTTCCATAACGATGTTATAGGACTGCCAATAATGAAAGAGATTCATTTTTTAATCTAATTGAATGTTCAGATCACTCTGATATATTTTATTTAATATATTATAAACCCCCCTGAGTTCCATGATATATAGTTGTAGTTATAGAAACATTTAGAGTAGGGTTTTATTAGGCCCAATGCACCCCTATGCTGGTCCAGCATTGTCTGTCAAAAAGATGTTTGAGATAATGTGTCTTTATGTTGATTTTAATTTCTCAAACTACGATATGTTAATGAATAAGTACCGCATATAGAATATTGATATTCAATTTTTCATGTTGTGAGGCGTGAGATGGTTATTGAAGATCAATATTTGGTCCACCATCCACCAGTTGATAGTATACGAGGATTATACTACAAATACGCAATTCGGATGTCTTCATGGTCACTAGTAGTTCCTTGTGAAACCCATTGGTCTGATTAATTCCCCTACAATGTTTATTGATTTTATGACCAAGATCTTCTATATGTACCCATAATAGTTTGTGGAATTTTTACATAATACATAATCATATACATTATGTAAGAGGAATAACAAGAATAACTCACAAGGATGGGACTCGATTATATTTAGGAGTATCATATTTATGGTAATATATTGAAGATCCAATTCATGAATCATGAGGATCTATTTCTATGTAATTTCATTTCATATCATTGTTTAGATATAGACATAGATAATATTGATGATGTTATTTTTTGGGACCCATGTTAGAGAAATTCAGTAGAGCGTAAATTTCTTCATTAGAGTGGTATTATCAGATTTTTCTTAGAATCTTATCATTGATTGTATGCCCCATGAATGTCCAGAAACGAAAAGTTTAGTTCATTACCAAGAGTGAGTAGTGAAATATGTACATTGAGGTGTTGAGGAAGAGGGTGATGAGTTCTCAAATTTTGAGACTACTATAGAAGGGTTGGGAGTGCATAGTTTATTGAGATGTATCGATATCTAGTATCACTTGTATGTTATTATAGGGATAGACATTTATCAAATGTGGGTAAAGGTAAATAGGATCCTGTAAGATGAACTATGTGACTCATATCCTTGAGCTTGATGAATTTGATTCACTCATACTATATAGAGGTACTATCTTTTTGTAGATCCCCTTTTGGTGTAATCAGACTGTCAAAGACTCAGGTAATTCATCATTTATTGAGACATTAACATGAGAGAGAGTCCCTAGTAGGAGTTCAAATAGGAATATAATTATGAGATAGTCTATACTATTGGGAAGGTAAATGTGGTAGCATATTCCCTAAGTAGAAAGTCAATGACTTCTTTGGTATAAGAGGCTTCTGAGTAGTTGGATTCCATTCAACTTACCCGGATTGAGTATGAGGGTTTTAACATTCTCCAGTTGATGATTTTGAGTCCTGCATTTCCCTAGCATGTAAGAGAGTCTCATCTGGGATATATTAACAATGTGTTATTTTATTAGTAAAAACTCTAAAGAGATTAAAGAGATGGATTTCTCATAGGGGGTAATCTTTCAATCGATTTCCATAGATAGAAAATGGTTTGAGTCAAAACGTGTCAGGAGTTGATGAGAGTTTTTGAGACATATCATTTGACTATACACACTAGTATGGGGAATATATATGAATACCATCAGTAGTAGTTATTGTGTGGTAATAGGAGACAGAGTGTGGATGATCTTATCACTATATGCCATACTAGTTATTAGTTGAGGCTGGGAATCAAGTTATTCTATGTTTATTTTGACCCTTTGAGATCCGGGTGTGTAAATGGTATTTTATATCCATGTAAATAATGACATGGATTCCATAGACACTTAAGGGACATAATTCCATCTAGTTGATAGCTTACCGACTCATGATTTCAGAAAACTTCTGTGTCATTATGAAGTTTAGATCATTGTTAAAATTTGGGACGTTTTATATATGAGATATTGTTCATTGTTATGTAATTTCCTCTTATATTTTCTTTTAGTATGATATGGGTTTATGTAATTTTTGTGTTGTGGCATGTACAAGGAATTTAGAAACCATATGAAGATGAGTACATCCATTCACCCATAAATAGATAGGGAGACTAATCACTCCATCCTCGTGCTGGAGCATATTCTGAAGACATTTGTGAAAGAATATTTATGAATATGGAAGGATCACATTCCCTTCGTAGAGTTTTCATACAATAATAGCTACCACTATACTATCAGCATTAAACATTTTCTGGACATTTATGAGAGAGACATCGTGTAACCCATATTATTGATTGATATTAGAGAGGCATCATTTTTTGGCCCAGATATGGTGCAAGAGAAAATTGATAAGGTTTAGGACATACAGGAGTAGATATTGATAACTAGTGTACACTGTAATATTACACAGATCGACATCGTCGTCCTTTGATTTTTCAATAGGGAGACAAAACGTTTCTAAGAGTCTACCCATGAATTTAATTATAGAGATTTTAATGAGTATAAATGTTTTCTGATAGGATCAATGGACCCTTCCAGATCTATCATAGGGTTTTTGAGGTTGCTTACAACCATGTTATTCAACCACAGTTGGAGAGGCTGCACGAAATAATCCATGTGACAATGTTGAGAATATACATTATTGAACCCTCACATTTTATTGACTGGGGAGAGATGGATATCAAGGATAGATCCATTTTTACAATGATCTTAGTGTTGATCAAGTATCTAATGTACTACACCCCATATGGATGGACCATTCCTTTGTTTTTGATTTTTTTAAAGCATAGGGTCATGCAAGAGATATCATGCAAGATAGAAAGCCTGATGCGAGCATATTATGCTGGTCTTGTTGTGTAGTTTTTCTTTTTGGGTAGGAAACTAATGAAGGAAAGAATAATTTATCGACTATTTTTTGTAAGACATTTAAAATTTTATATATATTTCTAAGAACTATGCTTTATAAAGTTGTGTGATTCTAGGGCATAGTCTGACCAAGATTAATTTTAAAAAAATATGAAAATTATTTTATATTAAACCCTAAAAACATCTTGAAAAATGTGGAAATTATTAATCAAAATATCATTTTAAAAATCAACTACCATATTTTATTTATAAAATGGAATGATTACTTTAATCACAAAAAATGTTGTCATGAGATGTTTAAAAATAGGGATCCATTGGCGGGTGTGTTGTGTTATGTAAATAATAAATTTTATTTAATAAATTAAATGAAATGATCCTAAATATCCTAATATATAAATTATTATATTAGTTTTTTGTGGTTAACGCCATAAACCTGAGACCATCAAGAGGATCATTCTTCAACTATTGTTGGTGAATCATAATCTGAAGATAATGAGATTCCTCATCGATGAAGGTCGAGACACAATGAATGAATAAAATCCATCCCATTCATTGGTGAGAAAATTCTCTATTGATGAATGATCCAAAAATAGGCATGAATTGTCTATTCTTATATTCATCCCTTAATGAATAATTTTTTTAATAATGATCACATTTTTTTCTTTGAATTGTAATAAATTGTTCCATTTTCATATTCTTCTATAACACATTTAAATTGATTACTCAGTTTCACTCACATAATGTATTTCCATTTGTATTCTTTATCCCATAATTGATTTCGAAAGACATTTTTACCATTTTCTTGTGAAATTTTTCCCATCATTCACCATATTAGTCATAGATATACCATATCCTCATGATTCGACATTGTAAGGTGAGACCAAGATAAATCATAACCCTAGATGTTATATGGTTTTGTTTGAAACAAACAGAAAAAAAATAAATGATCGATTTAGGGAATATATTTGACGCCAATTGTGTTCCATATTTAATTTGGATGGAAATTGGAGATTTCGGAAGAGGAACATGCACACATAGTGTATGGGGAATAGATTAATGATTATAAATTAATTTTTCTCAAAAATAAATGACCAAATTTGGTGGTTTAACGCTACAACTTCCATTTTTGTAGTAAAAAGGATTTGATTGATGATGTAGTGGTGGATTTGAAAAACAATATATGATATTAAAATTTTTGGAAAACCTCGACTACACATTGTGAAGTTCAATGAACACACCCCATAATTAGCATCTTTTCCATCAGTGCTCGGGTGTTTAGAAATTAAAATATTCCATGTATTTTGGTGAGGCCACATGTTGTGTATCACTCCTTGGTAGGCATGATGTGTTGAGGTTCATGTAGGAAGGATCCTATGTGGGTGGACATGGCCATTAAAATTCCATGTACAAATGTACATGGACATGTACAAGGACACATGCGGAACCCCAGACAGATGGAAATTTCATGTAACTCATTATATGCACATTTGAAATAGTACAAAATCATGGCTAGAGTAATGAGAAGGACATCAACTGTATTATAAAAAACATGTTGACTGTCTACAAATTGTGTGGTCCTACACAGCCAGAGAGTTAGGTACTAATAAGGACACATCCAGATGGAGAAGTGGGACCACAAACCATGTGGGTCCATTTACACTACATGCACCACATATTTCCTAGTATGGAAACATCTACCAATCCCATATCCTTTTTTATAGACTAATATTTCTCCATTTGTGTAGCCTATCCTAAGTGTTTTTCTATATAGAACATGGTTGTTCCCTCAATTTATGTTTTTTAGACATGATGAGAGATCTCTCGGGTGAGATGTTTCATTAGGTTATTCTAGACTATAGAAATTATTGGTAGGACCAACATATGATTCTAGAGTGTAACCGTCATACTATGATAGTGATGGGTCATCTACCTTTATTTTGAGTGGAACACTATAGGTTGGTTGGGAATGAGTCATCTAACTACTCATTGTGTTTCATAATCTTGCTAGGTGGGGAATGGGTCCTTGACTAAATATTGAAGTTTCACCGTAATGATGCATAGATCATGGTAAAATTATTTTCACATAGAAGGGCACCCTAAAAAAGGATAATTAATTATTCCTCTACATATCCACCACAAGGATCCCTACTTGAGAGTTAGGGCGTGGTAACTATGTTATAAGAGTTCAACCTGCTTCCTAGGAAGTCAATTGTTACTCTCTCTAATATTCTATTGGAACACTCATCTTGTATCATAGAAAGTGACCAAGACCACATGAGTCAGACCCAGTTACTCAGTATGTCATGGTTTCACTATTAATTAGTTGAGTGGAACCATACTACTTGGTAGGGAAAGGTTCCTATTTAGAATATTGTGTTGGAACTTACTATTATACTAGGGATTGGTTCTTCTACGTAGTGATTTTCCACTTGACCATGAGGCATAGTGATGTGGGGAGGCTTGACATTAATATCTCTTTGGATACAAGTTCGATATGTTGGGAATCATTGAAGGATTTCTAGAAGTATTGAAACTCATTTCCTTTGTTGGGTTGGGATATGGATACCCACTCTCTCTTAGTTGAGTTTATTTTTTAGTGAATATATATATATATATATTAAATTTGTACTCTCTTACATTTGAATAATAAATCTATTCAGTCATATAATTTCACTCACTAATATGCCCTTTAGTATTTACGGTGTCATACTGGGTAGGTATATACTAAACACTTCTTTGGAATTTTTTACATGTGTCGTGTCTTATAAAAATTAATAATATGCCAGTGTTGTCTATAGAAGGGAATAATCATACATGGTTCGTTTGGCCACAAATGATGGTCGGATCATATAAATAAGGATTCAAGATCTCTTAAAATTTAACTTTTTTCACGTTTAGACATCAATCTTGTTGTGCGTGTATTTTTTCAATTCACTATTAATTTAAAAGCCATCTAATCTTGTAAGACATAGATGTTTTTGATGAATGGTTTATATTCTAAATAAAGAATCATTTTTTTTTCCTATTAACTTTGGAATTGATATGGTCATATGTGTGTGTATTGTTATATTAAAAAAGGCCATCCATGTTATATATTCCATTCAATACTTGTCACCAGCCCCTGTCTTATGTAGGTGGTCTTGGGGTAGTTTTTTCTCGAGCCCCATTTAGTCAGTTCAAGATTCAATTCATGCTTCATATTCATTTTTCCACGCATCTCATTCCTGTTAATTTTAATTATCAATATATAATATTCCACTTGAATAAAAATACCATAAGGACATCATGAAAAACTCCATTTATGTTTGTGAATCCATAAAAACTATTTTGTAAAATGAATTATTAAACACATTTCGTTCTGATAGAAAATTTTATCCCTGATTTTATCCAACTATATGTTTCCCCCATAATTTTTTGAGGTATTCATTCATTTATCATTGTTCTGGAATTTATCTCTTTGGTTCCTCATGAGATTTTTATATAGAAATGAAATTTTTGGATTGAATTTTGGTGTAATATGGTTAGGGAAATCTCTATGATCCTACCCAAGAAACCATGTGGATGATGTTCATTTTGGATTGTGGAGACCTAACTGTTATCAAGACTATGTAGGCAGACCACATGACTAATACCTATTAGAGAGTATGGTTGCACAGTTTCAGCATAGTTTTCCAATCTATGCTGGATATCACTATTCATATTGCATATCATTAAATTACTAGAATTTTGCTCAATTTCCATCTTAAATTTTAACCCTAGAATACCTCATATCCACCCAATTCATGATTTTCAACCATGGGAGATCCTTCAACGCCTTATTGTACCATTAATCACCATCCCTCGAGTAGTTTGGTATTGTAACTTCAATGACAAATCATATAAGTCTCTTTTCTCATGATTTATCCATTATTCTATGTTTTCTCTTCCATATTTAATAATTTCATGTTTTCCAGTGGGTTTTTATCCTAAATTGAGTTTTATCATTTTCTTATGGGTGAAATCCGGATGATTATTATTGGATATTTCATATATACGGTCTTGAGGAGGTACAATTGTGGTTTCACACCAATTTCGTGATGTTTCTATGTTTTATATTGGTGGTTACAAGATTATACAATACCTAATGTGTTTGTATTAATTTAATGATTATTCAAATGAGTTCGTTTGATTATTTATGTGTTGAAAAATATGTTTTATATAGGGATTGAGGTGAGTATGCGAGAAAAGATGGTTTTTGAAATTTAATTGATTATATTTCTTTTGTGCATCATTTTGTGGTTTATTGAATATGTGTAATGCCTTGTGAGAAAGTTGGGAAATTAGTTTTCAAATATGATTAAAGGTGTCAACGTGTTAAAAATAGATTATCCATGATAAATTAAATTTTTTTATGTTTTATTCTATTTTTTCCAATGTAAATGTGTTTTTGAATTGGGAAAGTGATGTATGGAATGCTATAAAATAGATTTAATATCAGTAAGAATATGAAAGGGGATTTTCCTATTGAAATAGTTGCAGTCCACATGTGTTCCTCCTCTTTTTTTCCAAAAGTGTTTCATATGTTGTGAGTGTGTGGTGAAATTTATTTCCAAATGGTTTTGAATTGTATGTGAAATGAAAAGTGGGTTTTTTTAAAAGATGTTGGTCTCTGTGTGACCATTTATCGTTGAATAAATCGGACGATATGAAAGAAATGATTTTATTTGGTATTTGTGATTATTGGAATATTTATTTGAATGTGTATATTTATGTTATATTTGAAATAGAATATTAGCACAAATGGATTCCTGAGTATATATGCAGGTGAAATAGAAAAAATACCCTAGTTTAATTGACAGTGGTGAAGCATAAATTCATCTACAATGAATTAGCTACATTACTAACTAGACATGTGATATGATAAAATTCCACTATAATATTCATATGGGATCCCTTCTAATAGCTCATTCCTAGGAACAATGTTGTTATTTGATTATGATTTGGGGACCAAAATATTTTTGGAGGAAGCTATCCTCTAGTGACTCGGGAATGCAAACATTGTTTGTAGCTTAGTTGGGGGGTATTTATCACTATTATTCAAGGTTCATAGGGCCCTAATTTATTTAGATACCAATGGTGATTTAATAGTGGGTATCTCGTGTTATATTATTCTTATTTGATGTGGTTCTCATCATTAGTAAATCGAGTAACATGTGTAAATTTTTATTTCAAGAAATTATTATTTGTGAAAATGGTTTTCAATTTAAATTGTTTTATTATATGTTTTTTCATAAATTGTTTTCATTGAAATGTATCTAATATTCATATTGAAATGATAATGTTGATTTGATGTATAATATTATAGAACAGACTTTTTTATTATGTATGGAATCCTTGTAGTATTTATCTCACACCCTACACACACCATTTTTATAAGAATAATTTGTTATGTATGAATAAGGTAAAAGAATGATATATCATGGTGATGATAGTGGATATGGTATCTAGGGATCCAATTCATGTAACTGTTGATGAAGGGGTATTGTGGGTGATGTACCACATGTATCTAATATGTTTTGGGGTTGTTTTTTCACATTAATTTTTTTAATTGGGATTTAGTTAATGGTGTAAACATTGAATATGACAAATTTTTTCACATAGTTCGATTATAGTTACTAGTTATTATGATGTTTATTATTGTTGTTTTTTAATGACTATATAAATGGTGTAAGTCATTAACAATGTATATTTTTTATACCCAAGCACTAATTTCCATCCCGTAGGGATTTTGAATGACAATCATGCCTTTCCATGAATCGGGTCAGGTTTCAGATTCGATGAAATCGTAACTTGGATCTTAACAAAATGGTATCAAATGTATGTTATAATGATATTGGGTTATGTTATTTAGAAAAATTCTAGATACTTCTGAGCTAGAATTTTCAATTCTATAGGTCTTGGTTGAGAGTGAGATGTATGTCTGACACACATTGTGAAAAGACTCATGTCACCATGGAATTCTGGTATTTTGATTGAAATATTATATTGGTAAGACATACAGGATTGATTATGTTTATAGATTCTCGGTGGGGATGGAGTAGTTGATTGTTCTTGTTATATTTATTAAAATGTTTATATTTTGTATTATGTATGTATTTTATATTTTTTTCATTTCTGAAAAATATTATATCATGAATTAATGGTATTATTTGTGGTTCATTATTATTGTTGTTTCATATTAAAGTAGGATTCACCCTCAGGGTATTCATGTGATGTCGGTGGAAGTGGACAGAAAGAGTTCTCCCTCTCCAACTAATGAAATATTAGTGTTATTAGTGTTTTAGTATATATATTCATTGGGTACAAGGGTTGGGTCAGGTCTAGTCTTGGTTAGAGAAGAAAAACTAGGTCCTATAAAGAACATATATCTACAATTACTCAAGAAAAAAGCCTCATTCATTCAAGGGTAGCACAGATCCCCTGAATGAAAATTAGTGGATAGATAAGATAGATTGTATGTATGAGTTTCTTGAAACTCCCATGGATGTAATATTGAATTTTTATTCAATCGTGTTGGAAGGACTTACTCATAAATAGTGGCACTTTTGGGTGATAGACACATCTCATGACAATATTGAATGGAAAAACATTTTCATCATTTTCATTGATCATTATTTTCATGTGATGATTCCCTTAACCGTGTCCCATATGTTTTTGGTGAATAGTTAGAGAAACATGAACTTGATTGATTATTCTAACCAGTTTTTAAAAATAATAGAGTTTTCATGAGAGATCGTTTCTAATAATCCATTGAAGGTTCAAAATTTTGAGATGGGGTTGTGGAGATAGAGTCAATTTCTGGTCTTCTTATCCAACCTAAAAACCAATGATTAGGTAGTAGATCATTAGATGATAGTGAAAATTGATCATGGATGAAATCATGTTTTTCTTGGAGATGTTTCAGAAGTGACCAATGATAGATCATCAATGAATAAGAGGACCTTGGAAGAACATGGGGTTAATGGATGTGGTAGTTTATCCCATCCATCCATTCTATCTTCATGTTTGGATTTTGATGTTGTATCGGTTATGTTCCATGAATTTGGGACATGACTGTATATGTGATTTATGTTATCATCTCCAACTAGTGATTTTCCCTCTTGTGGAGCTAGGGGGAACAATACTTATTTTTGTAGAATGGATAACCCATATCAGAGTGGTTCCAGTTCATTAAATTTCAAAGGAAATTCACCTTGGTAAGAATAATATAGGATAATGAGGTATTAGATTAGTGTTTTTTTACAGCAGGGATGGATCAACATTTTAGTAGAGTGATTATTTTCTATATCCAGAGGATATTGGTCATTCTTAGGGTCTATGAGAGTCGAGTCATTTTATGGTGGTTTATCATTCACTAGGGGAATCAGATGCAGTCCATATTACTATTCGAGGTACTGTTATTATTTCATCAAATTTAGTTGTGGGTTTTTTTTTGAAAATAGGGAACCAATTTATATAATTTAATCCATTTTTGTGTATTTTATAAAGTTTCCATCTAGGATTATAAAATGTGAGATGGAGTTGTTGACACATATGGATGAGATAGTATTGCAGGGTTTTAGGTTTCTACCTTCTGCGGTCACAATGTAAGGAGTTGATCTATAAAGGGATTTCATGGTTTTGGAGATATACCACATTGACATGATCCATTTTATGGATCTAATTTTCTTTAAGGTTCACATATGTTTCCTTATGTGGTTAGTGAACATTGTGTAACTTTCTAGAATTAACCGTGTATTTATGGATGAATGGGATACTCAGTAGGGTCATGCTAGACCTTGACCTCTCGAATTAGGAAACTTTGTTTTTTATATGTAATTTTTCTCATTATAGTTCAATGTTGTTTCTTCTGAATGTGGGTTATATACTATGTTGGATGAGATCCATGATGTTTTTATCAGATTATTTCAAAGGTTTTCCACTATAGTGGGATATGGAGTTCTCCATTTATTTGGTGCATCAAATGTGTCCTATATCTATTCTCGTGTATTTTATGACTCTCAAAATGTTGATGTAATTAAAGGAATTATTGATGATTGGTAATCCAAATGTTTCATTAGTTCGACCATCAAAACATGGGATTCCTTAGTTCAATTTAAAAAAAACGTCTCTAGATATTTCCAGCTCTGTATCAATTTCATGAAGTTTTATAATGTTTTGATTATGAAAAAATTTCATTTTCCACAAATTAATGAAATTTTTGATTTCCTAATGGTTTAATGGTGGAATTCAATGATTGATTTGTGTTCTGGGTATCACTATGTCAGGGTTAGAGAAGTAGATGTTCCAAAAATAGACATCCTAAGATGGAAAAACTATTTTCCCTATTCCGTCTTTCTTTCACATTTTAAATTATCTAATGGGCATTATGGAACACATGAATATGGTGTTCCACCAATACATTTATTCCTTTATCATTCTAATGATGGATGACATACTGGTCTATTCTGAGACCAAGGAGAAAAATGAATTTAACTTTATGATTGTGTTAGCCACCATTCGAGATCATCCATTCTATGTGAATCTATTTACGAGAAACTTTTGGAGTTTGGGGTATAATTTTAAGGGTATTATGATCTCGGAATTAGGGGTTTTAGTGGACCGTAATAAGATTAGCATGCATGCATCTTTGGAATATGAGATAAATGTTATTTTGATCCAGATAATTTAATTCCATGCAGGGTATTATTCATTTTTTTGAGATTTCTCTGGGCTTACATTATCCATAACTGCAATTACATAAAAAGTAGTATTGATTAAATATTCACCAGAGCATTAAGAATCCATTCAAGATCTTAAATTGTGGTTGAAAAAAGCGTTGTTCATCATCATACCCGAATCTGGAATTGGATATATGGACTATTTTGTTACATCAACTATATTCGATGGGTGTGTTTTAGTGAAGAATGATCATGTGGTTGCATATTGTTTGTGCTAACTCCTACCAAATGAAAATAATTACCCAACCCATGATCTCAAGTTTGATGTGGTGAATCATTCCTTAAAGATGTTTCACCATTATCATTTTGTGGAGTAGATTTTTGTTTATTTAGATCAAAATATCCTAGCTTAAATTTTCTCACAAAAGGATCCAAATTTAAGGAATTGTAGTTTGGTTGAGTATCTTTAGGGATTCAATTTTGAAATAATCAATACTGTATGTATATTTATGGTTTCGGGAGATGATTTTACTAGTAATGTTCTAACGATTTGGTTGAAAGGGTCCATTGATGGGTGGTCATTGATGTTGACTTTTTCATATATGAACACAATGACTAAGGAACATAGTGGAGATCTATTCTTATAATGTTTTATTCAGAAACCTTTCTTTCTAGAGTAAATATGGATAAGGAATCCATATGATTAACCTTGAATAAATCTATAAATTTCAAAACTATTGGGGGATATTCCTTGTGAATGGTAATTATATCAATAGGTAGTCTTGTTCTTAGTGGGTCTCTCATCATGGATCCAGTCTTATTACGGAAGGGGTGATGCAGGATTACAATCTTTATATGTGGGGTTTTCATCATTATGAAAACATGATATTCTCTGTTGTTTTATTGTTTTTATAGTGTCTAGGTATGAGGTTTGATAGAGGTGAATTTGTACCGTGGTTTTATAAATGATAAAAATATGATGCATAACACCAAAGGACCTCATGTCTATTTCATCCGCTACCCATTCCTACTTATAAGATGGTTGTGATTATCATTGATTTAATTTTTGGATAGCCATTTACACAATGGGGGATGAATTATTTTTGTGGTGTGACTGACTATATGACCATATCATCCCATTTCATTCCATTAATGGATTCATCAACTGTGGAAAAGCCAGTGCAGTTGAATGTTTAAGAAGTTGTGAGGATTAATGGTGTTTTGTAAGAAAATGTTTCAGACATGGGCCCCATTTTACATCACCATTTTTGTAAGTTCATAAAAATTAAATGGGTTCATATGGATGGTTTAGTATATAAAACCATCCTGAAATGGATTGTAAGACATAACAAGGGAGTCAGATTCTGGAAGAAATTCTATGATCATGTGTGTTGGATTTTAATGTTTTTTGGAATATCCATTTTTTATGAGTTCTCATATAATAATAGTTACCATTAAAAAAATAAGACGGATGATTTTTGGGTATTTATGGTTACTCGTTTTAGGATCCATTGAGATGGGTTGAGGTGGGTGAGAACTCACAATTTAAAGCAATCATTGTACATGAAACATGTGACAATGTTATGTTGATCAGACAATATTTGTTGGTGCCACAACCTCTCTATATGTCTAATTCTGATCAGAGGCAATAATCATTGTAGTTATATTTTTTGGTTGAATAGGTTATCTTAATGGTGGTATCTCTCTTTGGTCACTGTTGGTTGGTTATGAAATGGAAGCTAATGTCGAGGTATGTCAAACCATTTGAGATTACCTGGAGAATTTTTATGGTGTCATATAGGTTAGATTTTAAGTCATAATTTATGTCAACGAATGATGTGTTCTATGTATCATAGCTGGAAATTTATAATCTATATTTGAACAATGTTTTTTAATAGGAGGACATCGAGTCATAGACAAATATTTCATTGTTTGAGTGGCTATTTCCAATTTTGGATTCTTAGTAGAATGTGCTTAATACGATGTCCATTCTGTTGAAATTAGTTCTTTGGTATCATGGCTATAATAAGAATTATACAGGGAATTAAAAATCATCTGCAGAGGAGGATTAGACATTTTTTATATTATAAGGATTTATGGTGAAATATGGGGGGATAAAATTATTCATGAATGGGGGGGATGCCCTCATCAGGGAATAAATATGTGGGGAATTAATTCATAAATATATGTTATTGAATTTATACATTAACTTCCCCATTTTATTTTGGTGAAAAAATATATATTTTTGATATTGAAATTAGGTGATACATAGTTGGAACACTATTATTAGAAGCAATTTAATCTTTCCTATGAAACTATACATAATATAGTCATTTTGGATAAGGGTGATCACACAGTTGGCACACAATTTTTCCGACTGTGTGGGAAAACCATGATGATTTTCCATCATTGTTAGTAGGGGTGGTCCTTTTATGAATGTTTTGGTAAAACATGTTTTCTAATATTTTAGCTTTACCATGTCCTTAAAAATATGTAATTTTATCATTTTTCCTAATCAAATGTAACACTAAAACAACTCTGATAAACAAATTTCATATTTTTTTTTCCTTTATTACTCCCTCCAATCCTTAATGGAAATATTGAAATTCCACATGTGGGTTTTTATGTATTGGTAACATCATTGAATGACCATGTAAGTATATTTTCAAATGATTTATCTATTCTTCCATGGGTTATCTTCACTCATTCTTGAGTTCTTGTTTTCTAGCTAGTTGTTTAACCTATAGAGGGTTTAATCATGTGAATTTGGGTTATATAATGATATTTATTTTTGGATCATTTATTTATATGGTCTTGCGGAGGCGACGTTGTGGTTTCACCCCGGTTTCTGAATGATTTCATGTTTGAGGTTGGCAGTTCAATGCTATTACATTACTAATTATTTTGGACTAATTTTATAATTGTTTAAATGTGTTATTTTAATTAATTTTGTACTGAAAAAAATGTATTAAGGGTTTTGAGGTGATATGTTATGATCGTGTGTCTTAGAAATGAAATGTATTATATTTTTTGTGTACGTCATTGTGGTGTTTCTTGAATATGTTTTATTCATCATGTGAAATGTGATAACTTTTTTCAATGGGAAATAAATGTGGGAACATGTTGAACATGTATTTTCTAAAGGAATATGATTTTTATATAAAATTTTATACTATGTTTTACAAGTAAAATTTGTCATTGAATTGAGAATTTGATGTGAATCATGTTATAAAATCTTTTTTTTTTTGTTAGTGTGAATTTGAAAGGGGGTTTTCCCATAGAAATGGATGGATTCCATATGCTTTCTTATTGTGGTGTTTCCAAGTTGGTTTCATTAATTATTTATATGGGGATAAACATATTTAATAATGGTTTTTATTTCTATTTCCAATGTAATGTTGTTTTAATTATGGAAAATATTAAATTCCATGGGATCTTAGATCATTGTATCCATGTGAAAATAGAGACGAAGTGAATTCCAGATGTTGTTGTGATGTTTGTTATGTGTATGTGAATGTTATGATTTATTTTATGTATGAAATTTATTTTGATAAAAAAGTGAATCATGGGTATTTAGGTTGACAAAATGGCACTAGTTAACTAATTGATTTGGATGTGGTGAGGCACATATTCATCTAGAATTTTTAAAACTACAATACTAAGAAAACATGTAACGTGATCATAGATGACTAGAATTTTTTGATGGGATCCAATATAGTCTATAGATAATAGTAATAATGATGTTATTTAATTTTGATTTCTAGAACACTAGAATTTAGGGATATATTCCCCTCTCGTGTCTCGTGTAGGGGAATACATTTGGATGTTTAAGTGGTGTATTTCATTCACGAAGGTATAAATTTCATATGGTTCCACATGTGCTAGCTATTAATAGGGATTAATTCTATGGGAACTTTTTTTTGACATGATTAATTGATGATTTGGTTCTAGAAATAGATACATTACAGACCTTTTGTAAATTTTTATTTAATGACATCTTATTTTAGGAAAAAGGATATACATAAAAAATGTTTTTGAGAATGACTTCATTATAAATATATTCATAGAATTGTGTAAAATATTCAAAATTAATTTTTCATGATAATATTTCATATAAAGTTATAGAATGAAATAATTTCTTGATGGGTGGTATCCAAAAAGAATTTGACTCACACACTACATATGTTTTTTGTTATGTGTAGGTTTTATTCTGTATGATCCATGAATATGTAACATTTATCATGGTGGTGATGGTGTATCTTCATTATATTGTTCCATTTTAGGTAGATGTTGATATTGGTGGATTGAGGGATATTTACATATAGTTTCATGGAGAATTTTGGGATAGTATTGTGTTTCATAGTCTATTGTTGTTTTTTTAATGTTGTAATAATTTAATATGAAAATTTATATAACCTTGTTTGGTTATGGTATTTTGTTTTTGTGTTGTTTATTATTTTTAATTGTTATAATTATATAAATTGGAAAAATCATTCCTAAATTATATTGTTCTTACCCATGGTCAAGTCTCTCTCCCTTAGGGATATGTAACTCACTTAAGGACTTGCTATGAATTGTCTTTAGTGTCTGGTTAGATTACACACTGACATGGTTCAGTACACTACACATGACGTACTATGTGACCATATAAGATTGGTTTGAATTGATGAAAAATATGAAGTTCCCATTTAATATCTGTATTCATTGATAATCCCCTAAAAATATATCATTTCTACTCATGGTAATAAGTTATCTAGCTTGATCTCCATTAAACATAGTCATTTCTCATTATTAACATGTACACCATAATATGTATAATACAGAACATATGTATTCTTATATTATTCATTTTTCCATGACATCGAGTAAAACATACACGTGGAACATGTCATTTTATAATAGGATCCTAGTTTTTTCCTGATTCTCTGAAAAAGGGCAACCAAGTCGATGAATAAAAACATTTCATTTATTTATAGGATTAGAACATCA
Source organism: Viscum album (assembly GCA_963277665.1). Classification (NCBI taxonomy): domain Eukaryota; kingdom Viridiplantae; phylum Streptophyta; class Magnoliopsida; order Santalales; family Viscaceae; genus Viscum; species Viscum album. The sequence continues at coordinate 598,449,065 of OY728161.1, read as the reverse complement.
CATGTCTCCCATCCATGTAGTATGTCAAAAAATATGTGATGCAACTAATCAAGCCCATGCATTTCCTCGGTCTAATTAAAACAATATTCAGATATCCATAAAAATTAATACAAATTTATTAATATAATCTTTCTTATGCTCTATTGGGTGACATGATCTTTAAAATAACCACATGTCCATTTATTATATATGTTAATATAGTTACTTGTCTTTTTAGGGTATCAAATTATCTAGGTTTTCATGTCATGTGTGTCCCTAAACTCTGTATATAAAGATTGATAATAAGAACACACCCCTAATAATTAAATCACACCTATCATGGGACTCCCATATGAGATGGTATTTTTGAAGTTTTTTTTCTTCGGGGTGACCTCAGTTCTTTATACTATGTGTCAATTCTAATTTTTCACAATTTTTATATAATTATCACTATATGATGGGATTCACCCCAATTTTCATAATTAATTTCATTATCCAACTAGATTTTTTTTCACATCATATATTGTGATGCACTTTTTGTTAATTGTCGAGTGTCCTATAGAGGGTAATTTAGAAATCATCCAATTGATAGCTCCACCATTTAATAAAAACAAAAATCCAGTATGAGATTTTATATTATATTTTTTGGATTAGAAACAATCATTTATGCAAAACATTACATTTAGATCAAACTATCATCTTTTGAAAAATAAAATATCCTTATTAATTCTCAAGTTATTAATAATGTTCATCACAACAATATAGTAACTCTCTCTACAAATGGATTGGTATAATATTATTATGATCAAATCATAAGAGACATCATTTTGGGTACATAATATGGAATTCTTTATAGAACCACCTTCATGATTATTTAAAAAAAATTCATATATCAGACACAGGTTCTAGACCTTGATAAGGATTCAATGGTGTCTCCAATCCCCATTGGATAGTAAATGTTTTTTGTGAATCTGCAAAGCACACCTGGGAAGGATTCACACCATAAAAATTATTGAATAAAATAAGGAAAAATTATATATTTTTTCACAAACCATCTATAAATCGATCATTCATTCCGAATGAACAATATATTGAAAAAAATATACATGTCAAATGATATAATAAAATAAAAACACACACTAACAAATATCTCCACTATATTCCTCTCATTCCCTTGTAAAAAACATTATATTAATATTTTTCCATTATAATATCCTCCCATAGAATATAACTAAACTCTTTATTAAGAATGAAGTATAATGCTTATCTGACCCAATGAAAGTTATCTAATGGGAAACTAGACAAAAAATTAAGGAAAAAAGGAACATCCTAGGAAATCAATTAAATGCCCCACCATCCAAATGTCATAAAGTAAAAAACTAAGAACATATATACCCACCAAATTATTACTATATAATTCACTGTTAAATAAATGAACCACAACACCCCATGAGAAATAGTTAAAGATTTTCTGAAAACTATAATTGAATGATGATAGATATATAGGATTGAAAAAAAACTCATATTATGGATTATAAATTAAAAACAATTACATATAAATAATATTAAAAATAATTACCATTTCAATATTGTCTGAAATTAAAAATAAATGAAAATAATTTTTCCATTTCCTTTTTAAGCATTTATCAGTCATGTGCTTCAGGAAGAGAAACCAATTTATCCATTGATTTCTAAATCCATTTTCAAAACATTAAGAGGATTTATAATAATATATTTATCATAAAATGATATAATAATGAAATTATTTTAGAGAAATCAAAATAGTAAAGTGTATATCACCATGATTAATTAAAAAATTGAATTAATTGACTGAGTTTATCATTTTAGGAATTAAAAGTATAAAAATAATATTTTAAAATAGTTCCTTGAAAATTTGATGAAATGAGAGAAAACACATTTGGAAAAACCAATGAATATCGGTTTTTTGGGCTATAAATATCATTATACCTTTGATTATTGAATATAATAATAACAGCACTTTGGAATAATTCCATAGAGAGTATGATGACAATGTTCTATGGTACCTGTAGAATATCAAATTTTTTTGTTTTTTAAATAAAAAAACCATTCATTGTAGATTGGGTTAAATCCCTTTCAAAAAACCCAATGTACTATTCTATAACACCCATTCCAAGGTACATATTATTCTTAATTTATAATCCTGGGACCAGAAAAATATAAGGGTGGAGGAGTTAGAAAAACAATGGTCTAGTCAAACTGTAATATAAAAAAATCATACAACAACAATTTACCTTTGTGTACAACCATTTGGATTCCCCAGTTTGAAAACCACATCCACATGACAATCACATATAATTTAATCAAATAATAACATAAATTAAACAGCATATATTGGAGTGCACCACAATTTTTAAAATGATTTAGGTTGCACTAACTAGGACTTCAAATTTTTATAAATTAATTTTAATCATTTAGAAAACAACAATTTAGACTAAATATTTCTCATTCCAAATCCATTCCTCACACTTAAACACATCTAATCCTTGATATATTTATATATATAGGCACCCCTTGAACCAGTGTAAATGATCCCATTTCCATGTGTTAATATCAACATCAAGTGAGTGTATATATATTTATCTATATATTATTAAACATATTAGTCACAGTTGATACATAAACGTGGTAGAAATCTTTTATTCATAGTGAGAATATGTATATATATATATATATTCATTTCGATGGATCGAAGGGGTATAAATCTCTTAAATAATATTTATAATGCTAAAACATTTATTAGTAAATTATGAAAAAATGATTTAATGACCCAATCATTATTAGAAATTTCTAATTTTAATAATTAAAACAAGTTAAATAACTAATTCTCACAAATAATGAGTAATGTTTCAATGAGAATATATAGACATAAAGTTTTAGAATAGTCATAATAAATAATCATATGGGGGGTTTAGAAATCATAATATAAGCCCATTTTGTTGATTAAAAAACATTGATTAATTTATTTAGATAATAATTTAATGAAAATACATTCAATATTAATCATGAAATAAATTGATTATATTTAATTTCTTATAAATTGGTTAAAATACATCAAATGTCATGAATAATGTCATGAAATACCTAAAACCACTACCAAAATTTCTTAGTATTATCACACAACAAAAGAAATCCATAATAAATAAAAATACCATATTAAAATCAGACCATAAGAGAAATCACATTGAAACACCAACCCATTTCTCATTCTATAATGAATAATAGTGAGAGAGTATAGAGGAGTGGAATGATGAGGATGAAAGAAGTTATAATGAGTGGTAGTGGAGGATGGTCACTCACTATTGTTTATGTATTTCATCGAGAGGGACCTCTCTATGGCTTTGAGATAATTTTATCCTTATTTCATTGCGTAAAAAATTTAAATGACAACCCTTACAGAAAATAATATAATAGTGTTATATAATCGTAATGATAGAAAATAATAATTCAACATGCACCCTTATTTTTTTTTCTTTCTTTTGGAAACCCATGTATATAGAAATATTATTATCATTAGTTTTTGACATGATAAAATTTACTGAATTAAATTAAATAATATTTTAATTAAATAACATTTATTAAATATTTCTTCTCAGTAGGGCATTAAACTTGGTATTCCCCTCCTCTACCATATTCACCAGACATTGAATAATGACTACTTATTTCATTAATAAATCTCCCTACATTATTCATAAATAAATATTTAAATATTTTCATCACAAAATCTAAAATAAATATTTATTGATTATTATGCTCACAAAAATATTCCCTTGAATATCTCGAGATGGAGTATAAAAATGAATAATTGTTAAACCATGTTTAGGAATAACTTCATTCTGCTAGTTAAATAACAAATAATATTATTATTTACATTTTTTTCTGGATATACATAGTTTTTGATCTTCTTGGGATCCATTTCAGTTTAAATAGGCGATGCAACACAAAGTACAAGTCAAGTGTCTAGAAACATGAAAATATTACAATAGTGAATGGTGTAAATGTCAAACTGATATAAAACCTTATACAAAAACATATTATTTAATATAATCCTTTTTCATGATATCTCTGATCAAGATAGATTCTTGATTGTTACATCATCCTATGTGATATATGCCTCATTCATTAACATTCCAAAAATTTATCATGATTATAGAACACCGTGGGCATGAATTTATTTAGTCCATATCACTTCCTTCAAACAAATTATCATATAAACTTCTGTTAAATAGGGGAATGGAAACATCCTTTATTACATTATTTATAAATAATATATTACTTCTGATGTACCAATATTATCATTCTTCTCCATTAATATATTACATCATAGTTTTATATAATATATCAAATTAAGTGAATCATAATATCCATTAATAATAATAAAAAATTCAAAGGATATATACACACCTCCGTAGATAATTACATTCAATAACACATATAAATGAGTATTTCATACTAAATTGTGTCATTATCATAATTTACTACATTGGAAACTTTTAATGGAATAAACCACGATAATTTACCTCTACCAATACATTTTTTCATTTTTTGAAGTTCCACATTATTGTTATGTAAGAAATTTATGAATATATTCAGCACCTTTTTTCAATTTTCAAATGAAATCATCAAATTAATTCAAAATACAATAATATACCATATTTAGATCATTATACCTCATACCTCCTTAAGATATTAACCTTGAAAAATGGTGAACCTTGTATAAATACATGAATATTTCTAAGAAAAATATTCTAAAATACATCAATGCCACTAAAAAACCACAACAGAGTACCATTGATACTCAATCCACCACAATCATCATGAATATACCTCATGTTGTGCACCCACAAACATTACATATCAATCATCTGTAAAGGATATTTGGGGAGATCAACCACCATAATCTATCATCATCACTTTTTAAATACAATAACATATCAACACAAACCATCAAATCCACAAAGAGGTTTAGGACACAAAAATAACCATCAGTATGATCAAGCCCTCAGGGGACCCATGTATCGAGTCAAATCCAACATGGGGAAAACCCTTCGAATATGTCATCTAATTACCAATAAACACATCGAAATATACCTTTTCATGCAACATTCGAATCTAAAATGTAGAATATTGGAGTGAACATGATCCATATAAGAGTTCCTTTTATGCTATAACCACAATAACGTTATGTGGGCATCACCATGACCAATGAACCTTGGAGATGAATCCCCCTGAAAAGTGATGAACACCATGAAAACAAAATTTTCATCATCGAGAAAGAACATACAACAACAACCATCTAGTATATCCCAAAAAATAACCAAATGATCAAAAAATGGTAAAGGAATAAGATTGATCTAAGAACAATGTAATGAAAAATTGAAATAAAAAGATGATATGATCCCAAAAACAATTTAAGGTAAATGAATAAAAAAGACTAAAAAAATGATATCCCTAGAAGTGGGGAATCCATGATACAATAGGATTATACTATCTAGATGCTACAACGAATCAACCCGTGACACCGAAGATTCATCAAGTTATAAAGGGATGGGGTTAATTCATGTAGTTCTTGTATAAATAGTTGAGTTTCACCAGATTGGATGTCAGATAAAATGATGGGGATGGGATAATGAGAGGAATAATTTTTCCCAGATAAGAAGTGAAATGAAATTAAGTGGAGTGATAAATTGTAGAAAATAAGAAAAAAAATATAAAAAACTAGACTTGAATTAAAAATGAGGTCCTAACAAGAACTTTGAAATCATTGTGAGGAATGAGAAGGTACTACTGCTAATTTTATCATGATGATATAAACCCTAGTTGGGATAGCATCGTAAGACCATCCAGTAAAAATAGTTCCATCATTAGTTGTTGGAATATTATCATATTATAAGTTGAATTATATTATAATATGTATCAACCCCCAATACCCTATATAATTTTATTCCCTAAAATTTTTTCACAAAACTATATAAAATATAATTTATAATACAGTTGTGACACTTCTACGATATCATTTGAGCGGGGAAATGCAGTGACCATTTAGGCTGAAATATAATCTTATAACATTATCACATACTATGTTATGAAGAATAATAACCATTATTTTATAAATAGTTTATTAATAATAAAAAATGAAAACATTTTACCACAATGTTTACAATAGTTTGTAATAGGTTACTAACTCTATCACATGCCTACTTAAACTAGATTCATCTTCTAAAAATCATTAGTCAGCAATAAATCACATGAGACTCAGTCTTTTACTGAGATAATGATTTAGTAAAGTGGTCCATTTATTATTATGGTTATATAGTAAGTGATATATGGGTATTTCTATTTTTGTTTTTACCATAAATGATGATTAATCTGGGAAGTACATAAAATAAAAAAGTCATAGCCTATATAATTTATTCAATGATAAATTAGATGATAGAACACCTAAACTAGTCATGGTGTAATCATATAATATTTTAGCTTAATTTAAATTATAAATAATTACCATGTGATGAATAATTAATTAGTTGATGGATATTATAAAAGATATTTGTCACACCACTATTGTGTTTTAGGAATTAAGAGAATATTTCATCTAGTGGTGATCCACACATGTTACAAAATCAAAAAAATTTCACCATACGAATCTAAAAGTGCTAGTATGACATAACGTAATTCTTGAATTTCTATTCGTTAATCACCCTAATAATTACTACAAGAAAGGGTTCTATATGATCTCTCAATACAAGAGTATGGTGTTAGAGGAGGCTCACTCCTTGTTCATGGGAGAATTATTAGAGAGTGATATCTCTAATTATATGAGATTATTTTATCCAAATATCCTTATGCACAACCAAAATGAATTCTTATTATAGAAATCATATAATTGTACTTATATACTGGTTTTGTTAGAAAATAATAATATCAAACATGCCCATATTATTTTTCATAATAATGTTGAACCCATTTCTATAATAATTTGTAAATTATTATTATCTTTTCAACACACAGGATAATCATGTTAAATATATTAAATAATATTTATTCAAATTATATTCACAATATATTATTTCTCGTATGAATTATAAATAATTCTTCCTTTCATCTTTATTTTTTTGTCCTTTGATAAAAACATTTAAAGTAATTAAAAGTATCATGGAATTATTCTCTAATATCTAGATAAATATGTTATTCACAAAATAGAAAATAAATATTAACTAAATATTCTCTTACCAAATTTTTTTGAATAGCTGGTAACGTAATATATGAAATCAAGTATCGATGAGTAATTATTAAACCTCCAATGGGAATAGTATTTATTCAAAATATTAAATAATAAACAATAGTTTTATTTTACATAGATTTTGGATTCAGTTAGTTTGTTCCCCTCTAGTTCCCTTTCTCAATTTTAATAAGAAATATAGAAAAAATTTCAACGGTAAGTATCAAAAAACACACCAGGGTACCCATAAAAAATAATCTAACATGGAAAAGATAAAATACCTCATATTCATGATGACTATGTAATTAAATTTTATTCATGATATCTATAGTTGACAAGTTTTCATACATGTTCCACCAACCAATGCGATCAGTGTATCAATCATTTTATTTTTGAAAATTTAATTTACCAGTATAAAACTATGGAAATTTTCATCGATTTCAACTATCATTTACAAAAATGGACTTGGGATATCATTATCCTTTAGTGAAATGATGGGTAATTTTTTTGCTCACATTATTCATTAATTCAATATTACTTGTGACAAAAAATATATCATACCTTTTGGTGGACATTCACTATTATATATTTATTTAATACATCAATGTACTTCCTCAAAATAACAATTAATAGTAATATTAATGTTTATAGATAATACATCCATTCGTATATAAGAACATATGTTGAAACATTGATTGTTGATTTCATTCTAATGTGTCTTGTTCATATAATTTCACACACTTAATATTTACAAGGTTGTACACCATGATAAGGTTCCACAAATTCTAATTAGTCTCCACACCTAGATTTTGACCAAAAAATTAATTCATTAGCTATAGAACATATATTTATTAATACATTCAGGAATCTTCTAGGTTCTAATCAATGCGGTGAACTGATATGACCTTTCGGTGTGGAAACTACTCTTATGATATAACCACATTCCTTATTAAGAAGAATAAAATACCTGATGCCATAATTTGCTTATTATTATTCAAAAAAATAATTAAGGATATCATAATGTATACATATGTTAATTATAGGGAACCGACTCCAGTAGACTCACAGATTCACAAGATCCAATTGCTAAAAACATTTATTCCACTTTCTCTCACATATTACACATGCTTATAAAGATATGAGACTTTATTAAAGTAGTATCCCACTTTATATTTCATGGAATATATTATTACTAATACTTCACCCATTTGAGTGTAATGCCACATGTGGTGAAACATCCTGGGTATGTTCTCTGCCTGTTGGAATGACCATGCCTCTCTTCCAAGAGCCACCAATACAGTGTTTTCACAATGATATGTTATAGAGTGTTTATTTATATGAACTGCAATATCCTCCTATAAAAAATTATGAATCTATATAGATTCATTTGATTCATTATAATACACTATATACTCATACATCACTATAGAATTAGCCACAACTGTAAGATTTGAGATCATCCAACTCATTAATCCTAGAATGAGATTATATAATATATTGATTATGAATTGAGTTCATTATGATTTTTTAAAAAACTAGCATCATTATATCCTCTGATGAATATCTCATTAACTTATCCATATAATAGAAATATAACATTATTTTCCAAAAATACTTGAGTATGACCTAAACAAAAGACCAATGTTGATCACTTGGATAAACTTGATATCTTTCTACCATGCTCAATGCAAAGACAGAATTATGTTTAATAAATAACATGGCATACATGCTTGATCCAATCACCAATTAATATGGTATTTTAATCATTCAATCTACCTTATATTATTTTAGGGGACACATTTTCTTATAACGATTTATACCATGAGATACAATAACTAATCCCCAGTTGTATTTCTACATACTATATATATATAATCTGAATAATGTATATCATGTGGTATAGTTCATGAAGCCTCTTGGATCATCCATGAATGATCCTAATCCCTAGAATATACGATGCTCCACATATGTCAATTACGTAAAAATAAATGTTTAACCTGTCATTAATAAATAGTAAGACTGGAATATTATCTTCGGTGCGTAATATTTAATCATCATATATTAGTAGGATAACGAAAAAATTATAATTAAACCATTTATAATCATATGGGTCACATGAGTTTTTAATGAAACCAATTTATTTTATAGATTCATCGAACTAAATTTTTCAAAACCTCAATTATTTCTCCAATCCATAAATTTATCTCCTCAACTTGTATATTATTTTAGCATTCATGTGTTCACTAATTATTATTTTTTTACATTATAGACATCTTCCTAAGTGATCCCATTAGGGGAAGCCATTTTGAAATCCTTCTTCCAAATGTTGTAGTAATCAAAATCTATTATAGAATGCAGAATTCATTAGGAATGAAATATGGAGTCTCGTAAAAATGTTTTAATATAGTGAATTCCTTGACTTTGTTTAAAAAAATCTTCCACTAGTATATCATTATTGATACTTAAATTACCTTCCATGTCTATTTTTTTTATTAATACCAATTTTTATCCAATATTCTTTGCATCAATGATAGTATTAACCAAAAGAGAAATAGGGTTCTAAGAAATGGAATTCATTCTGAAATTATAGGGATCTTACTAATTTTAATATTCAAATCTTCCAAATATAACATTGTAGTAGTGAGGTGAATATTTTTCTACCAACAATAAGGAATCATATTTAATGACTAAAAAACCCTAACATCTTAGTTATCGTAGCTCTCTAGTTCTTCTACACAGTACTAATGTTTCATTTACTATATATTTCATGGGGATCTGTGTAATTTTTCCTTAAACCAACTAGTTTGATTCAAGAGCATCAAATTCAAAGACATCAATATTACTCACATTATCCATCTTGATGATGTGTTCTAAAGAAATAATTATATCTAACTTGGAAAAAACCACATTCATTTATAAATTGTTTAATAAGTAGTGTCCATTTATTTCCTTATTATACCCAATAACGATACACTTTGTTCCCTAGGGTTCTAGATTGGTTCTTTAGAAGTGTATAACAAAATCATTTAAAACCCATACACATGTATATGAAAAAATGGAATTCTCTCCACTCCATATATCAATGTGAATTCCATTTTCCACTATAGATGGGAATATATTAAATCTTTATATATTAGTTTTAAATATATATCCCCAAAAGGATAATTTGATATCAACTTTACTCATCATTGACAATACCATGTTTAAAAAGGTATTGTTCATCCTACTACTTACCACATTAAATTGTTTTGTGTTTGATGGAGTGAGTTGTGATAGATTCTAAAAATATCATAAAATTTTAATAAAATATTGGTTAATATATTCAATAAATCCATACAATAAAACCTTGCTAATCTATATTCCATGTTTATTTCTTCTTCATTATTCTATTCATGTAATTTCTCTACTGACTAAAACTAATTTTACATCAATTAGTAATTAAAAAATATATTCAACTCATTAGTAAAATATATGAAGTAATAATACCAACCCCAAGATTAACTACAAATGGTACACACACATCATTGTATACTAACATAAAAAACTATGTCCCTTTCACAATATCTACATAATGGAAGTTTGTTCATTTTATCTTATAAATATTCATGACATATTTCTAGTGTTTGTACATCAAAAGTGTCTAAATAACCAAATTGAAATAGTTTTGTCAAAAAATTCTCAATTACATTACCTTGACGATGATTATATAGCTTGGTATTATATTATTCTTACGAACAACACTCATTATTTATTTATAATACCTGGTATTTGTATTTTAATGCTTAAAGACCATTATATAAATGTCACATACCACAATATATGATTTATATAGAAATGAATTTTTTTTCCAAAATTGAAAATAAACCCATGTGTATCTAGGATGTATATTGAAAATGGGTTTTGGGTAATAGTTTGTATCCAATAATAATCCCTTAAAAACAATGTCATTCATATTGGTAGTGAAATATGTTACTCTCTAATAGCTAGAGTATCCATCACCAAACCATTGGGAGATCTAACATACACCTCCCATATAGATATCATTCCAAATCTACATGGATCCCATATTTTGATAAAATTTGATAAACAACTTTTATATCTAATACCATAAGATGAGATAAATAAATAATACACATGATATCTAATTCACCTTTATCCAACCCATGATTCTATGTGTAGTACCTCTTATTGTGACCTTGTATGCCACAATAATAATATTCTTCTTTATTTTTCATGCCATATATGTAACGGCCCAGACCCTCATGGTCTAGTACATTTCCAAAACACAGTTCCACCAAATGGATCCACTGAAATAGTGGCACCGATTACGGTGGAACTGTGAGGGTGAAACCCTAACAGTGGCACCGTGACAGTTGCACCATGAGGGTGGCAATGTGATGGTGGCACCGTGTCCTCACCGAGTGGTCTTCATTCATCCTACAGTTTCAGACTTTTTCTGCACCCAACGTATATTTTGACAAATCAAAATTTATTTAATAACCCCCTTTCAATGCAATTTGAATCCCATAAATGATATCAAAAATTCCTCAAGCCGGGAAACCTTTAACTTACAAAAACGTGTGGTTTTTCCTCATTGTCACACCCTTTCCATGTACCTTCCAGTTCCACACACGTTGTTCCTTTCCTTCTGATTAAAGAAATATTTTTAACGCACATCCATTATGGAAACCACTATGATGGTAATTAATTAAATTAAAATTTATTTCCATCGTGTGAAACCTATCAAATATGTGAAATTACATGATCTGACATTAAATCCGTTCAAAATTATATATCTCGTAACAACATGATCTCATCTTTTTATCACGCTATAATATAGCCTTCTTCATTTAGGCCAGTCTACTTTTTTATTCCTTGTGCATTTGGAGTCTCCCCCCTTCCCAAGACATGTGGTGTCCATGTGTTGGACATTTACTACTCATCCTCGATGTCCTCGGAGCTCCACCCCTATAAGTTGTGCGTCCGCAGCTCTTGGAGCAGTGAGTTAGAACGTCAATCATTAATAATCCAAGTAGGGACCTACCTTCGTATCTCTTTACTATGTATCATGTGTGGTGGGAATTACATTTCTTTTATGGGGATACATGATACAAAACTTAAATTAAGATCATAAACTGACGTTAATGAATAAAAGGGGGGTGTGATCGACATTTCTGTCTGTATTCATTATCCTAGATTACATGTTGTGAATTGTATGGGCATATGCTCAGTGAAAATATTTTTCGTGGTTGGACTTTCCTTGTGAGCTAATTAACCTATGTTCTTCTGGATATTTATGAAATTAAACAGGTGTGACATGGAAATTGGTTAATCCAGTAAAATCGGATTCTTAAATAGATTTTCAGTGAACAACAATCCATGTGTGATCACCCATGTTAACAATATAGAAAGACAGAACATATTGAATGGTATGCATGAATCTAGAAAATCCCTTTCTGTATCTTTGTGGTATGTATGGTTGTTCTGCGTGACGCTTATGGGGTGATAGGGATGAGGATGGGAACCATTTTGTTGTTGTGACCTTACAAGAGAACTGGGTGTGAATGCATATTTTACTGGTTGGTTGTTTTTCTTTCCCCTTGCTTGTGGATATTCTTGATAGTTTCCCAGTAGTAATGAATTTACATAACTGGAATCACTTGTACATGAAAAAAATGGGTTTAAAGGGGAATTGGTTTTTGGAATGAGTTTTGGCATGATTGAGGACATGGTGTTTTTATGAATGAATAGTAATGAGGTGTTTGTGCTTATGATAGTTTTGGAACCCCTAGGTTGGGATGAGTTCTTTTTTACCTATATATATAATGGTAGTTCTTATGTTTCTTATTCACACCCCACCCATGTTGAGCACTTCATGATGAACACCCCAATTTCATGGGGGACGGTGTGTTTCCCAACACTATTATGAGTGGCTTGTTGTTAGCACATTTTCTTCTCCCTTTCCCGAGTAGCCGACAATACTTTCGGCATTATATGACGGCCTATGGTTCATTATATCACTAGATTCATCTATAATGGTATGTGGGGGTGGTTAGCCCAGGTGTGTGTAGGCAGGTTGTTTCCCAAGATTCATCGGGATGAGGAACATCTGTCTTCGGGTGAGGAAATATTTGTTCTGACCGAGGTGTCTTCGGGTGTGGTGGTAGTTGTATTAGCCCAGGTGTTTATGGGTGGGATCTGTAGTTGTGGTATCCCAGCTATGTGCTGGCGGGGGTATGGCAGTGGGACTGTTGTGAGAATGGCGGGATTGGTATGAGGCATCAGATGTCTTCAATAACCATAGGGAATGTGGCGTTGGGTACCCAAACATCGATGCGTTATTACCATTAAATTACATGACATGTGTATTTTGGAGAGTGTTCTTTGGTGAGATTTGGGTGTATAGTTTCCTTTCTAGGTGTCTATTTATATCTTTTATCAATGGGCGTTATAATTCATCCCCACTTGTGCATGAGAGATGTTGTTTTTCTTTATGGAGCATACTTGTATACTCACCCAATGTATATATACTGCCTTTAGGTTTCCAGGAGGACTACATGGATTGTGCTGGAACATACAAGTTCAGAAGTTGGGATGGTTTCTGTTGCTGGTTTTCTATTCATGGTACTTTTTTGAAGGTTTTTCATGTATATTTGTAGATTTTACATTTGGAACATGAATATGGGAATGGGTTTATTTTCATTAAGGTATCTCCAGTTTTGGTGTTTTTTGATATTAACTATCTTATCTCTCAGTCCTACTAAATTAAAAGGATAATTCCTTCCACCGTGTGTGTGATTTTTTACCCTTGGTGCTAGTTGCCACTCTTGGACCTATTGATGGTGGGACACGTGCGTCATTATCTATTCTTCAACATGATGAAGGAAGGGTCTGGAAATCTGTTCTCCCATTCCTCATCTTGGTTAAAATAGGTCGTGACAGAATGGTATGAAAGGGAGGATGGGAGATATGATTGAGTTCAGAGTTTGGCATAATGAGGATTGCATGGAATGGTAGGGTCATAGTGTTAGTTAATGTTGGTGTGTGAAATAGGCCAGGGAAGACCGGCTAGAAGACATGATTTTAGGGCCCCCCATGATATGATGCAAGGGCCCTCGACCTACTGAACAACCATGTGAGGCTATGTCGATTGTTAGTTAGAGACCCTAGGAAAGGTACATGCATCATAATGACATGTGTTCTTGTATTTCTTGGGCATTTGGTTATTTAAAATATAGGAAAATTAAAATTCAATCTTCTATACTACCCGAGCATAGGCATTATTTGACTACGTTACATATATGTCACCTGGACGATGACCACAAGTTGTTAGGACAATTGAGGCCTTGGAGGTTGACATGTTCAATCTACATGGGACTAACGAAGAGGAGTAGGACGATTTGTGGTAGTGGACGCTTCGTGCCTTTCAGTGACAGACCCTTGGGAAGTACAAGGGTAGCACCTCAGACATAGAGAAGTTGAGGTGACAAGAGAAGCTGGTGATAGCTTTCAGCTTGATCTGGACTTCGACGGAGTGCTGGGTCTCTCTGGCTATAAGCCAAATTTGGGGAGCAGCACTTCAGTGGTGGGCGCTCTACCTGTGGGAGAATGTGGTGGTTGTGGTTACATGGGTTGAATTCGAGAAGGATATTCAGGTAGAATTCCTCTCTTCCATGATGACCGGTGAGAAGAGTTGGAGATTCTCTCCCTCCAGCAGGGGAGCAAGTCAGTGAGAGAGTTGGGGATCAAGTTCAAGGATCTTCTTCTCTTTGCTCCAGTAAATTTTCCGGATGAGGATTTTTGGGCTAGACATTTGGAGGAAGAACATTGACCTTCTATTCAGTATGTTGTTACTCCCATCTCTTTACCGATGTAATAGGAGGTCCAGATGATGGTCGAATTGGTTGTAAGGATGCACACACTCAGATGTGTGATGCGAGAGGGAATCCAGTTGGGCTCTTCAAAGGATAAGTCCGTCAGAAACATGGCTCCAGCATCAAGGCCCTCTTGGTTACGACCAGTAGGTATTAGGCCCCATGAGTTATATTTTTGACCCCCCATCCCTTTCCATTTCATTTTGGTCCCAGTACCGAGGTGATTTTGTTGTGGTAGTCATGGGAACCTTCTGAATCAGGGGCTGGACCGAGTGCAGCACAGTGGGTGTGGGCTGGTGTAGCACCCACCTCAGCAGCAGCTGGGACAGCGAGCTCCCGTTCCTCCGAGGGAAGACATAATAGGAGGAGGGTGTCTTTAGGGCGCTCCTCAGGGACCCTAACCAAGGTATGATCAGGGAGGCGGCCAACTGCTGAGGGGAAGAGGGGCTGGGTGTCGGTAATTACTTGTCGCAGAGGAAAGAGTTCCAGCAGGGTCGAAAGTCGTTCGAGGTATGATCATATTGTTTAGAACTCTTGAATGTGACTTCTTTGATACATGGGCTTAACACTTATTTGTTCCACAAAGTCTGGATCATTCTCTAGGTCTAGATGCTGAGAGACATCCTATGCCCCTAGTGTTGAGTACAACAGTCGGACGTCAGATCGACATGTTTTATGTTTTCCGATGGTGTGGGCTAATGAAAGGGACACATTAGTCTATTAGAGATCTTCTACATTTTAAGATTCAACCATATGATGACATATTGGGCATTTAAGGGTTATTCTCAGTATATGTCATTATTGACTGCTTCCGAGGAAGGATCTTGTTTCGGATTCGGGCAGTTGACGTGTGACTTTCATCAACGAGCGCGGTTTACAAGGAAGAAACAGGAGAATAGAGACACTTATATCCTTAATAATTGATATATCAATGGATTCAATGGATAAAATTATTGTGGAAGTCCTAGGGATTGTCAGTGAGTTTATAGATGTATTCCCTAACGAGGTAGAGACCCTACCCCCTCGACGTGATAATGATTTCGGTTAGACTTGAAAACTGATGCCCATCTGATTTCGATTTATCCCTACCATATGGAACCTTATATGTTGGGGGAGATGCGTATTCATATTGATGATCTGATGAAGAATGCTTTTTTCATTCATGTGTGTCACCATGGGGTTCTCCCATTTTGTTTTCAAAGAAGGAAGATGGTGGTCTGAGGCTTTGCATAGACTACATGAGACTGAATCTAGTAAAAGTCAAAAATCTCTACCCTCACTCGAGGATATATGATCTCTTTGACCAGTTGAAAGGGACAAGATAGTTCCCCTAGATCGACCATTGTTCAGGATATCAGTAGTTGAGGGTGAAAAATTGTGACATCTCAGAGACTTCCTTCAGCTGTAGATACGAGCACTTTGAGTTTGTAGTCATTTCGTTCGGCGTTTCAAACTCACCAGCTGTGTTCATTGGTCTCATGAACACCATATTCCGGGAATACCTAGACCGGTTCATAGTTGTTTTTATAGAGAACATCTTGATCTACTCAAGATCAAGGGAGTATCACGCTGAGCATCTAATAATGTTTATAATGGTCCTCCAATATCACCAGCTATATGGGAAGTTGTCCTAATGCATGTTCTAGATGCGATAAGTGCACTTCATTGAACACATGGTGTCCAAACATGGAATATCAATGGATCCATTAATTGTTCAAGAAGTTGTTTCTTGGTAAATTCCCAAGAACATGGAATATGTTTGTAGTGGCCTAGGATTATCAGGTTTCTACCATAGGATCATGACCAACTTCTCCCAATTTGCATCACCTTAGATAGTCATGACCATGTAGAAATAGGATTTCTTGTGGAGTTGGCAGTGTGAGGAATCATTAAATAATATAAAGGGGTATTTGGTTAGTTCCCCAATGCTGAGGCTTCCAGATGAATTGGTGTCATATGAGGTGTTTTGTGATGCTTCAGGACAAAGCCTCCGGTGTGTACTGATGTAACATCAAGGGGTGATCTATTATGGGTTTAACCAGTTGCACCCCCATGAGCCTAACTATGCCACCCATGATCAGGATCATGCGATGGTCGTTTACACACAAATGTTGTTGTGGCATTTCCTCGTCAGGAAGGGCTTTGTGGTCTTCATGGATCACAAGAGAATGAAGTATGTCTTCTCCCAACGGGACATGAATTTGTGGCAGTGAAGGTGGATGGAGTTCCTCAAGGACTACGACTTCTAGATTTCCTACACCTCAATAAATGGGAACGTGGTGGATGATGCGTTGAGCAGGAATACGCATATTGATGTGGTTCGAGAGTCGGCATATGCTTGGAAGGCAATGGAAGACACGACTACCCTAAACCACAATGTTATGGAGGATGGTGGTAGAGGTTGTCTATTTCAGATGAAAATACAGTTCTCTCTACTATAGAAGGTGGATGAGTCTCTATGGGGAGACATAGAGAGTGAAGTTATGAATGATCGTGTTAACCAAGGGGATGCTCAAAAGGCGTGGTTGGAATATGGGAAGAATCAGATGATGTTTTATGGAATGTTTTTATCACTGTGGGAATGCGTGAGGATGTTCTTGATGATATCCAAAAATCACCCATGTTTGTGCACCCAGGTGTATCCAAAATGTACCGGTTATTTAGGAGTCATTTTTGGTGACCTGGGATGAAGCAGGCAATAGCATAGTTCGTAGAAAAGTGCCTCATGTGTTAGTAGGTGAAGTCTAAACACCGCATTCCAGGAGGTATCTTAAAACCTTTATATGTCCCCGAGTAGAAGTGGGTTTACACATCGATGGATTTAATTATAGGGTTACCCAGAGTTCAAGGGGGTTGTGATGCTATCTAGGTAGTGGTGGACCAACTGATGAAATCAGCTCACATCCTAGAAATCAAGGCGTCAAGCATGGAAGATTCTCTATCACAGTGGTGCATGGATGAGATGGTGCTATTACATGGGGTTCCAAGGAACATAGTATCAAATTGTGATACCCGGTTTACCTCATGGGTCTGGAGAGGATTACATCATTCTTTTGGCACTCAGCTACGTCTTAGCATTACTTTCCACCCTTAGACTGATGGACTGACAGAGCGTACCATCCAGAAAATGGAGAATATTCTCGGTCATGTGTTTTTGACTTAGGGGGATCGATGGTGCGCCACTTTCCTATGGGTGAGTTTTCCTACAGTAGTTGTTATCACTCTACAATTATCATGGATTTGTTGGATGCTTTGTACGGAAGTCCATGTCGCTCACCCGTGTGATGTAAAGATATTGGGGAAGCATGAGTTCTTGGAATGGAAGTGGTGTAGAGAACGACAAAGAAGGTTCAGCATATACGGGAGAGGATGAAGGTGGTGCAAGACTGACATAATTATTATTCCGATAATAGGAGGATACCTGAGGATTTCGAGGTCTTGGACAACATGTTCTTGAAGGTCTCCCCTCGGTGAGGGAAACAAAGGTTCGGAAGGGGGATTAAGCTTTCTCCCAGGTTCATCGGACCATTATATGTGTTGTGGAAGCTTGGCGAGGATTCATACAAGCTAGGACTACCACCACAAATACTGAGAATGCATGACGTCTTCCATGTGTCTCAGCTCCCATGGTATCGGCACGATGTTTCACACATCCTCGACTGGGGAAAGATAGATATCTATGACGACATGACATTTGTAGAAAGGATTGTGAGGATAAAGGATCGTGAAGAGAAGGTTCTCCGTGAAAAACCCATTCCCTTGGATTGTGTGTTATGTAGGTATGGTGGGCTCTAGGAGAATACCTGGGAATAGAAGGCAAAGATGTTCGCCCATTACCCAGAGTTGTTTTGAGTTGTGTTCTGTATTATTTTATTTTAAATTTTTTTTGTGATGGAGCACTTTATATTTTCATCTATGGAACATGTTGTTTTCCTTGTTCTCATAATGTGTGTGATGAATCCTTACTATGTGATAGGGAGGACCAGATACCTAATCAATGTGCATTATAGTGGATGCGGTTAAACCCGTGTGGGTGAGTCAGTTCCACCGAAATTGGATAAAATCATGAAATGGAGGACAAAACTCCCTAACCCATCTATCTGGACAATGTGACCGTTGAAAATTTGTGTGATTTCTTGGGGATAGATAGGATAGGTAAAGTATCTATAATAAGTCGAAAGATGGATTAGTTTTACTATTTAGTGGTATCATTCGAGGTTGTTTATCAGACCCCTCTCTTTTCTTCTGGTATAGTTTTGATTCTCGAGAGAGAGAATAGATTGAGAGGTATCCGATGTAACAGAACATATTCAACTGGTCCAGTATATTTCCAAAACATGGTTCCATCGAATGGCTCCACCAAAATTGTGGCACTGCTGATGGTGGCACCATAACGGTCTCACCGGTTACGGTGGCACCGTGAGGGTGGCACCGCATGGGTGGCACTGTGAGGGTGGCACTGTGTCCTCACTGAGCAGTCTCCATTCATTCTCCAGTTTCCGACATTTTTTGCTACTAATGTATCTTTTTACAAAAAAAATGACTTAATATACCCCATTAAATGAAATTTAAATCCCATACATGATATCTAAAATTCTGCAATCCGGGAAACCTTTAACTTACCAAAATGTGTGTTTTTTCCTTAGTTTCACACCCTTTCCCCTTAACTTACAATTCCTCCTTTATTGAGTGTTTCCTTCTCATTAAATAATGCTATTTAACACACAACCATTATGGAAACTACTCCAATGGGAATTAATTAAATGAAAATTTATTTCCATCATGTGTATCCTCCCAACTATGTGGAAAACCATGATCCAAATTTAAATCAACTCAAAATTCCATAACCTATAACAAATATATCTCATCTTTTTATAATGCTAGAATTTCTAATTCTTCTTCTTGGAAGGTGTCATTTTTTTCTAAATTGTGCGTTTGGAGTCCCACCTTCCCAATACAAGTGGTGAGACTGTGATGGAGCATTCATACTCATCCTTGAATTCCCCAGAGCTCCACCCTAATATGTCGTGCATCCCTCAGTCTTGGCTCACGGAGCTAGAACGTCAATATTTTATCATACAAGTAGGTTCCTTCAATCATCTCTCTATACTGTTTATCATGGGGGGTGGGTATGACATTGCTTCTTTTGTGAAGGATGAATCCAAACATAACTGAATATGATAAAAAACATTAAAGAATAAAATGGTGGATGTGATCGTTATTTTATGTTGTATTCCATATACAATATTATGTGTTGTTCATTGTACGGGCTTATTCCCATTGGAAATCATGACCTTCGATAGTCTTTCCTAGTGCAAAAATGGACCTCTGTTCTTATGGATATTTATGAAATTAAATGTGTGTGACCAGGAAACAGGTTAATTCCATAAACTCAGATGACTAAATGGATGTCCTGTGAAAAAAAATCCTTGCATGATCAGCTCGGTTAAACAAACAGAATGAAGGAACTTAATGAATGGTGTGGGTGAATCTAGAAACTCTCTTGCTCTGTCATGGTGGTATGTATGATTGTTCTACTTGACTCATATAGGGTGATATGGATAGATACGTGATCCCATTTGTGGTTGTGACCTTACAAGAGAACCGGGTGTGAATGCTTAGTTTACTGGTTGGTTTTTTTCTTTCTATTGGCTTGTCAATATGAATGTTAGTAGCCTAGTAGTGCAGAATTTAATTAAATGGTATCACTTGAGCATGAAATCAATATTGGGTTCAAAGGAGGATTGTTTCTAAGAATTATCTTTGAGATGGTTGATGTTGTGGTGTTCTTAAGAATGTATAGTAATGATGTGTTTATTCTTAGGTTGGATTTGGAACCCCTAGGTTTGGATGTGTGATTGTTTTCCGATATATATAATTGTACATATTATGTTTCTTAATCACGCCCAATACTTGTTGAGCACTTCATTTTAAACACTCCCATTTCATGTTGGAGGGCGTCCTTCCCAACCCTCCTATAAGTGGATGGTTATTTAATCCTTTTCAACTCCCTTTTTTGAGTAGCACAAGATCCTTCATGAAGGCTATGACGGCCTAACGTCCATTATAGTCTTAAATTCATCGGGAAAGGTATGTGGTGGTGGTTGTCTCAGGTTTGTTCAAGAAGGTTGTTACCCATGTTTCATCGAGATTAGGCCAATGTGCCTTCACACATGTCATTAGTAGTTCTGGACAAGGTTTCTTCGAGAGTGATGGTAGTTGTAATAGCCTAGGTGTTTGTGGGCGGGAGGTCTGGTTGTGGTAGCCCAGGTATGTCCGGGCGGGGGTATGTTAGTGGGACTGTGGTGTGAATGGAGGGATTGGTCTAATGTGTAGAATGTTTTTAATAAATAGTGGCAATGTGGCATGGGGTACCCAAACATCTATGTATTATTACCATTAAATTACTTGAAATGCATTATTTGAGCAGTCTACCATTGTATGGTTTGGTTGGATTGTTTCCTTGCTAGGTGTATGGTTATCTCGTTTCTCACGGGGCATTATAATTCATCCCCCCTTGTGCACGAAAGATTTTGGTTTTCCCTACTGAATATACTTTAATAATAACCCTATGTATATAAACTACTTTCAGGTTTCCCGGAGGACTTTAGGGATCATGAAAGATCATACTAGTTTAGACACTGGGATAGTTGATGTTGCTATTTTTCTTTTCTGGGTATTTTCATTCGGGTTTTTCTTTTAAATTTATAGAATTCAATTTTGGAACATGCTTTTGGGAATGGGTTATTTTGGCTTTACATTAATTTCTATTTTGTTTTAGTTTGGGATTTATTGTCTTATCTCCTGATCCAACTAAATAAAAAGGGTAATTCATTTCACATTGTGTGTGATTTAATACCCTTGGTGCTAGTCACCACTCATGGACCTACTGATGGCGGGTCTCAGGGGTCATTATCTCTTCTTCAACTTGATTAAGGAAGGGTTCGGCAATCTACTGTCCCTTCTCACATCTTGGTGAAGGTGGGACATTATAAAGTACAATTATCTTTCACATCAAGGAATGGATGTTTGTGGAAATTTTATAAATTTTAGGAGTCTTGGGCCCCTTCACCTTATTATTCTTTTTTTTATTCACCATAAAGAACATAGGTGTGACATTCCTCATGACTTATTACATATGCCTAATCATAATATGATGTTCTATGTGGATATTATCATTAATATTCTTGTGATAATTAATAAAAAATTTATGGAATGACTTAGGAAGTGGGTATAGTATGATATATATGTGAAAGTAATCAGGGAAATTAATCACTAAATCATATAGGTGTTCAATGTAGCCAATAATCAATACTGTATGACTCATAGCATGTGAAAATATCTTATATTTCATGTAAAAGGAGATTTGGAAATTTCATATCTCTTTATTCTTACATTTTCTTAATAGATATCCATAAAATGAGACATCAGGTTATACATATCCATTTCTTCATGAGTATTATGAATATCATTGTTCATGGTTGATTGCATGAATCATTGAACTTCTATGAAATAATTCATATATTACTCATGAATGTATGAATATTTTTCATTAGTCTCTGTTATAGCTGATTCTGTTATTATTTCCTCAAGAATGTATATTTTGTATTACGGGTATAGGATAATGCATGAGTGAATTTTTCATAAATAGATATTTTTCCTTGTGATAGAATTATCCTTCCCAATTATGGATCACGAGGATATATTTGATTCTATTTCATTTTTTTCTTAAAATAACTACAATATAATTTTATTAGTTCATCCAATAAGAGTAGATGCGTAAATATAATATCACATTTATTAATCTACCACTATTTTATAAAAACAAAATATCCTTCACCATTGGATTCAGAAAATCCAGTTTCATATATATTAAAGTTGAAAGGATCGATATACCCCTTCTCATCACCCTAAATTGGATAGTAATGAAATTTGAATTGTTTAAGGTAGAGATTCTAAATGCAAGTTATTCTAACTCATTTATTATTGATATGTAGATTGGAATCATTGATGATGAAATTAATTGGTTATTTTTTATAAACATATTGCTCTTAGTTACACCATGTACCAATTTGGTAATTATCACATTATGGAACTATGTTAATCCATCCCAAAATCTAAAGTTGGATTTACCAAATAATTAAATGAACCATAGATATTGTTGTACAATACCATTGAACTAGTGATAAATTTTAAATAATGTAGTGTAAGTATATATTTACATAATATAAATATTATTTATGGATTCTATAATTATGCATCAATTTTCTTTTTATCCATATTACATGATTTTTAACATTAAGTGTACTTTTATAAGATACTAAACAAGTCAAAGATAATGTTAATTTATAATCAAAATTATTTTAGTTCCATTTTTAATACATATAAATTTTTTAATTTATGTGATCAAAAAAATACATCCATAATCAAATTATCAAAGAACATTATGAAAATAAAATAATAAAGTGTGTGGATCAGCATGATTTACTGATGGTTTGATTAACTAGTGTATGATAAAGTAATCTTCGACATAGTGAACAAACACTTTGATCCATTTTTGGGATTGTATTGAATGTTTTCACATGTAACAAAATATATTTCTCCAAGATTGGTTCTTCCATATATCGAAACATGATCATTCATCACTAGTTTGTGAGCTCCATCCAATACAAATTCAATTACTCTTTAAAATGTAAGGTTAACCAAATGATTGGTCAAGGGGTTTCTATATATGAAACCATGACCTCAATGGCCCTTATATAATTTGGGGATGGATGATACACATTCCATAAATATAATTTGACTATAAAAAAATGTAACAAACCATATAAAAATTTCTGGTATATGCTTAAGATCATCCACATACAAGTAATGAATTATGAATTTAGTTAAATTAGAATTCATTTATAATCATTATTATTTATGAATGATATTTCTAAAATAAAACAACAAAATTCATTAATAAATAAATTATTTTATATTAAATATGATATTAATATTACTTATATTCTAATCATTATAATTTTAAACAAATTAAAAAAACAATTCTAAAATTAACTATGTACAATAAATGTTCAACGTATTAAATATAGTGAGTACTCATCCGAACTACACAACATGTATTATATTCATAAACTATTTATTCATGAGGAATATATTATATAAGTCTTACCATGTATTATCATAGTGTGAGATGTCAACATAACTAAAAGATGATACACCTAAAATTTATGTATAGTGTTACTATTCAATGAGTTTAGAGTAATAAGTGTATTATGAAATATACATGATATGGTGATATGGACATTACTCAAAATGTAATTATACATTTAATATATAAATAAATTACATTATTGGGTGTGTTAATTATATATATCACCACACAAAAAACATGTCAACAATGTTTAAGTAGGATAATAAATTAATTTTTATGTCTTTTTAATTTGGTAATATAAACCACATGTACAATCCAGCTACACGATGATCATTTTTCTAATAGTATATCCACAACATTCAGATAGGGAATCGACAAGTAATAATTATAAATAAAGTAATGGAGTAAATGGATTATAAATTGGATAAATAGTTTTTGGTTTCTTTGTTACATAGTCAGTAGTCATTTGTTTTTTATTATTATGATAAACAACCCATCAGTTACTAAAGGAAAACGCAACATGTATATAGGGTACATGATATGTACTCATACAGGCCATATGTCAGTCTATCTGTTTAAAAATGTGTTGTGTAATTATATTAACTACTTTTAATAAATGAACATGCGCATATTTAATTTCAAATTAATTTAGGGTTAGTTAAACATGAATACACAACATGTACCTATAAGTTACATGGCGTGTAATCTTGTGATTTCTGGGCAGAATCATTACAACCACTTTATGAGATCGTCGAATTAATTTTATTCAAAATATTAACCAATTATATTGTTATGAAATGGAGAGGAATATTTTTGATCACACTGTTCAAATTAAAGAACTATTAAAATGGAATTTAAAAATAATAATAAATGAGTAAATAAATCTATTAACTTTAAATAATTAAAAATATTTCTGTCGAAATTCTAATACTAATAAATGGTTCTATGAATAGAAGATGTAGAAGATATAGAATGACCAAATAATATTTTTTGTAATGAATAATGCTTAATTTGTGATATATATTAAATATAATGTTTATTAACAATGAAATTAATTAAAATATATTTTATATGAGAGAACATCAGAACCAGAGTGAAAGAGAATCCCATATTACTCAAAATTATTTTAAATAATTAAGGATTTATTTATGGTGAATTATTTCTTTGTTGATGGATCTAACAACATATCAACACCATACCATATTTCCTCAAAGGAATTAATACGAAATTCTATATAGTGTTGATACACATGTGTTCCATGATCCTAGGAATGTCACTGGAGGAAACTGCATGTATTATCATGGTGGATACTCACTCGTGCATCTATCCCATTTGATTGACCTGATATTGACGTACTGTAAGGGTCATCATATATATATATATATATATATATATATATATATATATATAAAATTTAGAGACGATGTGGAGGATGATCACTCTTGCTTTGTGAGTTAATTCCTCAATAGGGATCTCTTTAGGGAATTTAGAGTAGTTTATGTGGATATAATTGTGTAGAATAAAAAGGAATTGGATCTATTATAAAAATAATATAATTGGATTTATATATATAGGGTAATAAAAAAATTTAAAATGTTCCATTATTATTTTTCATAATCCATGTTGAACTCCAAGCCTATAAGAACAAAATTATAAATATTATTTCCGTACATGTTCTAAAAAGGAGTGTTAAATTGTATATTATTTCTTCCAATAGTTTTCAATTTATATTATTTATCACAAAAACTATATCTACATTTTACATTATTCAATATTATTTATGGAGAAATTTATAATTATAATGTATATAATAAATAAATTTCACTACATTTTTCCAGAAAAAATAAATAAATTCTTTATAAACTAAAAAGAATTTAGATATTTATTAAATACTATTCACACATAACATTCTTATCATATAATCGGTGACAAAATATATACGATAAAGCCTTTGTGAATTATTATTAATCCAATTTTAGGAATATTTTTTTATTCCCATTATTAAATAATATATTACTATATTATCTAAGTATGATCTGGATACACTTTTTAATTCCACAGAATTCAAAATTATAATCATTTTATTCAACATCATTTATGACATGCAACCCCAAGACCATAAGGTAATATAGTATCCACAACATTGTAATATAATATTTTTTTTAAAATAGATTGAATATATGATATAGATTTCAAATCATACAATACTATGATAATATACATTTCATACAACAATGTCTTTTTTCAATGTCCTTCATTACTCACAAGAACATGTTTTACTAAACAAAAATATATTATTTAAATATTTTATTTTAATATAACGAGAAATTACCTTGACGTTAAATAAATTTTTTTTGATTATTATTAACTATAATATGAAACTATATTTTAAAGAACGTATAATATTATTTCATTTGAAACACTTTTATGAGGAATTAATATAAGAAATAATTGAATATATATGGAATGTTTTTATAAAAATCAATTTTTATTCACATAAATATTTTTTATACTAATATATATAAATAATTATAATTATTGGTTGACATTATTATATTAAAAAACATGCTTTGCCGTCTTGTCCTCTCGATTAAATTCAAATTACATTATACAAATTAAGAGATTGTAATTTGAAAAAATGGACTACATATTTAGAATTAGAATAATATAAAATGTATCATAAGTTCAACTATTATTTAGAGAAAATATTAGTGAATGTTATTAAAATTGATTTCAATGATTAGGAGAAATATAATATTAACATGGGACTAAACCCTATACCCAATGGTGAATGACCTTGAAACGGGTCCAAAATATAATGTATGACATGATTTCTACCATATAAGCCATTTTAAATACATTTTAACATTATTTTAGCCACATTATATGTGAATAATGTTGGTGTAATACACTTTTCAAGAAGTTGTAGGAGTGCCACTCCTCCACTTTAAAAAGGAACATGACCAACCAACTTAATCATACCCCTAAATGAAATTTAATTCAAAAAATTTATACCAATATCTCTCCACAAAATTTTTCCCCTAATACTATAATCACCGCATTGTTAGAATGAAAACCATGTAATACCTTTTTTCAATATAAATAGAGTAACTCAAATAAGTGGTATCATCCATCATCAGACACTTTATTTTAATTACATTATCCAATCCATAATTACTACTTATGTAACCAATCAATAAAAATATTATCATAAATTTACTAATACTATTACATGTTAATTTTTCTACCTAAAGTTAGAAAATCATCTATTTAATGTGTAATGAACATACCATTACTGTACCGAAAAACACGTCCTCATGAAACAATGTTTGTTCATCGTTCCTTTACCAGACCTAATGGTTGGTCTTTATGATGGATATTATGATTATAAATGATATATAGTATATTAATACATTCAAAATTATTATTTAATTTTTTCATAGATCAAACATTTTTAAATTCCATTTTATTTTAATACAAAAACATTATTTGTTGATGTGTGGACTACTGCATCCTGATGGCAATGTGATTCATTCACGCGGTACATGGAATGTATAAATGATGATTTTAATTGAACATATGTGACATAAATTTCATCTATTATAAATTAATAAATTAATTAAATTTTTATAAATATAATATATCATCATCTTTAATAACACTTTTTAAAAAGTAAAAAGTTATAACGTTGGTTGTGGATGTGGGGACAGCCGTCTCCTCGACATGATGTGGTTCCTTTTACATAAAAAATATATATTATTATATATGATTATATAAAATATTTTTTATGATGATATTTTTTATGGAATGATATAATGTTACAAACAATCATTCCAAAATGATCATTGTAAATTCGGAATATTACTCGTGCATACATATTGCCTACTATCTCCATTATTGTATCATTTAATCATTTTTCATAACCATCATTAATGGTTGGTTATAAATTTATAAATGAAAGAAAAAATTAATAATTATTTCAGTATATTTCTTCTTGAAATTTTATATAATGACCCCTTTTACAATAGTTTATCTACAAATGTCGTTTTTTACATATGTATAAAAAAATTTCAAAACACCCGACATTTACATATTTATTTATGTAGTTGTATAAAACAAGGAAATAAGTGAGATACAATTAATCATAAAAATGAAAAAGATTCTGAATAAATTTATAAATTAAAATAATTTTTTTATTCATGAATATAAGGACATTATATTCAAGTCAGAATCAATGTAATGGATTCCATTCAATCCTCTCTATCGATGAGGAATACAACCTTTTGACACTTACTTCATTGTGTGGTATATATATTACCCATTTTTATATATTATTTCATGTATTATTCATCATAATGATTTTAAAGAATACAATTAATGTTTTACTTTCATGATTATTATTATTCGAATGTTTCAATGTGGGATGGGATACTTTGAACGTTTAAATAGTATTTCCCTCAAGAATAATTTTAATTACCAGTTAATTATATTTCCATTCTTCGAGGCATACATTATTTTTTTTCAAATAATATCTAATATTGTGTGTACATACTGCCACATAGAAATGCAATTTCATGATTCATTAACTCTATATTATATGTTCATTTCAAAATTGACTAATTTTATTTTTGGGGTGTATACATAATGTTTCCCATGTGGAAAATAATTTCATAACCAAATTTTTATTCATTGGGATAAATTACATCATATTTTTCATTAAAATTATATGAGTATGTCATTAATAAAAGATCATTATCTAATTTTTTTATTCTAAGTTTTTATCATATTTTACTATTGACACACATAATCTACTCATTTATTGTTTTGGAGATCAATATTCTTTTTCTTTTCAATGGTTTACTTTAAATTCAATTTTAATTCAGAATTGTATACACATGAGTTTCCATCCCTGAAATTTATTTTATTATTCTATAATAAACCATGTAATTTTCTTCCCTTTAGTTTTTCGTGACTGTTTTCAGGTTTTATTTACATTTTACCACTATTTTTTAATGAAATTTTTTACAAAATGTTTTTATGGAAACCCACTAATTTTTTTATATAACATACTATCATATAAAAGAATTATTTTCAAAATATTCAAAAAATAATATCAATTATAAATTTTTTTTTATAAGGAATGTTTTCCCTTTTGTCTATTAATAATGTTTTCTAATGATTATTATCCTCACTTTCAGAACAAGGAATATTTCTTACCATTTTACCATGTAAAATGAATTTTTCTATTTTATATCTAATGGTATTTGAGAATTATCTTTCCTCTATTTCATTGAAGATTCCATTTCATATTTAGACGAATACTTTTTTAAAACAAATTTTTTAAAAATTTATTTCAAAAAATTAATTTTTAAATGGATTTTTATCGAGCTATGTTTTCCATAAGATTGTTTTTAAATTATATTTATATGTTATTTTCCATCATCATTGTGAAAAAATTATTTTTACCCTACTTGGGATATGTTGCATCGATACCAGCAGTATCCTTCCTCTATATATTCTATGTTTTTTTTGAAAAGGATAGAATATAAATTCACTACTTCAATTCTTTTTTATTCCACATCATTAATTAAATTTCACATGACCATTAAAAATTGAATTTACACTAATTATCCATATCATTTATCATGGACATGTTTATTGGCTAACCCATTTACCATTTTAATATACAATGTTTACATTGATAGTTATTTGATTATCTAAGGAAATATTAGTAAATAAATATTCTGTAATTCACATAAATATTTGATAACGCATATTTTTTATTAATTAAATTTAAATTTAGATATAAGGAATTCCTAGGATTTGAGGTGATAGGTGGGTCTCAGTCATTATATTTCCACTCATTGAATCGAAAATTCACATGAGATAAATTTGTTGTAAAAATTAAATATGTTTTTACTTATATGATTAAATAATATTATGAAATATATCATTGATATAGGTTTTCTTTTGTCATAGATATTATATCAAATAATTTTTCAATTCCATCAATTTTTTAGTTATTTTTTTCATTATATTTTACATCGAATTATCTATAGATTTATTTTATTCTCAGTCTATTGATTAAATGGAATGTGTTTGAATTTATTATAATTCCATATTAAATTTTCCTTATATAGTAATTTTAATTGAATATTTTCTCATATACTATATTTAAATATAATTTATCCTCTTCCGTTTAATATTTTTTTTACATTGTATGAGTGTTCAATCATTTACCTTGGAATAATTTTTTATCATTGATTAATTATTTCATCCACTATAATTTACCGTTAATGAAAATTCTATATCACCATTATTATTTTTTAATTCCCTTAAATTCATAAAATTGTACCATGAATGATACCCAAGAATAAACATTATGGAATAAATTTATTATCCTAGAAAGAAAATAATATGTTGTAATTAGTGTATTAATTTGTAAGTCTTGACTAATTTATGTATCTGGTCACCACAAGAAATAATATATTCAATATTTTTTGGAAATGATATACCTGTATCTTCTTCAAATGTATTGCTTTCGTGAATCTAGATCCGTTATTGATGGATTTCTGTCACTACACAAAAATATTGTGACCATATAGCCCTCTTTCTCAGTTGAAATTGATTAATCAGCTGAAATTGGTAGGTTATGATCTAGTCACACACCACGAAACATGTAGATAAATAATTTGATGTAGAAATAAAATATTGGTACTTATAAATTCTAATTTTGTAATAAAATTACTTTATAATGATATCTAGAATCAATCAGGTAGTATGATAGTGACATAAACATATGTTCTTGATGTCACATTAAATGTTTTTTTGGAAATTAAACATTCCAATAGAGAACCATGCCCATTTATGTTTTTAAGGTATACAAATTTAGTCATGGTTATGGATATGTCAACATTAATAAATAATAAAAATGTAATAATCAGTTCTCACAATATTCATCAATGCAATATTACTCGTGACACAACCAAAACATCCTACCATGTCACAAAAATATGTTTTTCTTGTTTTCACCAATACTTCAAAGTACATGACTCATAATATCCATGAATAATAAGTTTAATGTATGTGGATTAATACATATGAATTCAGATAGTATCGTACACTGACACTTATAAATGTCCATCTCTTATTGGCATGTCACATTCTCTTAATTTATTAAAATGGAAATTACAATAGGTGTACACCATGAGAAGTTACATAAAATTGTAATGAGTCACCACCAATGAAATCATATATAGTTTATGTCCCTAAAATGATGACATCTAGATATCGCATATATATTTTGGAAGATTTCCATGACACTTCTCTATACTCATAATGGTCATAATCAATTATGACCTTCTAGTGTCATAAATTCTCATAGGGAATTATCACATAATATGTTATGAGAAAGAAAAATAACTAAATGATAATAATTTTTTAGATATTCAAAAAAAATAATAAAATATATAATAACTAATATTGTTTTTTATTGTATGGATCCAACCCCAACACCAATGACATTTACATCATCGAAACACTCCTTACTACAAATTAATACCTTTGTGAAAAATCCCTCAATAGGTCATACTCCTATAGTATGTGATTTTTGGTGAACTTATCTCATATTTAAGAGGCTCTATTTAATGTTTATCAAAAGATAATTTGATATTGACTTTATTTATAGTTACCAAATTATGCTCATAGAAAATATAGTTTACCAAAATTGAATCTATTTATTCAACGTAGGTCAATATAAAATCGGACACTACTATAGAATGGATGATATTGGGGTTCATTTAATTCTCCTAAATCAAATATCCTCAGTTGAGACTAGAAACCCATGCCGATAGTGATTCATATCATTATGATATATTTTTAAACTATTAGTAGAATAACCTCTTATATTTATCTCTTAGTCTCCCCAATATATCAAAAATATATCCTTTGTTGATATTAGATACTTATGGATATCATTATCAATAATAATGTTAGGTTAACATGGATCATCTTGGTATCATCTTACAATTATAACTATTCATGTAACATATTGTATAGAATATAACATGACATTCAAGATTGATCATGTAACCATAGAATATGTGAACATACTTGTTACCTATTTATCAACTTAATTTTTAGGAAACATTTTCATGTAATGTTATATATCATAGGACACTGAAATCAGTAACCTTTTGGATCTTACCATACTAATTTTTATTAGTATGTTGTTAATATATCTAGATTTAATTAGACTAGGAATCATTTAGGATCTATAAAAAATTATCGCCATCCCTAGAATGTAGGTTTATTCCCATATTTCTTTCTTAGAGAAACATTTTTTTAAGAATATCTTAATAGACTGTATGACATGTATATTATTTCTAATAAGTAATATGTCATCGAAATATACAACAATGATAATGACTACATTCCTACTATAATTCTTGTCAACACATGGCTATCTTTCTTTTTAATGAATAAAAATTATATTATGGCTTCATCGAACAGAATGTTCCATGGATGTGATATTTATTTCAATCCATAAATATATATTTATACATTCCATGTCCATTTGGCATCACCTAGATTCATAAATACTTCTTTTATTATCATATAGAAGACTTCTTGAGGGTCTCCAACAATGAATGTTGTGTTGACATCATTCATCCAAATTTCATAGTCGTGGAATGATTTTATATCAATTAGAATGCTGATGGTATTAGCCCTGGAAACAAGAGAAAATGATATTTTATAGTTAATTTAATGTTTTTTAATCCCTTCCTACACTAGTATTTCTTTTTAGGTACTTAATTTACCATCCAAGACATCTAATTCATCATGTAGACATATCTATATCCACTGAAGTATTCAGTAAAACTTATGATGTAGGAATACCACCTATATATCATTATAGAAATATTCAACACACATCATCATGTACCAGTCCGATAAACTCTACACACCATTCATCATTTCCTCCCAATTGTGGTTTTTCCATTTCTCCATATTAAAATGGAAATAAATAATATGGATTTATAAATAAATATTATAACATATAATCTTGATATATATTTTTGAAACTATTCTCATTTACATAACCATGATTGTGATGGTATGGTTTGTTGTTATATTAGTCATTTGGACATGACCTGTTATCAATT
Source organism: Viscum album (assembly GCA_963277665.1). Lineage (NCBI taxonomy): Eukaryota > Viridiplantae > Streptophyta > Magnoliopsida > Santalales > Viscaceae > Viscum > Viscum album. Next base: position 598,415,636 of record OY728161.1, on the reverse strand, counting down.
TACAATACGTTTGTTTTTTATGTATTACATAAAGATAATTATTTAAATTTCACATTCCATATAATATTATTATATTATAAAAGAAAAAAATATATTTCAAAATTTGAATACAAAACCATCTCTATCTATGAATGAATCATTAATAATTTTATTGATAATAGTAAGTACATCATAAACATATATTAATAAAAATATAATTTCACCTTGAAATGAATGATAGTAATATCATATAGATAAAGTAGCCATATTTTCACCATTAATATATCATAAATCAATAGCTCCTCCATAAATAATTTAAAATATACTTAGATCTATTATTTGGAAATATATGTGAAGACCAAAAACTATATGTAATAACTATTTTGTAGACCTTGAATGATAAAACATAATAATTAATTCATCATTATCTTCCCACTTCAACTACCTGTAGTTTATCGTTCTTTGGCCTTATTGGCCAAAGTGTAAACATATGGAATTAATTTCCCTTCCATTCCAATGTATCTTCCTCTACATTAGAAGACCATGAATATGTTTTTTAGTATTCTTTCGAGTCATTGTCCCCTTTTTAATATTAATATATTTCATATTCCGTATATGGAATATTTATTTTTCAATCCCCATGTCCCTTTCCACTTGGTGAATCGCAATGAAATGTTTTAAAAAAGTAATATTGTTATTGATAATGTTATACTAAACTGGATTGCATATGTATTATTTATAATTGACTCTTAAAACGTTGATGTAAACATAGTCTTATAGATCTGTAATCTCTCATGGCTCACCGTCTCTTGATAGAGATCCTAATGGTGAGAAATAATTATATATTTACCCATGTCCTCATTGCATTAGATTCTCATCAGCACAAGATTATTGTATTAATCAATAAATATAAATTGAATCATTCAAATATCTCTCATAGAGATACAATACATCCTCTATAGCCACATTATTAGATAATTACATAATAGTGTTTTATAGCACATTTAGTTTACTTCCTAACAGTAGGATATAACATATGGACCTTTTACCTTCATTGAAATTAATGATTTTGTGAAGTTTATCATATTAATGTATGAATTATAGTGAAATGTTTCACATAATAATTATCAATATTTCAACAAAAAATAATAGAATAAATTTAGTACATTATCTGATAAAAGTATATAAATAAATAAAATATGTACTAATATCCCATTATTTTATCAAAACACATTATCTATCACCATTGGATATGGAACATCGTGTTTCATTTACATTATAGTATAAAGGACCTATAACTCCTCCTCATAATCCTATAATTGGGAAATGAACATATTTGAAGGGTTTTAAATAATAATAAAATTCCAAACATCATTCATTCACTCACACATCCTTGATCTGATGAGAGGACTCGCTGATCCATAAATACTTAAACTAAATTTAAATAGCCTATGTTTCCTACTTACACTTACTGAAAAATTGATAGTAATACCTTGATATGAACTATGTTATGTCAAAAAAAAAATTGAAATTATTATTTCTTATTAATATATAGGACCCCGAAATTTTTCAATCAATCACCAAGTACTATGGATTGTTTTTACATAATTAATGAGAGACAATAACAACAAAATATATATAATTGATGGGTTTGATCTTTATTAATTAATTTACCATTTTAGCATTATTACAATATTTTTAATATTTAGTGGATTTAAATAAGTGATTAACAATATGGTAGATAAAATGGACACAAAATATAAATTGTTTTAGTTATATATTGAATGCTGATTAATTCATCAAATCATGTGACCATTGCATGACATTCATAATTAATGTTTCTATAACTGTTGACTGAAATAAAATTACAATGTATTACGATCCTGATTTATTTACTAATGGTTAATTTATCTAGAAGTGGATAAACTAACTCTTGACCTAGGGGAAAACACCACCATGAGACAATGGATTGGATAGTGTTGTAGTTTTCCACCATTCGACCCATGTACATCCAATATTTCTTTAAATCAACACACCTCCCCCCACTTAGGTGCTCAATCCATTACATATGATTTATGTAGCATGCAAAAGAGGGTAACCGAAGAAATTGTAAATTATATTACATAATATAAATTGTGGGTGCACAAGTCCTTATATTATGATTGCATAGATGGAATGAAAGTTATAAATTTAATTTAATAATAATTTAAATATAAATAGATAACATTAAATTTTATTATATATTCTCATGATCATCTACATTTACAAACAAGAAACATCTAATAAAATACCATTAAATTTATATCATTTTTATTTAAGATATATTATACTCTAATAAATTAATTATCTTATTTAATTAATCAGTTCATTATATTAATTGTCATATTAATTTATTTTCAGAATCAAATCCATAAAAATTGTAAATAAATTTAATATATTTATTTAAAATTAACATTGTACAAAAAATATACCATTGAAGAAATATGGTGATTTCTGATCCAAAATTGCCTTCATGTATTTTATTTGTATACTATTTATTCACGTGACATTTGGAATAAATAAATTATCACATAATTTCATGATATGTAACTAATTTAATAAATTAAAATTAGAAAAAATATAACTTTTTTTGTGTTCTATGTTTAAATTCATGTAGAGTAATGAATGTATAACACCATATAAATGAAGTTCCCAATCAGGATCCAAGTATCACTGAGAGGGGGAGGGGGTGAATCAGTGACACCTTTTTCTTTTTAAGTTTCCCCTTTTTGAAACAACCTTCGCCTCCTGTTAAAGAGTTTCTTCCCTGCTGAACACACACATGCATAGGAACACAAGATTTACAAGGTTCACTACTCAACAAGAGTAGCTACATCCTTGGTATGGTACGGAAATAATCCAGTACCACACAATCCACTAGAAAACAACCCTTTGATGTGGAATACAACGAGTAGGATATACCCTTACACTCGTGCAGCACTTTGAAAACAATCCAATAGTGCGTGTGCTCCCTCTTAGCACAAATAGGATAACACAATGTTTCAGTGCTTCTTTACAATTAAACAGATGTATTCTCCGAAGTACAAATCTTCACTTTCTTACCCAGAAGCCGGTAAGAAGATTACGGACTTAAGATAATTCAAAAGCTGTCCGCACATGTATTCTGAATTCCCGTTCCGGATTCTCCATTACGAATCACCGTTCTGAATTCTCCATTCTGAATCCTCATTCCGAAATTTCCAATCCGAACATCTCCTTCAGTTAGAGGGAATCAGTACGATAACAAACCGCTTCTGAAATCTCGTTCCGAAAGTCTGTTCCGAATTAATCACTCCGAACCTCCCGTTCCGGATACTTCTTCACTATGCCCAGTCTTCTTCAATCCAAACTCTTCAATCTGACAAACCACACCGAATACTTCACTTCAAAAGTCTTCAACCCGAAAAGCTTGATACGATGACAAACCGTAATCAAAACCTCGTAATCGAAGGTGCAATGAAACTCCTGTGCGGCTAACTCTTCTCCAATCCGAACTCTTCTTCTCTCTAGATGATCAGAGCTTCTCTCTCTATATTTTCAGTAATTATCATCAATCATCAAAGTTGCACAGTGAGCGCCTTTTATAGGAGACCCAAAAATCTTTTAGGCGGGAAACCAAATTTCAATCCCGCTTAATCAAAATCATTCAAATCTTAATTCTCCTTAAATCTCGGCGCATTCTTTGACTTCATCAACACTTCTGGATTCTTCTAGAATCTTTTTCAACCTTCACTTGATTACGGTTCTTGCTTCATTCCCGGATCTGCCTTTGTTACACAAACTCTTTGTAACCACATTTCCGGATCTGTTATACAGACTCCTCGGTTCCGCATACCTGGTTACGAATTTCAGGATCTGAAAGATGACCCTGAAATTTCTCTTCAGCCAATCAGTTCCATGCTTCTTGATACAGCCAGCCAAATCCGATATTCTCGTTACGAACTCCTCGTTACGATCTTCTGATTCCGCAACGTCAACTCTGATTATCTGACTAGTGGACTTTGAACACTTCTTGAAGCAAGTCGACTCTGATCTTCTAACAACAAACTCTTTGTTACGAACTTGTCGTTACGAACTCTTCCTCAAGACGTCATCTTGAACTTCATCGTTACGAACATCTTCAGAATGACTCCGAACTTCTGGCTCAGACATCTTCAATACGAACTCCCTTGATACGAACCTTCCGAGTACGAACTACCTCATTACGAACTTCTCAGTCAGATCTTTCGTCACCGCATGCCAATTACGAATCTCTTCACTACGATCTTCCTCTGTACGAACATCACATTACGAAACATCTGGTAACTTCTCCCCCTTGATATGCACGTCTCAGTCAGGAGATAAAGTCCAACCTGAACTCCTGACTTTCGTAATGACTTCTCTGAATTTTTCGCCATTGCATCCCGTTACGAACTTCTCGCTACGAACCTCTTCATCACCAAATCAACTCCGAACTCCAATCATGAGAGGTCGGCTCCGGAATGCCTTCTCGTACCGACTTTTTCTTGCATGTGAATACCTGAAAGTACTCACAAATAGGAAATACAAAACAGCATAGCATCGTCACATTCAGTGTGAGTCTTCACACTTTAGACTCCGAACTTCACGGTTCCGAACCTCAGTACTTTGGTTCCGACTTCTCGATTCCCAGACACCAAATTTTCAACAAGCACCCGGATACGAACTTTCCTTTCCAACAGCGATCGATAGGATCCGAACTCTCAATTCTGGAACAACAACCTTCCAGCGCTGATTCAGTACGATTCCGCACTTCAACTGGTTCAGGAACCACCCTGTTCCGAACTTTCACACTACCAGGTTCTAGATTCTCCATTCTGGATTCATGGTTCTGAACTCCTAACTTCGTTACACTTCAAGAATATGCAAACTTCAAGATTTCCTAAGTGAAACTTTTCTCAACAAGTCTTTTATGAAAACTTCAACAACAAAAGACAACTTTCAACAAAGACAACCTTCAACAACAAACAGCTTCCTTCAGCATGGTCCCAACAATCTCCCCCTTTGGATTTTGTTGTCAACCAAGTTTTCATAAATCACCAACTTTCGTAACCACACGCAATGGATTACCAATCAACAATTCTAAGCCTACGTGAGCTAACTCATTGTAGGAAATAAGAATTATTGACAGCAAGACCATGCTGTCCATCAGTAGTGATTATGACACCACCAACATCTTTCTTCTCTAACATCTTCATGATTCCTATTCAAGAACTTTTCCTACACCCACTTCAACAAACGGTTAGAAAAGTTCACACAAAAACGCTGAGTTCACAGCTTACCCACAACTCTCTCTTTAAGCAAAAGATTTATGATTACAATTTCTCCCCCTTGACAACACTATCTAAAGTGAAGATGAGAGAGGGGACAGAAACATGTACCTTAACCTTGATGAGAAGGAGGTTGTACACCCATGTTCAACCTCATCTTCGCAAATGGTTCCTTCGGTAACGGTTTTGTAAATATATCAGCAATTTGTTCAGATGTAGGAACATACTCCAGCCTCAGTTCATTCTTTTCAACCTGCTCTTTGATGAAATGGTACATTATATCAATGTGTTTAGAACGAGAATGTTGTACTGGATTTCTTGTAAGATTGATTGCACTCTGATTATCGCAACCCAAGAGAAATGGTAGCTTTACTTCAACAAGTAGATCTTCCAGCTGAGTCTTCATCCACATTAGTTGAGTTGCAGCTTGAGTGGCAGCAACATACTCAGCCTCAGCTGTGCTAAGATTTACTGAATTCTGTTTCTTGGTATGCCAACTAACACAGCTTTTTCCTAGAATGAATACTCCACCAGATGTGGATCTTCGATCATCAACATTTCCTGCCCAATCAGCATCAGAATACCCAAATAGATCAATATTTTCAGAGCCGTCATACCGAATTCCAAAGTTTGTTGTGCCTTTGATATATCTGAGAATTCTTTTTCCAGCAATAAAATGTGATTCTTTAGGAGCACTCTGAAATCTTTCACAAAAAGTAACAGCATAGACGATGTCGGGTGTTGAGGCAGTTAAATATAGCAGACTTCCAATCAGTTTTCGAAACTATTTCTGATCATCTTCCTTGCCTTCTCCATCTTTAGACAACTTGGTTCCCACTGAAATCGGTGTGGAAACTGGTTTCGAATTTTCCATGCCAAGCTTCTTCAGAAGTTCCTTAGCATACTTTTCTTGAGACAAAAAAACATGATTCTTCTTCTGTGAAATTTGTAACCCAAGAAAGTACTTCATTTCACCTAGCATGGACATCTCAAATAACTTCTTCATCTCCTCAGCAAATTTTTCACATGATCTTTCATTATTTCTAGCAAATATAATATCATCGACATAAACAATAATGATCAGTGAAAAATCCTGACATTTCTTGATGTAGAGATTGCTGTCAACTCTCCCTTTCTTAAAGTTCATCTTCTTCAAGCAAGTATCTAATTTAGAGTACCATGCTCTCGGAGCCTGTTTTAGCCCATACAGAGCCTTCTTCAACCTGCACACATAGCTTTCATCTTTCCCAATAACAAATCCACAAGGTTGATCAATGTAAACTTCCTCGTCAAGATCACCATTCAAGAATGCAGATTTTACATCCATTTGAAAGATTTTGTAACCTCGTTGTGCAGCAATGGCAAGAAATATTCTGATTGTTTCTAATCGAGCTACTGGAGCAAAGGTTTCATCAATGTCAATGCCTTCAATTTGTGAATACCCTTTGCAGACCAATCTTTCCTTGTTTCTTATTACATTACCTTCTTCATTCAGCTTGTTTTGAAAAACCCACTTTGTACCAATAATGTTCTTGTTGTCCGGCTTGGGCACAAGTTCCCAAGTATTGTTCTTCTCTATCTGATCAAGCTCTTAATTCATAGCATGAACCCATTCTGGATGCTCAAATGCTTCATTTACATCATTCGGTTCAACTTTCGAATAAAGAGAAGTATGTGATATAGCATTTGTTGTTCTTCTTGTTTGAACCCTATGATTTTTATCTCCAATAATGTTATGAGCCTCCACTTGTTTCCTCAACCTAGGATGAGTTGTTTGAACTTCATCCTCATCAATTGATATTTCTGAGTCAGATTCCTCTTCTTGAGTAGGATGAACAAATTCTGAAACATTATCAGAATTGTTAATAGAATCTTCTCTATCCCGCTCGACTTCCATATCAACATATGACTGCTTTTCTTTCTCAGCACATTCAACAACTTTTACATCTGAAGAATCAATAATTCTTCCTGTTTCTTTATTGAGGCATCTATATCCTCTTCCTTCTGGAGCATAGCCAAGAAAAATTCCGTCATATCCTCTTTGCTCAAACTTTCCCAGATTTCCACCTTTCTTCTTTATAATACATGGACTCCCAAAGACTCTCAAGTGTTTCAGACTTGGTGTTTTTCCATAGAACATTTCATATGGATTCATATCTGAGTTTGGCCTATAGAAACACCGGTTCTGAATATACACAGTAGTGATCATGGCTTGCCTCCAATAATAATGAGAGAGACTATGTTCAAGTAACATAGTTCTCCCCATTTCCACCAGACTTCGATTCTTTCTTTCAGCCACCCCATTTTGTTGAGGTGTGTATGGTGAACTAAACTCATGCTGAATTCCATGTTTCTCAAGATAACTTTCAAACTCTTCATTCTTATACTCACCACCATTATCAGTTCTCAACTTCTTCACTGAATACTCACATTCTTTCTCTGCTTTCCTTCTGAAACTCTTAAACATTGTTAGAGCATCTGACTTATGTCTCATGTACATAACACAAGTAATGCGAGTAAAGTCATCAATGAAAGTAATGAAGTACTTATCTCCATTTGAAGATTGCTTGCTCATTGGCCCACATATATCTGAGAGTATGAGTTCTAAGGGTCTTTTTGAGCGAATTTCAACTCTCTTGTGCATAGAATTAGCAATCTTCCCTTTCTCACAAATAGTGAAGCACCAATCTCTTTCTCTTGATAAATCAGGCATATCCCGAACACTTTCTCGCTTTGACAACTTGCACATATTTCTCTGACACATATGCCCCAGCCTTTTATGCCATAATTTGTTTTCATCCACCACACTCATGTAACAAGAGTTCTGTCCATCCCCAACTTGGAACAAATTCCCTCTTGTACGTTGGCCCCTTGTAACTATGTTTCCATCATTTTCACTTTTTACAACAAATCCATATTTTATGAAGATTACTTTGTTGCCCTCATCACAGAGTTGTGACACACTGAGCAGATTGTGTTTCAGTCCATCAACATATAGTGTTTTTCTGGATTTCATCTTTTCTGTTCCAATGATGGCTGATCCAACACCTTTGATCCTTAGAGATTCATCATTTCCAAATGTCACAGTTCCTTCTTTAAAGTCTTTCACATTCTTCAGTAGCTTTAAGTCTCCTGTCATATGAGATGAACATCCACTATCAAGAATCCATGGACGTTCTCCTTTGGTAGCCTTCAAAGCTGTTTCAACAACAAGTGCTTTTTGTTCTTCCTTTTCCTTCACTTTCTGTTTTGCTTCTTCCAATTTCCTAGCCAAATCAATGTGTTCTGGCCAGAGAACCATGCATTCTTTCTTTTCAGACTTATCATACTTGTCCCTTTTGTATTTTAAAAACTCTGTCTTATGAAGATTATTCACAAACTTTTGTTGCTCTGGTAACACACTAAGGCAGCCCTTAGCAAGATGTCCAGGTTGATCACATCTTTCACAATAAGTTTCCAGTGGTTGGATTCTATTCCCAACTTTCACACCAGTCTTCTCAGATATCTTCTGAAACTTATTTGGAGATCTTCTATTTTGAAAGCGTTGACTCCCCCTCAATCCTTGTCCTTCAAAACTTTTGGAATAGTTGTAATGTTGTTGGTTAAACCAACACATACTTTCCATGTGTCCGAATCCACCACAATACCAGCAGTAACCATAGAAAGAATATTTTCCTCTGAAACCTTTATACTGAATGGAGTTGTGAACACGCTTCTCAAAAACCATCATATTTTCATTTGTAACTCTCTTCTTCAGCTCAGATTCAACAGTACGAGAAGTATTAGAAGATTTTCTTGACTCAAGATTTTTATGCACTTCTGATTTTTCTGTATTGTTGATTTTGACCACATACTTTGTCTTTCCAGCCTTGTTCTTATCAGAACCAGTTTTGTCCTTCATTTCAACCTTTGATGGTAAGTTTTGTAGATCCCTTTTTGGTTCATTCTTACTGAAACATTCCCCTACTTCTGAGATAGAATTTTTGGAACTGATATTCATTTCTTCAGCCTTATGTAGTTTTTGTTGGACAAATTCCAACTCTTATTCTTTTGCCTTCAACTTCACTTCAAGATGATCATTACGATTCTTTGTATTCTCAAGATAATTTTTCAGATCCTCAATCTCTTTTTCCATCATGATTTTATCATCTGTAAAACCTTCTTGATTGCTTACTGTGGAATTTTCTTTTATTAACTTGTTGTTTTCTTTCTCAAGTTTTCTGATCTTCCTCAAACATTCCTTCAGCTATTCTTTCAGATACTGTTCAAGTTGAGTCTCTTCTTCTTCTTCAGTACTACTGCTCTCATAATCATCATTATTCACTGTTGCAAAAAAGGTACTCTCTCTAGTTTTTTCAGTAGCAGATTTTTCTGATTCAGTCTCGCTATCATCATCTTCCTTATCTTTTGACAAAAAACTTCTTCTTTTTGATTTAAAGAACTTTTTATTCTGACTTCTACCAGAATATTTATCTTTTCGATCCTGTTTCTTCCATGACCTTCTTGGTCCTCTGTCTTCTTCATCACTGTTGGCATCTTTCCCCTTTTGAGGGCAATTAGCCGCAAAGTGGCCAACTGCTCCATATTCAAAACATTTCAAAGGGAGTTTCCCTTTGTATTTCCCTGTGCCTCTTTTAACATTTTTAGAAATCAAGGATAGAATTTCATCAAAATTTTGACATACCTCATTTTCAGAGTTGGATTCACCAGCATCTTCATTAATAAGAATTTTCTTCGACTTCTCTTTCTTTTCTGCCCTGAAAGACATTTCTCTATCAGTTTTTGCTTTTCTCTTCATGGTCTTCTCTCTTCTCATCTCATAAGTGATGAGAGTACTGTGCAAATCATCCAGAGATAATGTTTCCGGATCTCTGTCTTCTAGTGAAGAAACATTAGAATCAATTTTGTCAGGCAGAATTCTCAGGATCTTTTCAACAACTGTATCATCTTCTAACTTTTCACCAAGACATCTGATTGTACTGACAATGTCATTAACTCTGGTAAAGAATTCCCCAACAGATTCAGATTCTCCCATTTTCAAGTCTTCATACTTCAGCCTCCAGATTTGTAGTTTTGCCTTCTTCACTTTTGTATTTCCTTCATAGATATTCATTAGCTTATCCCAGATGCCTTTAGCAGTAGTGACACCTTTCAATCTTAAAAACTCACTCTCAGAAAGTGATGAGAGTAATGCATTTTTAGCTCTTCCATCATTCTCAAGATTCTTCTTATCGATAGGAGTAAGAGGGACCTTGTCATCAATATCAGGAAATCCATCTGTTGTAGTTTCAAGAACTTCATATCCAAGAGACATAAGATACGACATCATTATGTACTTCCAAATGTGATAGTTCTTTCCATCGAAGATTGGAATCCCCTTACTGTTCACGCAATTTAGATTTTCCATCACAACTTCTCTACAAACACTTCAGCAAAGAGTAAACGAAGGCAACCTCGCTCTGATACCAATTGAAGTTCCCAATCAGGATCCAAGTATCACTGAGAGGGGGAGGGGGTGAATCAGTGACACCTTTTTCTTTTTAAGTTTCCCCTTTTTGAAACAACCTTCGCCTCCTGTTAAAGAGTTTCTTCCCTGCTGAACACACACATCCACAGGAACACAAGATTTACAAGGTTCACTACTCAACAAGAGTAGCTACGTCCTTGGTATGGTACGGAAATAATCCAGTACCACACAATCCACTAGAAAACAATCCTTTGATGTGGAATACAACGATTAGGATATACCCTTACACTCGTGCAATTCTTTGAAAACAATCCAATAGTGCGTGTGCTCCCTCTTAGAACAAATAGGATAACACAATGTTTCAGTGCTTCTTTACAATTAAACAGATGTATTCTCCGATGTACAAATCTTCACTTTCTTACCCAGAAGCCGGTAAGAAGATTACGGACTTAAGATAGTTCAAAAGCTGTCCGCACATGTATTCTGAATTCCCGTTCCGGATTCTCCATTACGAATCACCGTTCCGAATTCCCCATTCTGAATCCTCATTCCGAAATTTCCAATCCGAACATCTGCTTCAGTTAGAGGGACTCAGTACGATAACAAACCGCTTCTGAAATCTCGTTACGAAAGTCTGTTCCGAATTAATCACTCCGAACCTCCCATTCCGGATACTTCTTCACTCTGCCCAGTCTTCTTCAATCCAAACTCTTCAATCCGACAAACCACACCGAATACTTCACTTAAAAAGTCTTCAACCCGAAAATCTTGATACGATGACAAACCGTAATCAAAACCTCGTAATCGAAGGTGCAATGAAACTCCTGTGCGGCTAACTCTTCTCCAATCCGAACTCTTCTTCTCTCTAGATGATCAGAGCTTCTCTCTCTAGATTTTCAGTAATTATCATCAATCATCAAAGTTTCACAGTGAGTGCCTTTTATAGGAGACCCAAAAATCGTTTAGGCGGGAAACCAAATTTCAATCCCGCTTAATCGAAATCATTCAAATCTTAATTCTCCTTAAATCTCGGCGCATTCTTTGACTTCATCAACACTTCTGGATTCTTCTAGAATCTTCTTCAACCTTCACTTGATTACGGTTCTTGCTTCATTCCTGGATCTGCCTTTGTTACACAAACTCTCCGTAACCACATTTCCGGATCTGTTATACAGACTCCTCGGTTCCGCATACCTGTTTACGAATTTCAGGATCTGAAAGATGACCCTGAAATTTCTCTTCAGCCAATCAGTTCCATGCTTCTTGATACAGCCAGCCAAATCTGATCTTCTCGTTACGAACTCCTCATTACGATCTTCTGATTCCGCAACGTCAACTCTGATTATCTGACTAGTGACTTTGAACACTTCTTGAAGCAAGTCGACTCTGAGCTTCTAACAACGAACTCTTCGTTACGAACTTGTCGTTACGAACTCTTCTTCAGGACATCATCCTTGAACTTCATCGTTACGAACATCTTCAGAATGACTCCGAACATCTGGTTCAGACATCTTCAATACGAACTCCCTTGATACGAACCTTCTGAGTACGAACTACCTCATTACGAACTTCTCAGTCAGATCTTTCATCACCGCATGCCAATTACGAATCTCTTCACTACGATCTTCCTCTGTACGAACTTCACATTACGAAACATCTAGTAACTTCTCCCCCTTGATATGCACGTCTCAGTCAGGAGATAAAGTCCAACCTGAACTCCTGACTTTCGTATTGACTTCTCTGAATTTTTCGCCATTGCATCCCGTTACGAACTTCTCGCTACGAACCTCTTCATCACCAAATCAACTCCGAACTCCAATCATGAGAGGTCGACTCCGGAATGCCTTCTCGTACCGACTTTTGCTTGCATGTGAATACCTGCAAGTACTCACAATTAGGAAATACAAAACAGCATAGCATCGTCACATTCAGTGTGAGTCTTCACACTTTAGACTCTGAACTTCACGGTTTCGAACCTCAGTACTTTGGTTCTGACTTCTCGATTCCCAGACACCAAATTTTCAACAAGCACCCGGATACGAACTTTCCTTTCCAGCAGCGATCGATAGGATCCGAACTCTCAGTTCTGGAACAACAACCTTCCAGCGCTAATTCAGTACGATTCCACACTTCAACTAGTTCAGGAACCACCCTGTTCCGAACATTCACACTACCAGGTTCTGGATTCTCCATTCCGGATTCATGGTTCTGAACTCCTAACTTCGTTACACTTCAAGAATATGCAAACATCAAGTTTGCCTAAGTGAAAATTTTCTCAACAAGTCTTTTATGAAAACTTCAACAACAAAAGACAACATTCAACAAAGACAACCTTCAACAACAAACATCTTCCTTCAGCTTGGTCCCAACAATAAAAAATATACAGTTCTGATAATCACACATAGCTTAATTATACAAGTAATATATCTAACCCATTATATCTAATGTACATAATCATCCAAATGAAACACATAACATATGTTAATAAGGTTTAATATGTATAATAAATTTATTTTAATTCTTCATGATTTGATAATATACAATGTGTGACTATCTAACAATATAGTTTATAATGTTATCACAAAATAACACTAATAAGAGGGAAGTAGTGACAATTATTTTATTAATTAGAAATTGATTACTCCATCACATATTAATGGATCACAAGATTCTAGACCCACCAAATATTACATTTTCACGGTCATTTTATCTATTGTTTATTTTATTTTATGGGGGTTTGGGTTGTGTTGTTTTTGGATCATTTCGGTGTGGTCTCATTTTTATTTAGTTATATTTCTAATAAAATACCAAAGGAAAATATTAAATTAAACGAATCTTACCACCAATAAATATATTAGTGGGTTTATGTGTAGTGGTGGTTACCCTTAATCGATGAAAATAAAAGTTGTAATTAATATACATATTGATGGTTACTAAATTTTTTTATTAAAATTATAATCGTATATTTTTTCTAAAATAAATAAATAAAATACAAATTTTCTAAAATGAGATGAAATAAAAAAAACATAAATGCATGAAAACCCCATCATACATATATAAAATATCTAGAGTCATATATATAATCATCCACAATCAACATAACCTCTATCACAGTGAACCCTTTCATCAGTCCCAACATATCGTAATCATAAATTTATACATCAAAAATATGTCCAACAAAAATCCATGATCAATATATGACAATGACATTATATCCACTCATCATTACTCATAAAAAACATATAATTTAATAAAATTTAATAGATAAATTAATAAAATATAACAATAATGAAAATTTAAATTAATACTAAACAAAATACATCAGAAATAAAGATGAATTATACAGTAAATTTTATCATACTGTAGAAACTAAGGTCCTTGATGAATACATTTTTATGAATTTTTTGGATAATAATGGTTATACTATTACCTAATAAAATATAATTCCTCTACAATGAAAACTAATATAGTTATGAAAAGAAATGAAAAATATAAAAAGAAAATACTGTATTCATAATGATACACATCAAATTTGATATTTTTTATCATATACAATAAATTTTGACAAAATTGTTTTTTATATCTTGAAAGACTCATTGAAAAAATAAACCTGCCAATTTAATATATTATTCAACACATGAAACTCAATATTAATGAGTAAATATTCTAATTAATTTTTAAATTCATGTGTGGTGTGAATCAAATTTACGGAATCAAAATTCTGAAAGAATTTTATATCCCATCATGTCATATAAAAACATCCAAAATCAACATAACATATGTCATAGTCAACACATACACTAGTAAACCGATAACTTATTACATAATATATATATATATATATATATGTCCAACAATAACCCATTACAAATACATTTCTACACAATGACATCCACAATATCTCTCAACCTCAACATCATCACATATACTAAAATAAACCACATATTCTCATCAAATGAAACAAATTAAAAAATAAATTGAAACTAATCATATTATCTCAGAAATTTAGTACAAATAATTATAATTTTTTAACATGCCACATTTATTATGAACCATAATAATTCATATTGGAATAATATGATGGAACAGAATGGTCATCATATTACTTAATGCTGGTATTTATCACCTACAATTATGACATTGGAATTTCTTAAATGAAATGTGAAAGGGAAAAGGTATAAAATATAAATGGAATGGTAAAAATAAAATATTCAATTTTATTATGAAAAAATAAAAAATCCTATATATAATAATATATCATGAATAAAAATTTGAAAACATATACATACCTATTTAAATATGTTTGATCAAATGAAACTAAATTGGGTTTTGTGAATATTCTTATAAATTTTAAAACTAAAGTTTGGTGTGCCTGAAATTTACATTATAACCAAATATTAAATAATATAATATAAAAGAAGTATTATTTTTAATAAATAACCACATTGTGGTTTTACAATGATTCCACACAAATCTGAGGTTTTCTACAATGTTTTTATTATTCCATGCATATTTTTGTGATTCAAAACAATGGAAAATTATTTATAGACATCCAAAGAAATCTATAATTTGAAATGAAATTATGTTATTTAAAAATTTTAAATATATGATCTACGATCATATTAATATTATCTTAGGGATATCTGAAATCGTTTTCATGGATTTTAACCGCCCGAAAAAATGTTTTCAATTGATTTTATACATTTATGATGTGTTTAATGAGTTATTATAACAATAATTCCCATTATATTGATGTTTTATACAAATTCAAATAAAAATTAACTCCATTGCGGTTTTCCAACAATTCCAAGTCAATATTGTATCATTTTATATGGTTTTGATGCCTCCAAAATTGTTTTTTTTGTTTTAAAACACTAAAAATTTGTTTACAACGATCCCAACTTAAAGAAAACTCAGAATTATTTCATTTCAAATCCTACAATTCAAAAATTAATCAGCAATCATTTTATCCAGATTTTAGTACAACAAAACATCTATGGACTAGTTTTTGACCTCGATCACATGATTTTAAAGGCTTTTATACATTAAAGAAATGTCTACTGAGTAATTCTAAGGACATCACAATTAAGAATGATGTCATATTGATGTGTCCATATGAAAACTAACACGATGTGGTTTTATGAGGATTATAAATCATTATGTGGTCAATTTTTATGTTTTTTTCCAAGGCATGAATCTTTTAGTTTTTTTAAAAAAAATACATGTTTATAATCATCCTAGGAAACAATATTGGGAATGACATGTCAATGGTTCCTACATTTCAATATTAATTATAAAAATTATTAAATATAATTTTAGGGATTTTCGACATCATTATACAATTATGACCCCCAAATTGTTTTAAGAACATTAATTGTTATATTAACTGTTTATTGAGTAATTCCAACCACACCAAACAATAATTGAATTTAAGTCCATCACAGTAAAACTGTAACAAATTATTTTATGATGCTAGTTATTAATTTAAAAAATAAATATATGATAGTTTTAATATGAATTCCTGAATATTTGTTGTATTTTTTATGATTTTACCCCTATATATTTTTTAAAGGCTTTTGTAAATTTATGACGTGCTATAGATTCATTATTAGCACAATGAATGCAATATTGATGGGTTGTCTTCATGTACATGTCAAACATAAATCATAAGATCTCTTCCAATGACTATACATAATAATTGGTTATTTTATATGGTTTTGAACATTCCTAAAACATTTTACTTCTTTATAACACTAAAACTGTGTTTACAGTCATCTAATGAAAACCGTAACCCGAAATGATTTTCATTCTGACTGAAAATTTCATAATTCCTTCTATGATCACCTTCATATGATTTTAAAGAAAAAATGTCAATTTACTTGTTTTGAACCCCTATTACATAATTTTAAGGGATTTTATCCTTTATGAAGTGGTTTCTAAGTCCTTTTATGCACACCACACTTCAAATTATTGGGTTGTATACGCTTAAACAAAAAAAATATCACAACGGTTGTTGTATCATGAATTTACTCTTCTATGAGGTAATTTTCTATTAATTTGTTCATTAAATTTTTTTTCTGATTTGAAATAAAAAAAACAATTTTATGGTCATCTTGGGAAAATTGTAACTCTGAATGATGTGTCATTGTTTCCAACATTCAAAAAATCAATCCACTATATTTTTCCTCTGATTTAAGGGAAATTTGTGTCTTTTTCTAGGTTGGACCCCCCATGAAGATGTCTTTAAAGGAATTTATACCATTTATCATGTGTTTATAGATTCCTTCCCAGAAAAAAATACATTGTATTTAATTTTAGTTTAAATTTAAACATCAAAAATAACTCTAAATTTTGATTCCATGAATTAATGTAAAATAATGGTTTTCTCTCTATTTTTTAACATTTCATATTTTTAGTGTTTTAAAACCCTAAAAATGAATTTATGAACATCCAATGAAAACTATATATTATAATTATATGCCTTCAATACCAATATTTCAATACTCAATATAAGAAACTTTTTCACAAATTTTAGGGAAATAATAATTTGTTTTCCTAGATATTATTTTATGTCACAAGTGTTTAATAGAATTAGTACCCTTTATGAATTTTTTAACAAAGTCTTTCTGATAACACAAAAATTTATATTGACATGTTCTCTATGAGTACACATTACAATTAACTCAAGGATGGTAGTCCTGTGATTTTAGATCACTCTAAAGATGTTTTCTTTTGTTTTTGTAAATACACAAATGTTTTCATGTTATAACACTCTAGAAATTAATATACATCCATTATGGGTTAAAAAAGACATTAATTTACATTTTCAGTTCCTACATTTATCAATTAAATATAAAAATTTTTTCCTTTAATTTTAAGGAATTATGAAATCATTTCCTAGTTTTGAATCCCAAGATAGATATTTTTAAAGGCTTTTTTACTCATTAAGAATTTTTTACTGATAAATTCTTATCACAAAACTTATTTTATTGAGTATTTTCCTATGAGTATATGTAAAAAATATAGGAATTGTTTTTTCAACATGGTTTCAAAAAATTATGATGTTTTTTTAGGTTTAACAATTTCACAATAATTCAATGTACAAGCATTGGACTATGAGTTCAGGGAAATACAAAATCATATTCCTAATCCCCCACCCCAGACACACGTTTTAAAGTAATTTGTATCATTATGAAGTGTTTCAAAATTAAATACAACAGTTAAAATCTAATTTTGTCTTCAAACATATGGATAATGAAATATAATTCATTTTTTACATGTGTTAAACAACCAGACAGAAGTCTGACAACATATATGGTTGGTATGAATAAAAATGCATGTTTAATATATGAAAGTCTATTAATTTCCTTGAGGATAATGCAGGTCATCTGCTGAATGACCGAAACTAATGATTTTTCAAGGGTTTACCACCATTGATCATATCATTTTGTAAAAGGATCTTTTTCTAACACTATATCTTTCAATATTATAATTTATCATTATGATTATCGATAAATGGAACTTCTAAATACACCACATAGTGTAGCAGTAACGGATTATGATTCACTATATAATACATCTGATGTAGTTGTCCTAGAGACCATCCATTGTACATGTATGGGATGTTCCCTCCCTAAAATGATTGAAACTGAATCATTCTGGGAAACTAATGATTATCATGATGGATTCACATCCCAGACATTGCGATTTTATCTTGTTATTAAAAAAATATTAACATTTCTTTTTAAAATTATAGAAACATAATAATATTATCTATTTATTAATTTTATTCATTTCTATTTATTTTAATTTTATTACTATAAAACCATATCATTGAAAAATAAATTTTCTCAACAAACGATAATCAATCCAAAATAATTTGGGATGATTAGATATTTCAAGGGATTCTAAATTTTCTTCATTTGATCAATTTCAACATCCATATATAACTGCGTTTACGGGTTTTTTCTTGTTATAATATATTTATTATTTTTTTATAGTAATAAAATAATGATTACTGCTAATGAAATGTACAATCTCTAATGTTATTGGTAAGTCCATTAGAAAAACTTCTATTGGGTTTCATATGATCCTTAAAAACATATCTGTTTGGACAATAGAGTTACCTAATTCATTAGACATTTTTACAATTTTAGAAAAGTATTATATAAACATACCTTATAATAAATTTATATAAATAATATTGAATTAAATAAAAATAATTTTTTTTCTTTTTCTCAAAAAACTATGATACCTATTGATTTGAGGGATTAGTTTTAAATTAAGATTCACTGTATTTTTTAGTTATTTCATATAAAAATGGAAACATTAATAAAAAAAATAAAATTTCATTATGTTTATTTTAATATGATACTGTAAAAAATGTTATCACTTCATGATATAAATCTATATTACTATCATGAATGATCCTCTAATTAACATGAGAAATTCCTTCAGAAACATTCTCATACTTCGGTCATGACCTCAGATATGTGCCATTAAACTCAATACATAATCTAAATTTAAATTCACACTATTTCATGCCGAAATTTTTTAATGTCAATGGTTATGAAACAGAGTCAGGTATAGAAAAATGAAATAATATCATCAAATAATGAACATAATAGTATATTAGTATATTAAAAAAATTAACTCATTTAATTGAAATTATTTATTGAGGAATATTAAATTAATACTACAATTACATGATTATGAATGAACTCCTAATTAATTCTTTTGGGAATATGACTTCAATAATTCTAATTAATGTAAATGCTCATTGTATCTCAAAAACGATTCCCAGGTAGTTTCCCATACATTCTGGCACAATCACTGGGTGATACCCTGAACAAATAAAATGGGATGATATTTTTGAATTCCTTCTGGTCCTATACATATATTAGATTCATATTTGTATCTCTTAAATTATTTTCATTATATATTTCAAAAAATCGATAAAAATTTAATAAAATATAATTTTCTCGAACAATGACATACATACCAGTGACATTAACAATCCAATATCACCTCGATAGAGGGTTGAGCTATTTCACTAGAAGAGGATGTGAATAAAGTAGTGGGATTAAAATAACATCTGTGAAAATAGATTTCATTCTAGTAGTATCAAGTACTACATAATATCTCAGATCTATATAAGATGATAGAAGTGGTGGCATAATCCTTGATACAGATAGACTAGGATATTAAATGATTATATTCTAAAAATTTATATAATTCAAATGTATTATGTTTATTGAAAGATAAAAAACTATGTAAAATTGTTTTCTTTAAAAAGAAAATATTTAAAAATCCATATTTGATCAAAACATTTACAATGAAAAATAGTAACAGATTTTCATTAAAAAATTATAAATTAAATTATCATCACCTACATTATCTTTGATGTTATCATAATAAAATATATATATACCATAATTTTTACCCTCTAATTAATTTCTTAATATTTTTATATTGTCATGAAACACTCTCCAATGTTTTTTGTTTGATGAGGTTATCAATTACAAAGTACAAATTTATCTTCATTACCGATATCATTTGAGTCTCTCTTCCATATGTGTACAAAAACATTCCAACCATCATGTATTTATTCATCCTACCAATAATCCATCATTACATATGATGATAAGATAAATGGATCATTCTCTTCATGAACACGGATATGGATCAGAATTGGTAAGTTTAAATTAGTTATATGTAACTAGTTATTCAATATATAACTATCAATGATGACCCACTAATATTTATATAAGATAACTGAAAAATAATAATGATATATTAATTCAATTTTATCATTCACATATCAATAGTATATCACCCTTGAAAATGATAATACATCACTATTTTGAACATTCTAGTCTTCTTCAAAATAAATTTAATGAAACATGAAGCCATGAATATTTTAGGATTCGAATATCTTATCATTCCATATAGGACCCTGTGCCCAAAATGTTTAATATTTTTATATTGTAACTTGATTATCAATAATTCAAAAAATATACAAGAAGATATATGGTGTTAACTTCATAATATCCAAAATAACTACACAAAATAATATGAATATTATTATATACTTACACAATGGGAAAATTAATCGATAATATCATAATTAATTGAATTTCTTTATTATATATCATTTTGATCATTACCACATAGTTTTATATTTGTTTGGAATCAATAAATATCACTAAAATGATATGAAAACACTATTTTGTAGAATTTTCTATGTTGTTGGAGATAATAAAAATCAATCATTATAAAATTAAAACTCTATGTAATTGGTCTTCCAATAGTTAGAAATACAAATGATTGGTTTTGAGAATGATAATTAATGGATATGTCATAATAACATCCAGTTATATATAATTTTCTCTCAATACCATAAAAATACCATGATCATATGGTCATGTACACTTTATCTATGTAACCATTTTTAATAGGTCATTATAGTTGATCAATATTCCACACATAAGATTTCAAATGACCTATGAAAATAATTATGAAAAATAGATATATTAAAATCAATTTTGAAATGATTTGATAAAATAAAATTCACTAGTTAATATAAATGTAATATCAATGTTCATATCAATTGGATACATCATTAAATAATGAAATTATCTTCAATGTATAAATTCATCAACAGAGTGAACCGTTAAATGAATGGTGACTATGAATAATGAAGTGTGAAATGACATCTGAAAATAAAAATGTGTCAAATTAATTCATTTCTATTTTTTATTATGTATAATTGGATCGTTATTTTTTCTTTAAATCATTATGAAAAAGTTAAAAAAACTCAACTAGAACCACATTAACTTTTTCAAGAAATGTTGTAACACCATGAGATTTTGAGAATTAATTTTTTATTTTATTTATATTTTAAATATTATTCATTTCACAAGAGACATGAAATAATTATTCATATATATATATTAAGTTTCATAAATTATTTTCACAGGTAATACAAACATCACTTAAAGTTCAAGAAACACAAATATGGTATACGATCCACACAACTCTGAGTTTCGATAAATCATATATATATATATATTTAATTAAATGAGTTTATTATAACCTAACCATTAAATATAATTATATAAATATTAATTAATAAATTTTAAATATGTTTTGTAACTGTTTTATAAAAAGAAAACATATTGATAATGAATGCTAATATTTTTCATAAAGTCATTCAATGTTTAAAAACATCATTTTCTCAAATAAACAGCTACTAATAATAACGGTAATTTCAGACCTATATATAAAAATAAGTTTATGAAAAAAAATTAATTTTTTAATATAGGATGTCATAATTATCATAGGGTGAATCATTGGGATTATTCTAAGAAACATTAATTTTTGATTAATAGTGAAAATACTGCTTTTAAGTTAAAAACATCCTTATTGTCTAATTATTTATTAATTATTAATGATAGAATAATTTTTTAGGGTAAAATTAGATTAATATTACATATATTAATACAATGCATTTTATTAGAATCAATTTCACATTGAAACTATATATAAAATCATATAAAACATTCAAATATTTTCCTACATTAAAACCGCGTTATATCCACCAATATGTGGGATTAACAGTAATCTTAATATTTCATCTTATGTTATTTGAATTTAAAAAATACATCCTAAAACATTTTATTCAGTCTAATATATATATATATATATATTAATAATACCATGATAATTTTTGACAAAAATGATTAGTAAAAGTGGATAAAATTAATCACATCAGTTATGGAAAAATTAAGTATAAATAGGGACAAGACCATAAAACTAAGGACAAAAATGAAATAAAATATTTTACAAAACCCATTGTATGTAAATTTTTCATCAATACACATTCCATTAATAAAATTGGTTTGTTTCAGATTAATTTGTTTAGGTAAGATCATTTTCACACCAAACCTGTTTCGATAAATTTAATGTGAATCATTTTCCATCCCTATAAAAGGCCACCAACTCTACCCATTCATCAAAAATCTAAAAACATATTAGTTCTTAATTAAAATCCAAATTACCCCCCAAAAATCATATCCTCTATATTTTTTCCTCCTACTAGGCTTAAAACCTATAATTTTTTTTCCCATAAACCAAAAGGAATTACTCATTTTAGAATTATCTTCCTCTCTCAATCTCCTTTTCAAGTATTTTAATTATCCACCCCTCAACTATAAATATTACGTTAATTTTCAAAAAATAAATTACCCTACACATTCTACGATATTTTTAGGCAATATTTTTTACCTAAAAATACACAAAAATCAATATAATGTATGATGATCAAACTCTTTCTATGTATGACGGAGTACTGCAGTATGAAACGATAATTGTTCATCGATATAATGTATGATGATCAAACTCTTTCTATGTATTAAATATTTTTTTAAATATAATATATGATATATATAGTATATTTATTCAAATATAACCGTGATCTTCTTTAAGGTATTTTTTCCATTTCCTGGTGCTTTTTGGGAAAAGGGGGAGTTCTAGAAATTTTTTAGGTACACGCTGTGTACTTTATGAGTACATGTCGTGTACTAATTTTCCACAGGAGGCTTCATGTTGGCCGTGTCATGGAAAAACACAAGGTTGTGTGGGGGTGAAATCGAGGGCGCCTAAATCGGTGTACAGAAAAGGCGAGTACAAGTCATATACTTCAAAAGTACCCATCATGTATTTTGTTTTTCATTAAATGCACTGGGGTTGCGTAAAATCGACAGAAGACACTTTTTTTTTTTCTCATTCGACCAATATCTCCACAGAGCTGTAGATTTTTACAATACTAGGACTGTGCATCTATCCTCTGGATTGATCATTGTTGGATGTGTTTGAATCGCATCAGTGAGTTCCTCTTCTTCCAATAGAGCACCATCTTTTGTTTTCTCCTATATCGTGAGATATTGTGGGTAGAACGTTTTAGACATTTTGGAATATATTTGGAATTATAAAGAGATTTAAGCCTCGAGGATCACATATAGTGATCTTTTAAGACCATGTAAGGTGGTTTATGTGTTTCTGTTGAATGCATTTGATTTTTATGTGCATATTTTCCCAATACCCATGAATGGGGTGTTGCGTGTTGACCATTTTAGCCGTATGGTTTTTTTATTGGATTTTATGATTGATTAGAGGTTATTTAATGTTAATAGGGTTAATTTTTATACATTGTAAGTTTTTACCATGCATGTTTGCCTGTTTCAACTATTGGGTCTAGTTTTCCTGTTAGGTTTCTATTTACATTCCATGCCTAGTTATTGGATGGTGTGACTATTGTTTGGACAAGATAATATGTTGTATATTTAAATACATGTAGTTCATGAGGTTTACATTGGATGATGTATGCTACCATACATAATGGACTTATATAGGGCCGTCTGAACCTGATGTATAGACAATAAAGAGAATGGACATGAGGGATTTTCCAGAGTGTCTTTTATTTACGATGCAAGACCATATAGGGAATTGAAGTTGAGTGCTTCATTAAGGAGTACGTAGTTCTTAAATGTGAGATACATTAGGAATGTAATGTAAGGGCTTCCCTAGAGAAACTATATTTAAGATACAAGAGTATAGGGGGAATTGACTAAATGTGCTTTCTCATAGTCTGTATGATTAATCTAAACCATAGGGGTTAGACAGAGTGTACTTCCCAATGGGTAGCTTTTACTTGGTAGGTAAGACTAGAGGGGATGAGTTGTGAGTACATTACAAAGTGTTACCATTCTTTTAGCTACTTGCTTGTGTTTCTATGAATTACTAGAGGGGATAAGCTATGGGTACTTCTTAGAGGGTTACCTGTTTGTGTTATCTTTATGGTTAGTTATTGCATGATATTGAAACTATGGGTTGTTTATTGTTGAGTACTTTCATGTTTATTGTTTCTATACTTTTACCTGCCATATATTTACAGACTATTGGTCACAGATCTCGTGGTGGTTTCCTATGTGTATTTTGTCTCACACCCTGTTTGGGCCATGATATTGGGCACAAATAGATTATATTGATGCAAGTATAGAAAATGGAAAGATACCTTCTACATCAGGTACTTGACATGCTGTGGAGGTGGAGAGAAAGGGAAAAATCTTAGGCTTACTATGTTGAGGAAATATTATTCAATTTTATTCTATACATTGGTTTATTACTATTTGTATTACATCATTGTAATTTTTTTGGCATCATTACTAGACATATGTACCATGCATATTTTTATATATATATGTGCTCCAATTATTTCTACCAGTCTTATACTATTTATTTTTAATGAAATTATTACGGATTCCACTGTTGTATGTTTGTTACTTCCACTGTATACTCTTCCAATTAAGTATGAATTTCCTCACTATCATAGAAAAACCCTCACTACTAGTCGACAACCTATGACGTTTAGGGAAATGTACTTGAAACCATTTGATTGACCTGTTATGGGATGGTTCTAGGTGGCTTGCAGAACTGGGACACTGCAAAGTGGTATCAGATGAGATGAACTAAGAAGTTTGAGGTCAGGGATCAGGTTTTCTTCTGTGTCACATCCTGGTTGGGACACAAGAGGATTATGAGATGGGGTAAGATTTTTCCGATGTATGTCAGACCATTTGAGGTGCTAGATAGAGTTGGATCAGTTCTGTATCGGTTGTAGATACCTATGAGGTATTGGGCTATTCATGACACCTTCCACGTTTCTCATCTTCTACATTACTTTTCATGCACGTCTCATGTTTTCCAACCTAAGGAGGTTGAGTTGGAAGTGGTCGCATCATTTGAGGAGAATTATATATGGATTTTAGATCACAATACAAAGGTTCATTGTAGCCGGTATGTCCCTCTAGTATGAGTGTTGTGGCAGCACGAACAAGTACTGGACAAGACTTGTGTGAGGGAGTCTGGTGTATGAGCCCAGTGGACGGAGATATCCGAGTTATCTTCTTCTACACCACACTAGGGAAATTCTATTACAAATTTCATTAAGGGGGGATGTTGGTAAGAACCCAGATCTTCTTTCAGGTATATTCTCCATTAACTGGTGCTTTTGGGGAAAGGGGGGAGTTAAGGAAATTTTTTAGGTACACGCCGTATACTTTAAGAGTACACATCTTGTACTACTTTTATGCATGAGGTTTCATGATGGTCGTGTGATGTCCACACACACATAGCTGTGTGGGGCGACATGGAGGTGCCTAAAGCGGAGTACAAAAAAGGAGTGTTCACACCATTTACTTCAAAATTACAGTCCATGTATTTTGTTTTTTTTCATTAAACGCCCAAGGGTCGCGTCTAATCGCTGGAACACACTTATTTTAGTTCTCGTTTGACCGAATGATCTGTAAGACCACATATCTTCGACGAACCCCCTAGAGTTCGTCCGTCATCTAAATAGAACACTGCTAGTTCTATTGGAATCACATCAGTGAGTTCTGTCTTATCCTAGAAGACCATCTTTTGTTTTCTCATATCTCATGAGATATTGTGGGATGAACTTTTTAGACGTTTTTTGTAGATCACGGGCGTTCTAAAGAGATTCAAACCTTGAGTTTCACATATAGAGATCTCTTAACACCAAGGTAGGTGGTTTGTTCCATTCTGTTTAAATAATTTTAGATATATGAGAAAATATTCTCAATACCCATGAATGGGGTATTTCACGTATACAGTTTTAGCCCCATTGTTTTCCTACATTGTGTTATCTTCTTGGATAGTTATTTCATGATATTGAAATTGTGGGTTGTTTAGTTTTGAGTACTTTAATGTTTACTGTTTCAATACTTTTAACTGCCCTATATTCACTAATTGTTAGACAAATATCTTGTAGTGGTTTCCTACAGGGATTTTGTCTCACACCTTGTTTGGGACATGCTTTTGGGCCCAAACTGATTATATTATTTCTCGTATAGACAAAGGCAATCTCCTTTCTACTTCATGTACATGGAATGTGGTTGAGGTGGAGAGCACGAGACAATGTATGCCTTGCGATGCAGTGTAGATATTATTCTCTTTTCTTTTATACTTCGGATTAGTAATGTTTGTATTCCAGCATTGTAATTTTTTGTATTCTTTACTAGACATATAAACCACACATCATTATATATATATATATTTTCTCCACTTATTTATACAAATCATTAGATACTTATTTTCATATGAGATTATTACTTCTTCTGATATTTGTGTTTGTTACATCCTCTATGTACTCTATCAAGGAGGTCATAGTTTCCGCACTACCACACCCAAGGACCTCGCTGCTTGTCAGCAGCCACTAGCGTACAAGGAAATGCGCTCGAGGCAATGTGACTAATTGGGGAAGGGGCTCTTCTTGATGGATTCCTTTATCGGGACATTACATATTATACAAAAATAATGATACACACACATATATATATATATATGAATTTTACATAATTTCATTCAATATGATAATAAATATGGAAACAATATTCATTGTACGTACGACCTACCATTTCCATGATTGATTAATTCTACTACATAAATATATTATATATATTATTTTAATAAAATTATATATTATATTATAGATATTTATATATTGGATTATATTATGGACTACTGATATTAGTATAATGACCAATGATATATCAAATTAAAACAAATGGAACGAACAATGTGAATTTTACAGGAAGTGAATATTTAACATAGGATGGTTAACAAGTGGGTAATATAAGGTCATAATAAGAAATAGATATGGTTTTATGTATAAGAATATTATTATTTAAAATATTTTTAATAAACATATATTTATTATAAAATATGCTTGTATGAGTTTGAAGGGAGTAAAGTCAAAATTTAAGGTGATTTCATCTTAGTTCTATTTTTTGTAAGATATAAGATACGTTCAAAATTAATTTTTAATGTATTTACTACCAATGATTATATTATATTAATATTTTAAATATATATATGAGTATCAGAATTCCCATTTTATGATCCTTATTTTCATGGATAGATGTTTAAAAAACATACCAAATCGGAAAATACGTTTCTTTTCTATTTTCCTTCTTTGTCACTCATGTTTTATTATGCGATTAATGTCTTTTTCGAGGTGAATATACATCCATTTTAAAAGAAATAAAAAGAAAATAAATATTTTAATGGTATTATATTCTACATGTAATATATTTTCCAATCATATAGTGCATGATCAAATGATACCATGAAATAATAGTTTATTGAGACAGTCTCATTTCGTTTTTAGATTGTTTCTGTTTATACTTATTTTGATGAAATATTTTTATCCATAAATAGTGAATATTCATGAGTTTCATTATCCTATATTATTTTATGATATTCTCACGTATTGGTAACATTTTATACTCTTTGAAACATATGTTATTTATGAATGTGTTTTTAGGTACGCCTGACATTACACTCGCTTTAGTCAGGAATATATGTTTTCTAAAAACAGTTTCCATGCATATTATACCATTCCACAATAATATATAAAAGACTTTTTTTCCTTTTTTAATTAATGGTCAATTCAAGGGAATATTATTGTCTCTTTACAAACATGTTAATTTTATATCCTTATTACCATGGAAGAGGAATTATCTTTTGACCGTGTATGACATGTACAGATTACAAGCATCCAATTTTTCGAAGAAACCTTTTGCTATGTTAAGAAGGATAATATTTATGATAATGTATTTAAAAGAAATATTCATTGAAAATTGTTTCAAAAATGGTTTTAAACTCCTTTATGTGTTATCAGTAAAAATTATTTTCAAAATATTTTCATGTCTTATTTACATGTTATTAGTGATCATACTAAAAAAAATCTTTTCAAAAAATTATCGAGGTTCTTTTATATGTTTTTAAAATATATCATTTAAAATATTTTGAACGATATATTATAATTTTGAAGGAAAATTAATTTCAAAACATTTTCAATATTTCATTATATGTTTTCATAGTTTTTTCAATGAAATTATATTTAATACATTTTCATCATTTCGTGAAAAGATTTCAAGTGTTTTCTAAGAATAACGACTATATTTTTAAGTATATATTAAAAAAATTCAAGATAAGGGGTTTTCAAAATAATTTCATGTCATAATTATATGATTTTATGTTATTTTTTAGGGAAATTAATTTATAATTTATTTATGTATTAAAAATCCTTTTTCAAACAAGAATGGATATTTTTCTCAAGAATATTTTTTAGTGGATATTTCCAAATTATTTCACATCTATGATGAAATCTATTTATATTAATTAATCTTTTGATGGAAATGATCAAATGATTAAATTAATATTTTCTATACGATTTAGTTATTATTATTTTCAAGGTATGTATGGAATCCATTTCGAATTCGTGGGTAATATGTTTATGAAACATTTTTCTCATTAATGATTTATAGGCTTTTGAAACACGATTATTTTCCCCGGTTATTTTAATTATAGAATTATTATGAAACATGTAACATACCATAGGTTATGATATGTTTACATGTTTATGATTCCCATTTTAGTCCATGTGTAATGATATGATTATTTTTTTATCTCCTTCCAAAAGCATATATGATTTATTTTTGTAACTAGTGGGACCTACATCTCCCTAAAATGCATTTGTTAAAGAATTATATTTTATGAGATTGATATGGATGGAATGAGGGGTTAATCGGTTTATTAATATAGGGATGGAATGAGGGTTTACTCAGTTCGGTAATAAATGGCTGTAATGACTATGTACTTGGTTCATTAATACAACGATGGAATGAGGGCTTACTCGGTTCAGTAATACAAGGCTAGAATGGGGGTTCACCTGGTTCAGTAAAGGAAATTGGCCATGATGATGGTCTTAGCAGTGATACATTGTTTACTAAGGAAACAATATTATATTCTTATGTGTTTCGACAATTCAATATTTTATTCCTATGTTATGCCTTCATGGATTATGTCCATTATTTATTTATCATTCTAGTATTATGAACAACCATTTTTTGTTCTATAATTAAGGTTTATAATCAATAGGATATGATCATATAGTGTTTTAATCATGTTCCCTTAAGTTTTAGGCTCATGATATGGCTTACATATCTCTTGTGTTTAGTGATATTGAGCATTTTATCTCACCTCGTTCATAAGTTTCCCTCCCCAGGTTAGGTGGAATGGTTTTAGGTAGAACAAATAATGGTAGAGTTCATTATGGATGTTTTTAAAGATGATTCACCAGGATATAAGACATTGTTACCATTTTCTAAAAGATACTAAAATATTACGTTCCTTGAGTAAGTATTTTTTAAACATAATAAATATTCATCTAAAATGATTTAATATATATCTTTCTATAGCCCGAGTCAATATAGTTGTTATCAAAGGAATGGTTTATTTAACAATTACAATCTATGATGACAATTCTTTAGTGGGATACATGGGTTTATAACAAAGTATTTTTCTGGGGATGTCTCTAAGGATATATATAAGGATGAGTTAGTGTTTAAGAAATTTTCCATTAATTTTTATAAAGGATAGAATGTGGTTTTTACCAGATATAAATCCATGTATGGATACTACAAGTGGATAACACTCAGTCACAACTGATCCTTTGTGTAAATACTCTACCAAGATGTTCTGGGTTGACTCGGGGTAATCTGGTACACTACATCGAGCCTTATTGAACACATGGTTTGAGAATCCCATAGATATTATTTGGGTTTTCATAAACTCTTCATGAATAATCATTCCGAATTTAGAGAAATGTTAGATATTAATTTCACAGGATAAGCCCAATGTGTCATGGATTACATAATGTG
The DNA here is from genome assembly GCA_963277665.1 of Viscum album. Classification (NCBI taxonomy): domain Eukaryota; kingdom Viridiplantae; phylum Streptophyta; class Magnoliopsida; order Santalales; family Viscaceae; genus Viscum; species Viscum album. The sequence goes on along the minus strand of OY728161.1, from coordinate 598,385,058 downwards.
TAATAATTTAGACATACTATAAGTAATTCATTTAATGACTATGTCATTTTATATAATGAATTTTAATTCTCACACTATTATTTTGGTTTTGTTAATTTGAAGTAATCAAAAGAATCATTATTAATGTTAGATATGAGAAAATACTTTCTTGATGAGAATTCTTGTGAGTTGATCACTATAGTGAAAAATTTCAATATCATTCCTAATCAATTTTAAGAAATCATTTTAATTTTTTTTACATTAACCAATAATCATACTCACCAAGGAAGATAATGAATATGTTCACTAAGAGTTCATGTAATAGATACCAATAAGGAATGATGGTTTTAATTCCATTATATCATGAATATTGAATGAATAACCAATGTGAATGTCTTAGAAGAACATTAAGGTTATTCAACTATGGAAATAAGGAATAAATCAAGTGACTGCAAGAAAATAATGAAGAGTTTTGTTAATTATGGTGATTTTACTTTTTATATCCTTATTTCATCATTGATGGTTATGTTTTTTATGTTTGGAGAAAATGTTCATTATAGAACCCAATGTACTAAGAGGAAATTTCTGGTGGAAAAATTTTACGGTGGTGTGAGTAATGTTAATATTGTAGATTATGTTGAACGAATGGATGAAATGTCATTGAAAATAGGTATTATTGTTACTATATTAAAAATTTTGTAATCAAAGTATTTCTGTATTCTTATTCAATGGTTATGAATGATGAAAAATACAAGTATAATTCTAGTTATTTCCTCTCCCAGTATTTAATGGACTATTTTGAATGTTCCCTTTGAACTGGTGATTTGATTTAATGAAACAGTTATATTTATTACTCTGTTAGGAAACCCATAATATGTTCATTATGAAAATATAATTTTGTATTAATAATGATAAATGAGGTATGAATAAGTAAATTGAACACTATTGACTACATTCGATCTATGAAAGGACTTTTTTATTGGTGGTTTCAACTACCACTAATGATGTTCACAAAAAATTTGTATTTATGGAATATATCCAATACACATTGGAATGAAGAATCATGCATGTTTTCCAAAAATATTTATGTTAATTTACGTTGTTTACTATCTTTCAAGAAAATATAATACGACAATATTCACATGTTTCGAATGTGAAACCCAAGAGCTACTTTGTTTTATATATGAGAATCAATTTTATGAAAATTTTTATGAAACTCTTTCATAATTGTTTTATTCAACTTGGAGAATGGTTGTAAGGTTAATTGTTCATGATATGTTTTTGTTAAGCTTTAGTTGATGTATTTTTTATCTAATTTTGTGTTGAAAACCTTGGTTAAAATCCAAATATGTGATTAATATTATTTTAAGATGTCCATAATATATATTGTATTATTTTGGATTTAGAATAGGGTGTCATGTATGAAATGTGACAACCAATCAGGCCTATAAAGATATCCTGTCATGAACCCATGACTGTTGGATGATTATATTTTCATGACTACCACTAGCTTACGCTATTTAGTCATTTATGTATATTTCTTTTTCATGAATAAATATTTATGTTGAAAATTTAGTTATACATTTTATTCTTATATATAAAAAATTTCAATTATCATTAAGGGAAAAATATTATGATTTGTTATTCTTTTTTGTTACATATGGTCTGTTAAAGGTGTATTCTAGTTCTTTATTCATCAGATTTAATTTCTAGACATTGATTCCAAGAGGTAATGACGTTGAGGCACTAAATTTCCTTTGAAAAATCAATTGTATTTTATTTATAACCTCAAAAACTACGTATAAATTGTTATTCCATTCCTTCATGTCAAATCTAAGCAGCCAACCTATGATATCCTATTTGAATAGAAAAATAATATGTTATTTTGGGTTACCAATATGCATCCAAAATTATTTTTTTATTAGATGTGTTAAAATACATTTTTGTAATGTTGGAATATATTAATGTAACAAAAAGATTAATAAACTGTAATAATATTTATGGTGAAATTTATTTTAAAGGGTATCAAATGTAACACCCCGACATTTTGAGAAATATATTTTTTCGAATTAATTTATCAATAAAATCTTTTTAATTCAAAATTACAAGGTAAATAGTTCATTATATATATATTAAAACTCTTAGTATAGCATTCCTGTCACACACAATATCAACTCGGAATGCACTACATGCTACACTGACATGGCATACTATACACGCAACACAGATTTTCAAAAAAATGTTATTATATATATATATAATTAATTAAATGACATAATTATGACCAAACCATTATAAATTATATAAAACATGTAATAACAAAATTAAAAATATGTTCTATAATTTTTTTTATTAATTAATCATATTGATAATGAAATTGAAGATTTTTTAAAATTTCATTCTATTTTAAAAAACCACATTTTCTCAAATGAACCTCGTCTAATAATGAATACTATTTTAGAATAATTTTATAAATAAAGTTTTTAAAAAAAAATTAATTTTTTAATTCAGAACATCCAAATTAATTTATGGTGAATTTTTGGGATATTTCTAAGGAAGTTTTTTTAATATTGAAAAAATTGTTGTTTTTTAAATATTTCTTTTGAATAATAATGTATTATTTATAATTTGTATTATGTATATGTTTTAAGGAAACATTAGATAAATATTACTTCTATTCTTTCAATTTAATTACTGTCAATCTATTTCACATTGAAAGGGAATATAAAATCATAATAAACTTTTTAACATTCTCAGACTTTAAAATCACATTATTTAATCGTGTCTTCAAGATTAGAACTAATCAAAATTTTATCACTTATGTGATTTGAATTTAAAAAATCTTTCATACACAATTTTATTCAGTCTAATATTTTAAATCTAATAATTCCATGTTAATTTTTTCTAAAATCAATAGTACATGTGATTAAAATTAATCAAAATAGTTAAGACCAAATTATGATTAATTAGGGACTAAAACAATAATTTAAGAGACAAAATTACCTTGAAAATTGTCCCACACCCAATTTATGTCCATACATAATAAATAAACATTATATTGTTTATTTTGGTTTGTTTCATTTTAATATTTAGATAATAACATGTGCGCACCTAACTTATTTATATACATTCAAAGTGAGACGATTTCATTCCCTATTAATGGAAACCAATTATACACATTCCTAAAACCTATAAATACTTTTATGTTCTTCCATTATTTATAAAATAGTCTCCCACCCCCCCCCCCCCAAATACCTTGAAGGCTCCATTAGGGAAGATATCTTCCCAATGAATCCTTTTTTCACTAACTAAAAGGAGTTTCCCGACTTATAGATAATTCTTTATCTCAATATATATTCCTTTATTTTAGTTATAAAACCCTTAAAATATCATTATTACAATATTGAGTGACAAGAAATGTATCCTACATATACTAGGATATTTGTATGCAATGGTTCTGACCTACACGTAAAAACAACACTATCTAATGGTTGTTAAACATATTGTTTCAGTGTACGAGGCAGTACATCCTAACAAAAAAATGACAGTTCATTTATCCATTACCACAAATAATGATGGATATTATTTTGGAAACTAATTATATATGTTTCATATATTATATTTAAAAATTTATTAAGCTTTATTAATATTTCAACAAAAAAAATCTATTTATGTTCCATTTGGTAGTAATATGATAATTATTTTTGTGGAAGTTTGGACTACCGCCACCTCAAAGTGAAGTGATTTGTTTAGACACCAAAAGTGATGAATTAAGGACGGTTTCAATGATATTATATGATATAAATAATATATTCATGATTATGGAACAATTTTAAATATTTATGAAATCAATTTTAACCAATAATTCTTTTTTTGTGGTCTTTGTACTGACCATGATTGTATTATATGTTTATTGTACTTATATTTATTGGTATTCAGATTCCAATATGATGATAATTCTTTCCTGGATTTTTTTTTTAAATGATTCCAAATAATGAAAAATAGATTTTTCTCTATTTTCATTCTTTGAAAATCATGTTCTTATTCATCTAATCTCGTTATTTAGGTTCATATACATCCATTATACATGACATATCCCGAATATTAATTTTTCATGATATTATATTATTCATGTAATTTTTATTCCCTAAATGGAGATAATTATCCCATGATACCATGTTGTTTTAGTTTATTGATAAAATATTTTATTATGTGGTTCATATTTATGATTCCTTTGAAGAAATATTGTAATCCATCTCTAAAAATAATTCATGAGTTCCCTTATATATTGTTGTTTTATGATATACTATTTTATTGGTACCATTTTCTAATCATTGGTACATATGTTAGATAAAATTGTGTTTTTATGAAATTCTTACTTTACCCTCTCTTTGGTAATAAACTTGTATTATATAAATTTAATTTCCAAGTATATATTACCATTATAATATAATATATCAAAGTTATTTTTTATTCTTCCTTTTATATTACACATATTTTCAATTAATCTTTATTTATCTTTCTGATCAATGCACATTTATATCATTTCTACCATGAAAAAGTATTGTTCTTTTGAACCCTCATGAAATGTACATATTTACCCTCCATAATTTCTTTAAATAACCCTTTTTAGTGTAAAAATGGATAATATTTAAGATAAATATTTCAGAAAAATTTTCAGGGAAATTTATTTTCAATTTTTTTTAAACATCTTAATTTTTTTTCATGGAAATCTATTTTCAAATTTTTATCATGTGTTATTTAAATTTTTTAAATGTGAATTAAAAAAATCAATATCCAATACATCTTCAATCATCTATTAAAAGTTATAAAAAATTGATTTTATAAAAAATTCATGATTATTTTATAAGTTTCAAGAAAAAGGTTTTTCAAAATGTCATCAATAATTCCTTATAAATTTTCAATCTATTTTCTAAGAAATTTTATTCTTAAAATTAGAAAGATTATCTTAAAATATTTAAGTTGTTTTCAAGGAAAATATTTTAAAATAGTTTTGATGTTTATTTTTAATGTTTGAAAGAAAAAAAATTTCAAAATTCTATAATGAGTTATTTATATGTTTTCAATGTTATTTATATGAGGATGATTTAAAAATGTTTATATTTATTAAACAACCTTTTTCAAACATGAAAGTATATTTTCCACAATAAACATTTTTACATGATATTAAAAATTTATTTTCTATATAAGATGACATCAATTAATTTTACACATGGATTTATAAGAAATTATCTCCAGCTTTGATTCATAAAATTTATAGCATTGAGTAATTAATAATTTCATGTAATATATAAAACAAATTTAGCAGTCATGGGAAAAATGTTTATTAAAAATGTTTCTCATTCCTAGGTAATATACATTTTGAACATTATTCATTTTATGGGTTATTTTTATAATGAAATTATTATGGAAATTATATAAGTCAATAGTATATGATATGTTTACTTATTTAGGACACCCATTTTGTTTCATGAGTTATAATATTTTTAGTTATGATCATTTGGAATAGGTAAGTATGATTTCATTATATATTGTGTGGGACCTATGTATGTTTGATTTCCATATACTTCAGGTTAGACCAATATCATTGTCTAAATAATTAGGGAATGATTTATATCTCAGGAGAAACATAGTTCTAGAATGGGTGTTTTCTTGATTCAGTAATGCAAGGCTGTAATGAGGGTTTACTCGGTTTAGTAATACTTGGTTGTATGATAGGTTTACTCTGGTAAAAAATACAGGGCTAGAATGAGGTTTTACTCAGTTTTATAAAAAAGGGATAGAATGGCGGTTCACCCTGTCCATTAATGAATTTTTTAACTAATATAGTCTTGGAAGTGAAGTATTGGCTACAATGGAAATAATATTATATGCTTATGTATTTCTACTATTACATGTTTTATACATATGTTTTCTTATATACATTATGATCATTATTTATATATAGTTTTTGTTCGATATTTAAATATTTTACCTAAACGTTGATGTTTTTATGTTTGAAGATTAAGATAATTCACCTAGATAGAAGACCATGTTTCCCTGTTTCCAAAGATAATAAGTTATTACAGTACATGGGCATTAATTTTTTTAATTTTATAAATATTTATCTAAAACGATGTTATATCCATGTATGTAATGTTCAGGTCACTATAAATGTATTATGAAATGTCAACGAAAAAAACTAATCCTTCATAATATGTGATTCATGATTATTTATTCCTTGTATATTTTCACGTTAAAAGTCAAGAAACCTTCATATGTTAGTAAAATATCCATATATCGCATTTACATTCTTTGATGTTCGAAGGAATACATCGTTATTATGACTTTTCAGTGTACAAATACTCAAACGATACTTTAAATTTTCACATTCACGTGATTCAGAATTTATATTCATTGAATTTAAGTCATTATGATCATTATGGCGTTCCTTTGATTAACCATGTTCATTAATCAATGTATAAATTACATTATCACCAATTTCATTCTAAATATTCATTATTTCATTCTTTTGTTATATCAAATTAATCTATCCATTATGAATTTTGAAAAATATACTCTTTCACATCAATTTTTCTATTAATGTTGATTAAGATTATATATTTCATAACCATTACCCCATTCATTAAACCGTTGACATTTCCAAATTCGTCATTCACATTCATTAATTTTAACAAGATTTCATAACCATATAACACCTTCAATGACTTTCTCAATTTAGTATCGTCATTGAATCATGTATTAGAAAACATGATTAGAAGAGAAGCATCAATAAATTGATGATGAAAAATAAAACACCATTTTATTCTATTGTGTAATCAATGTTGTTCAAAATCAAAATTAAAAACTCCCAAAGCCAAACAAGTATGAGTTGTCCATCCAGATAAATTTCTTAGTACGGTAAATTCACTAAATTTACACATTAATGAAGAAAGCATTTTGAATAGTTGTATATGTTGTGGAATTAAATATTTCGTGTCTATCATTCAATTATTCAAACAAATAAATTATTATATCTTGAAGGTATACATTAGTTTCATTTCCTTGAATTTTATTTATAGGAATAATTTTCAAAATAATTAAATATATCTTATTCATACACATCCATGGATTTAATTTATACGAGATCAGAAAAATTGGAAAAATGATTCAATTATTACATAATGTAATAAAATTGATAAAACCATCATATTCCAATCCCAAATATGCAATCCAATGATGTAAAGAATAGTCTAGATATAGTGAATCAATCATCATCTATGATGTTGAATATTTTGTATGTCTCATCAAACCATCATTACTATATTCATATAATGTCTTATACAACATGAATAATCATTACAATCATTATTTCAATAGAATATATTGTAATTCATTTGAAGAAGTTTTCATTATTTGTTAATTCAAGGTGTCACATTGATTTAAAATCTCGTATATGTTTAGTAGAATACATATTTTAAAATGAAACCATATGCATTATTCATTACTAGACACTTCATCCTTGTAATGAATTCAATCATTATGAAATGCATATATCTTTGTATAATAAAATCCAATTTTTAATGAATTTCTTCACATCAAGGGTTTTTAGGGATCTTAGCTTCACGAAATTCATAATGAATTAAATATAAAGTCATGTAAATTTCATTATCAATTATTACACCTAGACATATTATATGAAAAAATTTATGTATAAAAAAATTGAATAATTTTCACTCCCATTATATAGTTCTTAATATATATTATAAACTAATTCATGAAACTCATTTTTTTGTCACTAGAGTTATGAGAAATATTAAAAAACCTAGTTTCAAATGATGCTTATGATGATTTATTAAATAAAATTACATTTTATTCAGACAAATGAAATCCATCATTTAGTAAATTTCAAACATAATTCTAATATCCCATGTCTCGTAGTGTTTCATTGAAAATATTGTCATTTTTTATAAATTTTTATAACATATGATTCATCATGAACATTCAATCATAAATATCATGAAGTAAATTATATCCATATCATAATCATATATAAATTTTTTCTATGTAACCATCGCATTAATTCACAATTAAGATGTTATATTTTGTTTCAACAATACAATATTTGGTTTCAAATTGAATAATCCATGAAACTATTACAATCCCTTGGTATATGATGAATTATTTCGAGGTAAATTATTACATTTTGTATTCATTGTTGTTATATTGTATTAAACTGATACATTTATATATAATGATATAGATGATAATTTAACTAATAACAATAATTATTAAACATCATTCGATATTTTAATTGACCAACATATGACCTTGATTAAACATTAAACTTATTCAGCATAATATTGATTCAGTATAATATTAAATATATAAACCACAAAAAAATACATATAAAATTATATTTTTGAAATAGGAATCATAATATTATTAAATAAATCTTAACATCAATGGTTCTAGTGACTGCATACACAAAATAATATTAAAGATAATCATTTGGGATTTCCATAAGGGAGCAGGGGGTAGTCCCGGAATTCATGATTTACAAAAGGGGGCTGGGGTCATGGTGGTTTCAGGTAGGGTATTAGTGTAACGAATATTGCTGATAGTATGTCGGGTTCATAGAAGATACTGACAATAGGGTCCTCATCACAACCGTAGTTGGAAGGGGGTTCCTAGTCACATCTGTCGGTGAAGGGGATGGGGGTCTGGGTTATTATGGTCAAGGAAAATGAGGGTAGAGGTCATGATAGTAGTTGATTGGTTTTTCAGGGAATGTTGTCACCAAAATTTTGGTCGTGGTTATGGAATCCATTGACATGGATAGTTGGGGACATAGATATTTTTGAGGGGAGTGGGATGTGATGGGGTGGGTTCGAGGGTTACTACCAATGGAATCAGGATTTAGGGGGGAGAACCAATGAGGTGATATGGATGTGGGGGGATAACAACCATGGTATGTGAGATTTGGGGTGAGAGTGGGTGGGGGTCATCACTGAGGGGAGAATGGGGTGGAGGTGGGCACTACCGAGGGGAGATAGTGGTGGGGGTTGGGATCGGGATCTCTGTGATAAAGCGATAGGGAGATGGGGATCAGAGGGGGAGGGGGTCCCCATCGATGATGTGAAATGGAATTCAGAGTGGGTGGATCTCAAATGAGGTGGGGTTTGATAGGTTGAAACTGAGGAGGCGATAGGGAGGTTGGAGGAAGGGATTGGTGTTGGGGTTCGCAGAGGGGGTCGAGGTGAACTATGGAGGAGGGGAAAATTGGTTGGGGACATTAATTATGTATCATCAGTTTAAGAGACGCCACAACTAAATGAAAAAATAAAAAATATATAGGGACTATTTAATAAAACATTAATTATGTTATAATCTTTTATATTTTATTTATTCCATGAATGTTATCACCAAAACTACTAATAAATCACATATATGTGCTGGTTTGTTGTAGTGTGTCCTTCTAAGATTCCTAGGGACATAGTATGTAATCATCCAATACAAAAATAATAGATTATATAGAATTTAGTGGTATATATATCAGGTGGACTCTAATTTGTATAATCACTTGTCATGTAGGATGATTACGAATATAGAAATCCAATCATTGACTAATGGACTACAAATTTTGTATGGATATTACACATTGTGTAATATAGATAACCATGAGACAACATTACCTAGTAAGCACCAAATTTATTTAAATACACACCACTAGTAAAAAATAATATTTTATTTAATTAATTAATAATTTAATAATTAATATAAATAATTATTTTATTATATGTTAATTTCATGTAACAATATGATACACCAGTTATACTATTTTGTTATCCAACCTAAATCCTTGTTACCTCCAAACAAGTTCATTGAATTTACATCAGTTTCTATAAATAATTGAGTTTTTAATATATTTTTATGAAGCAAGAGGAAAAAAATAATATAAACATATTCAAATTAATGATGGACTAAAATGGAAATTAAAAGTGATGATAAATTAAATAATCAATTAGTGAGATTTAAATAATTACAAATAATTATGAGCCCCTCGTATACTACATGTAGGATCTGGGTTCATGAGAAGTTCTAGATGAGGCATTCCAAAGTTGTATTTTTTATAACATATGGTTATTCTAACAATTACATTAGTGATCAATGATGTGACCAATATAATTGAATCAAATATTAATCGGCTAGTGAACCCCAGAACCAATGCCCATGATCATTACATATTATTTTTATTGAAATTTAACCAATTAAAGTATTAACTTGTATTTAATTCTTTCTTTGATGATGAATCTAACAACATTTGTGCATCATATTTTCATTTTTTTGTAGTAATAAAGGTTAGATTATTTAAAATAGTGTTCTATAAATGATACATTGTCCTCTATACACCAAATTAGTAATCTCTAGGAGCAAGCATGTCATATCATAATGCATGTTTCTTTAATCTCTGACCAGCTTGAAAATCACTTCAAGGAGGGGTTTTCATTGATCTTTCTAGACATTATAGTGGTGGGAAAGGATGATATCCCTCTATTCATGATATTGTTTTATGAGAGGGATCTCTCTATGGATTTAATAGAGTTATCTTTGGATGTCATTGTGTATGAAAAATTAAATTCAAAACCATTATCAATATAATATAATTTAATTTATATAGTTGTAGGATTAGAAAATATAATTACACATGTTACCTTTTAGTTTTTCAAAGTTACAATTGAGCCCCATATCTATAATAATAATAATAATATTATTATTATTATTTTGTGACATGAAAAAAGTAACAAATTAATTAAAATTTTGTTTTATAAAAATAATATTTAATTTAAATTATTTTAATTTGTAACATTATTCATATTGAATTGTAATTATATAATATTTATCAAACATGAATAAAGAAAAATTATTTAATCAATTAGTATTAATACATTATTTATCAATAAGTAAAAAAATATTTTATTCTATAAATATAAAATAAATATTTTTAAATATTCTGCTCAAAAAATAGTCTCTCGGATAACTAGTTAAAAAATATGTTTGATTGAGAAAACATAAATAATTATGAGTCAAACTGTGGAAAAAATATTTATTCAGTAGTTTATTATTTAAATATTATTATTATTTAACTACAGTTCTTTATATATGATGTGAGACCCTCTAAGCGTCATTCTCAGTAGAAATAGGTGAATCATCCCAGTCATCAAGGATGTGATCTATAAACATTCCATGTCCACAAAAAATAAAGATGTAAATGAATCATGGACATGAAAAATAATTTTGATGTTTACTAACTATTTAATCATTTACCTACGACGTTTTTGATCAATGAGGTTGCATGTTGGTGCCATAAACCATTTTGATCCATGTTACTTTTATTGACTTTATAAAAATCTAAATTTCTTATAGAAGTCCACGGAAATGGATATACTATTGATATATAATTTCTATAAATGATTATGAGATGTAAAACATCATTAAATAAATTGAGCCAAAATAATAAATTCTGAAATAATTCATTAATGAAATATTACTCGTGAATTACCCAATATAGGATAATTCATCATCAGCATGAATCATCATAGTTTTTATAAATACATAAATTTATTCTACAAAAACTATCTAATAATAATAATAATGTGTATTGATTAATTCACATATCTATATAAATGAATATCCAATGAAACATATTTTAGGAACCTAGATCTCTATTTCATGTATGGATCATGTTTTTGGGTAGTTTACATTAATTTTTATTTTACATATCAGATCATGGTCACATCTCATGTCTTGAAACTACTTCCTCTTTCATTGATTCACACATGAGCACGTAGGAATGACAGAAGAAAATCAAACACCTGATTCTACGTCCTATCATTGATTGAGAATGTGTTAGGTTTGGTGTAAACCAACCATTGATTTCTCGAACCCACTAGGTACTTTCTTCTGGACTCATCCCCTTTCATGTGTTATTCATGGTATTAAATTCTTCACCTTTTTTATATCTACTCTTATCTAGGCTGATTTATGGTCAAACGTTTAAGTATATCGATAGCGAGACATCATGGATTGTGATTTTTTTCTTTTCGATGTGTTGTCATGTATTATCATGTATTATATAAGCGTAAAGTGAATCATAAACTTGTTTTGGGTATTTCATGATATATAATTTAACCAGGCTTATCACTTTCTATGTTTCATTGAAATGTTAATATTTAGTTTCTTTTTGTAAGGTAATATACATTTTTTATGGGACGCCATGTGGGTGTGTTCAACTTGTTTAGTTTTTTTATGAATTTATGGTCTATAATGCCTATCTAGATTTCATTGTTTCTTATTACTTTGATGATTAGGGTATATTTTGATTGATCATATAAAATTAATTTGATATTCTTTTGAATGATTTTCCATGTAGTCGTTTCATATTACATGAGTCGCTTTGATTTTATGTGCATAGTATTTATGCAGGACCGTGAGAACCATAGAATAAATGATTGACCCAATGGTATGGGCCATGAGAGACACCTAGGAGGTCATTTATAATTTCATAATGATATGTTTAACAAGGTGGATTGACCATTATGGCTACCTTGGAGGATGTTTATAATTTATTGATTCCATCTATCCAAGGGATATTGACTATGAGAGTTTCCCATGAGATCGTTTTTAAATGACTACTCCTATGTTAGACCAAAGGGGTTAGAGATGGAGATCTTTCTATAGGGGTATTATATTATGAAATGTTGTTATGTTAAACTAGTTGAATTAGACTGCATTCACATTCTCAAATGGTATTTATTGAATAATTGAAAAAATGCGAGGAGTATGCCAAGACCAAGAATATGCTTGGGCTAGGTCATACTAGATTATTTAGATGGAAAGTTGAGAGATCTATTTGTTACTATTATATAGGGGGATATAGATATTAGTCTAGATCCTAGGATTATTTGATTAGAAGGATGAAAAATAAATATTAATTAATGTAATTGAAAACTGTAGGATTTTTTTGTTTTGAAGGATTCTTAGTTTATTTCCCTAATTCTTTATATCACATGCTATATATATTCACTGAATGCTAGGCACAAATATTGTGATTGTTTATTAATGGGATTCGTCTCACACCCAGATTCAGTCATTTTTTGGACCCAAATTGATTACATAGTTTCGGTTATATATTAGGGAAATCACCTTTTATCCCCAAGTAACTGATTGTTGTATTTTCTAAAGAGCATGGGACCAAGTAGATGGTTGTGATGCTTCTGGAGTTTAATTTTTTCCAATGTACATGGGTTTCTGTATTTCATTATTGCATTGTGACATGTATGGTTACATTCTCATATACATATTCCAATCATCTCGTATAAATATATATTATGGCCTCTTTTGGATTTAAATTCAGTAATCCTCTATTTTATTTTATTTTTATTACTATGTATTCGATTTTTTACTATTTTTCCCATTTTGTATAATATTCCATTGAAGAAATAGTTTCCACACTTTCACTCATAGGAAGTCAATTCTGATTGGATGACTATTGTGTGTGGGGAATTTTTATTCAGGATATGTGACTAATTGTGTTCGAGGAACCATGGGGCATCACTTAGATCTGAAGAATTACAATGTTTTATCAGTGGGGTATCTTTTCCACTTTTCCATACTATTTATAGAATATATACTAGTATGAGAAGGAAAAGGTTGTTGGTAATAAGATTTATGTTGGAGTAGCTAACCCGTGTACAGTTTAACAAAAACATACTTCGAATATTGATATTTTTTCTGGATTTACAATTTTTACAGTTGATTTGATTTCATCATCAGGTGATTCACTAGTTTTGGGCTGTAAAAATTGATATAAGCGTGGTTTAATTTGTATTGAAACCCAGTTAGATGAGGGTATTAAATATCATTCATCATATAGGAAATTCCTAGAGATCACATTCGATGAATTCTTTTCTTTCCATTTAGGATGTATTATTTATTTCATAATATTGTGATAGATGTTATGATAGATATGCATATTTTTTTGATTGATGTCATGATAGAAATACCTTCTATTTTGATAGGGTATTGGTATATGTAAATTTTAATTTCGATGGATGTGATGGATTGTTCCCTATGTTGTTATGCACCCTCTTGGATAAGTATTTGGTGGGTTATGATTGACCTTTAAGTGAATTCTATTAATATGATATGAATACGAATTAAAAAAATTGATTCATGAGGTGTAGGGGCTATGAAAGATCATATCATATCATTCCATGGATAAATTTAATGTTTTTGTGGGTTCTAGAGATTTTTCATATGCTTACAATCATTTATCCTAGACAACATGATGTCTGATGTTATGAAGACACACAATCTATACTTATGTAAGAAGCGACTTTTCATAAAAACATGTTGTGTACCATATGTACACAACATATATTTTTGGACCATTTGGAGGACTGTTAGAGTAGATACATGGGGTTGGTTAATAATTCATAGAATATTCCATGTACTAGAAGTACACAACGTACTATATAATACCATGTATCTATTCGTGTGATTAATGTCACTGGTGGATGAAACTAGGATGAACATGTCATGTACAACATATAAATGAAATTTGTAATTCAAACGTGTATTCTGCAATGTGAATAAAAACAAGGGTGGATGGAACTTATGTGGTACATTCTGTGTCTAGGGTGAATGTGTCATGTTTGGTTACACCAGCAAAACTATCTAATTCTCACCAATTAGAAGTACCTAGGCATGTGGGAATATTCAAGTACTTGTATTGTCTCATAATGAACATGTCATCTGTATGTGGTGTTACATGAAAATGTTGGCATGGATAAAGGTCCATGTTATTGCCTAAGGGAACATATTGTTTGGGGTTTCTACACGTCATGTTACCCACTTTTGTAAAAAATTAGTTGGTTCCCTCTAATATTCCAATCTTTTATTATTAAGTTATTGTCCATGATAATATTGAACTGCGATTTTTTAGGACATTTTAGATTCATTCTACCATGAAGTCCTCCGGTCGTACTCCAGGATCATGGTGATGTTTAGAAACAAGAAATGGTAGATCAAGGACTACAAGAATATTCTCCTATCATGCGTTTCATGGAACCAGATGATAAACTAGATGTAGATGTTGATACACAGTTATGTGGATGATTTATGGGTTTGACAGTCTTTTTAGGGAGCACCACATCATGCCCCAATTATGGAAGTGTTTACACTGGTGTTCTAATAGCACAATACTATCACTTTTTTAGGGGATAGAGGACCACCAGCTATATATTCATGGTTTGAGGCCATGATTTCTATTTCAAGCATCTAGAAACACCTTCTTAGTGTAGGGGAAATCTCATACCTTACATGCTACATGATTCCTCCAAAATATGGGGGGATGTTTTCTCATAAGTGGGACATCATCGTGATATGGATTAGGAAGAGTTTCAGAGCACTTAATTTGGTTATTTCTAGCCCAAGATGTTGTGGGACGATTATGCCCGAGAGATCATGAATTTGGAGTAGGTCACTATTTCATTAATGGATTACTCTTCTCACATCATAGATCTTTATCTTTTTACTCATGTTTTGGGAGGTGATGAGTTATCAATGGCTAAAAAGCTTGAACATAGTCTCATAGGATATCAGATATCACGTGAATGTTTTCAGGTTGAATTTTATGACTACTATAATATATAATGATTTTATTACAAAGTGAAATACAAGGGAGTCTGGAGTTATGAGGCATGGATGTTCAGAATCAAGGGAGGGTACTCCATCGACCGATTGTAGGAATAACAATATAGAAGTCTATTCATGTAGCCAATTAATGTGCTACCTATGTGGATGGTGTCGGAACATGAGTCCTCGGTACATGATAGACCTAGATTATTGAATATATTGGGGAAATATGGAACACATTTATCATTTATTCAAGATTTTCTCACCAATATCTACTGAGAATGCATCTTCTATGATTCCATGATCAAGGAAAGGGCCACCAGTTTCTCCTAAGTAAGGAAACTAGAGTTTTTTAGGATGTTTAGAGTGAGGAGGTTGTCGTGACCACAGACACCAGATGTCTAGTTTTCAGTGATAGTATGGCGGATCAGCTCAGGGTTTCAAGGTTTGGTCGTAGGGCTGCAGTACAGGTAATAATTTTGTGATGTAATATACCCATCATGAGAAATATCACATACTCTCTATGATTATAGTTATGATTCTAGTTTCCTCAATTATATCTATTTTAAATTTTTATACATTGAATTCACATAGATTTATATTAATTTCTATTATAGAGAGACTGAGTCACTTTATCATTAAATCTGATGATGTTATGATGACAGAGACTCCATTGGGGATTACAAAGGCTATCATATGCCAGTTATATTATTTACCCCTTGAAGGTCTTGGTGTCACTTTTTATGGGACCTATATGTCTCAAAGATGGCATACTTAAATTTCATTATTGATATGGAATTATTTCTATCCTTTCAAGCATTTGTTGACTACCTTCACTATAGGAATGTTTTCATATAATCAGATGGTAGGTAGTTTTTGTTCATGGGTTAATGGGATATCCTGATGAGCTGATATAGACTAAATGACCATGGTTTCGGTGAAATCATATCTCAGATTACTATATAAAATGTGGATGGACATGGGACTTTAAAGATGTACTTTCCACTAGTGGAGGAACATTAAATAGAAGTATTTCCAGACAAATTAGCAGTTTTAACTCTAGAGAGTGTGGTTTATTTCAATATTTATCTTGTCCTATAAGAATCAATGTTGTCCATTCCTCTTTATATGATTGTTACACTTGAATTACATGAGATCATGAAGTAGTTGGAGGAGTTTTGAAATGTTTATTTCGTCTGACCCAATACTTCTCCGTGGGGTTCACCTGTCTTTTTTGTAAATGAGCTAGATGGTACCCTCAGACATTGTGTGGGTTTTCATAAGATGAACCAGTTGATGGCTAAGAATAATTATCCCATTCCACTTATAGATGATCAATTTGATTATATTTAAGGTTCTAGGGTATTCCAAATGATTTACTTGAGATCCAGTTATCATCAATTGTGCATTAGACCCTACAATATAACTATTGCATCCTTTAGAAGTAGGTATGATCTGTAACAATATTTGGTTATGTCGTTTGGTCTCACTAATTCACTGTCAGTTTAATGTAACTAATAAATATAGTTTTCCATACTTCGTTAGATTCATCTTTGGTATTATTTGTGGATGATATCTTGGGGTACTCTCATAGTCGACACGACCATGTCACCCATCATGAGATCATATTACATATTCTTAGAGATAATTTGTTATATGCTATATTATCAAAATTACCTTTTTGGATTGATCAGATTCCCTTATTGGGACATATCTCATAAGAGACAATAATATTAGTATACCAATAGAAGGTGCGAGTAGTATTTTATTGGGAGCATCTGGAAAGCACCATTGTGCTACAATGTTTTTTGGTTCATGTTGCTTACTACAAGAACATTATTCAAGAATTTTAATTATTATAAGAACTGCTAACTAGCCAGACTATGCAGGTTGAGATGTAATTGTGGAACGATTCCTACGATTCGACTTTTTAATAGGTGAAATGGAGATTGACTTCACCATTGATACTAATTTTTCAAAACTAGTGAATAGAGACACCATTTTCTGTGATAGATTAGGTATCAGAATGGGAGAACATATGCAGGGGAAAGACTCATTGTATACAATTCTTGATGTCGAGTCCACATGAGAGGAACTATATGACACAAGATCTCGAGTTAACTGCAGTTGTTCATGTTTTACCATATTAGAGACATTATATTATGGGATAGAATTTGTGGCGTAAACATTGCACACAAGTCTCATGAATATATTAAGACAACGAGAAATGAATTTGATATAGTGAAGGTTGGTTGAGAGCATTCTGTCTGTCAAAGTAGATCATTCCTTCCCACCTAGGCATAGAAACACATTGGCTAATGCATTATGCAAGGGGACTCATATACATGTAGTTAAGAAACCCAATAGTGAGTGGAATATTATGGGTCTATTTCTGAGATATATTTTTAGGGGCATGATAGACAGGGTCAGAAATTACTTTAGCCTATTGATGTTACCTCCTATAAACTATATTAATTTAGAATGAGGTGGATGTCATATTCTAAAGTCATATTACTACTGGAGAGAGAGTCAGGCAAGGAGCGTACACCTTGGTGGACCATAGGGAAAGATGTTTTTTTTTCATGTGAATGTATGGGTGTCATTAGACATATGTGATGAGATGTTGCGAGATTTCCATTCCTCTATTATTTAGTTCATCCCGTTGTCCCCATGTTTTATCAAGATATACATCATCTGTATTTGTGGCCAGTCATGATGAGGTATGTAGATGGTCTTTTATGATATTTCCACCATTAAAATGGTGAATGTGATGCCTCAACAACTTTCATGGATATTTCAGATGATACCCACTCTTGAGTGGAAGTGGAATGAAGTCACAATGTATTTTGTGAATGGATTACCAAGGATTACATGATGTGATTATGTTATTTTGGTTGTTATCAACATGATAAAAAATATTGTACTTTTATCGATGATCAAGGAACCCTTCGGTGTTGGTGAGCATGGGATGTTGTATATCTGAGAGATAAAATGATGGAATGGAACTCTAGAAAATATAATATCAGACATGGATTCCCAGTTTACATTCCATTTCTAGGAGGGACTTCAAAGTTATTTGGGTACATAGGTACCTTTGAGTATATCTCATCATCCCTAGACAGATGTCCAGTGAGAGTATACAATTCACGTTTTGGAGGAAATTCATTGATCATGGGTCTTGGATTTCAGGGACTCTTGAGAGAGACTCAAAACCTTGGTATATTTTTTCAACAATAATAGTTTTCTGAAACGATTAACATGGGACCTTCTGATTAATTTTACGATTGGCCCAACTTATCAATGAAATTTTGGATGGACGCAGGAGAGGAAATTATACTGGGACATCAAATACACTTTGATACAACTGAGAAGGTAGTGTTTAGAAGAGGTTGGTTAATACACAGTCCCAGTGGGAATATTATGCTGATCGATGGAGATTACCCCTAGAGTTCATGGTCAGAGATTATGATTTACTATGTTTTACACTGAGTTTGGGGAACAGAAGGATTATGTGACTGAGGATGTTTTATTTGTGATACATCAGTCTATTTGTGGTTTGGGAGAGAGTTTCTCTGGTTGGTTTTTCAGTATTTGTTTCCTCAGTGGTACTAGGCTATGCGTGACATCATTCATGTTTCTCTACTATGGAGTAACCTTTCAGACACATATCATGGTTATCAACCCGAATAGTATGAGTTGGAGATGGATGTATCCTATTAAGAGAAAACTATTCCTATTATGGATCGCAGTACAGTGGTTTTTCATGGAATGTCTGTTCCCCGAGTATGGGTTCAGTGGTAGCACAACGAAGTGCATAATTAGACTTCTTTGAGTGGGGGCTATGTTGGATCATTGTGGTTGGAGTAATTTAAAGATTCTTATTCAGTACCCTTGAAAGGGAAATTTTGGTATGAATTACTTTAAGTGGTATGATTAAAAGAAACGATATCTTATTTTAATGTAAGTATATTTTTTTCGGGCTATTTTTTAATAAAAGGAAGAAATGAGGATTTTTTTAGTACAGAACATGTATTTCGATGTATATTTCATGTACCAAGTAGCTGCACACAACTGCGTACTGACCATGTAATGGCCGACTACATGGTCGTGTGATAAGATGGAAGACCCACTTATGTCAAGGGTTGGTTGAGGCTAATATACAACGATTAAAATTAATGGAAATTCAATTTACATTTATTTTTATTTTATATATCTGAGAGGGGATGTGTTTCGTGTCTATGAATGAATTCTTCATCTCGGGTTTCATACAAGAGCACTCGAGAATGTCGAATTAAGATTGAACCCTTGATTAACGGTACGATCTTCTATTGAGACATCATTTGGTGTCTTGAAATCCCTCTAGTGAGTTATTGAATCCCCTAGAGCCTTTATTCCAAATTAGTCCTCTCTTGTGAGTTATTAACTATCAATTATTTTCACCTTTTCGTAGGTCTACGCTGATCTATTCCAATTCAAGGGAAAACATTCATGTATATCTATAATGAGATATCGAGGTAGTTGTTTTTTGGATTCCTTTGTGTTTCTTGGGATTATATGTGCTTAATTTTCCACATACACATGTTTTCGGAATTTCATTATTTTGAATTTAACCCTATTTATCAAAATTTATGGTTTATTTAAATGATAAATGGTTGATTGATTTGAATATGGTTTGATACCTTGATTATGGGACACCTCGGTGGTTATTTTCACATTTTTTATTGTTTGTGGTCATATTTTTAGGATTCTTATTAAAATTTCATTTTTTCCCATTCGTTGGTTGATTAGGATAGAGAATGTTTGATGAGGTGAAATGAATTTTATATTCTTATTAATGACTATACATATAGTTTTCTCAGATTATATGTGATTCCTTGATATTACGTGGAATGTTTTCACATTGTACCATGAGAGATTTGGTCTATATGATTTACCTAGGGGTTTTGAATATGAGAGCTACCTAGTAAATCATTTATAATTTTTTAATTCTATGTTGTCCAAGGGATATTGACCATGAGAACTACGTAGGAGGTTGTTAATAATGTATTGATGTTATGTGGCCAAGGGGAGTTGATCATGACAATGTCCTAGGAGGACTTTTGTAAATGGTATGTGCTATGTTAGACCAAAGGGGAGAGACAGTGAGAGTTTACAGGATGGTTGTTGTTTAATGAATTGTTGTTACGTTAAACTACGGGAAATTGGGGATGAAATCCAAGACAGCCTTATGAGATATATATTTTGTTACTAGTACAATGTGGGATATAGAACATAGGATAGATACAAGGATTACCATAATCAAATGAAAAAAATAAATATAAATGAATGTAATTGAAAACTGTAGGATTGTTTACTTTTGAGTAATTCCATGTTTGTTTCTTCATTCGTGCATATCACCATCAATATATATTCAATTAAAGTTAGACACTGATCTTTTGATGGTTTCCTACTACGATTCGTCCCACATCCTCTCTAAGTCATGTTTTGGACCCATATAGATTATATGGTTGCATATAGAGATAAAGAAAAGAACCATTATTCATCAGATACATGATTTTTTTTTCAGGGTAGGGAGCATGGGACCTTGATGAGTCTTGAGATTCTATAGTGAATTATGTGTTTCCTATGTAGTTATATTTTTGTATTTCTTTAGATCATTGTGACTTATTGTTCTGTTTCTATAGTTACAAATTACATGAATCACATATATAGATATTGTGGCCTCTATTGAATTATTATTCAGTTATCCACAATATTCATAAGTTGGTATTACTGCATCTTCTATTGTTTACTTTTTGTTTTCAATCGTGTATTCTATACCAATGAGGTCATATATCCCCATTATCACACATTGTCCCTTGCTTCTAGTCGATAACCTTTGGCGTATGTGTACATTTTCTTTAGGTTATGTGACCAATCGTGTTTGTAGAACCTTAGGGTGGCACACAGTTCTAGGAATTAACACATATAAATATGGATTTACCACTAGAAGGTCTCATTTTCATTATTTATTACTCTAGATATTTCCAATGGAATACACCATGATAAGTATCCTCAATTTCTAATTATTTCTCACAAAAGATATCCTATGTCATTTTTTCTGTAAAAAGATTTCATCATAATATATAGAATATATTTAAGAGTATTTCCATGACACATCTAGGTTCATTAAATATAGGGGAACCCCATTGATCTTTTAGTTCAAAAAATAATATTATGAAATTATCAATACAATTTCTTAGAGAAAAATGTCAGGGTGTGATTAAGAAATTATTTATATTAACAAATGAATATAGGTTTCTATAAAGTACCCAAAATTTGGTTATAGGGAACTAAATCTTATTGATCCATAACATAACCAAAGTATCGTAGTTCAATTGTTCATTATTAAATGTAATGAAATTTATAATATATGATATTTATTATTTAGAATCTAATATTATAATATATAATAGTAATCGGAATCTAGATCATTCAAAATTAATAATATGATTCATTGGATGCATGGGAAGGAACAAATTTTTGTGTCTATAACACAATAAATATATAGATGTAATAGTTGGATACTTTGATGTGAGTGGGATTGATATTATTGGATATAATCAATCCACATCCTAAAGTTTTTTCACTCTTGGGGGATTTGAATTTTCTTGAGGGAAAAACAAACAAACCTTTATTTTAGATTCGACCACAGGGTTAGAGTTTATCACCATAGTTGAATGTGAAATAGAAGTGGAATGAATTAATAATTAAATATTGGATATTATATTTTCTCCATAATCGAATTCCTTATATATATATATCAAAAATGAAAAAGAAGCAATATTAACAGTATAATATTGTTGGACGCGCAATGGATTGTCTAGATAAAAAGTTTCTGACATGATTATGTATGATAATTGATACAATATGGTACTATAACAATTTCCTATGAGAGGTTGTATAAAAACAAGGAAGACCCAGTTATAAAATCACTTGAGTGAGAGATCATAAATATAACTAGAAATTCCATGTTATTTAAAACCATATAATAATAATTTATTAATGGAAATGAAACTCATTATTTAGGTAGATGCTAGTCAATGTGATTAATGGAGGAAAACAGGTTATGAATAAGATTATTGATATTGACAATTATAACCCAAACAACATGGATTCATTATCACTCATTATTACTATTGTCTGGGTTATAAATATTAACTAAAATATTAATACTCATGTAGTTATGTGTTCTAATAATAAAAACAAATTGTAATATTTTGTTCAATGTGAACATAGATGTCGTGTTTCTACTTAAAATATTTAAAGGGTTTACTCCCTAGAGAGTTCATGAAAAAGTATAGATTCACATGGAACTAAAAGAACAATTAAATTATATATTGGATGGACTGATCATTACATGTATAATGCCTTTGGATTATCTCAAATACTGACAAGATAATTTTTAGGAAAAAATTATTTTTTATAATACTTTATGATATTTGTATTAACCAAAATTTAAAATCAAATTATATAATTATTATGAATAATTAATCACTAGTGACTTGGAGTGTTACCATTTATAAATAAAATTATGTATGTTATAAATATTATTAAAATATTTGTGTATTAATTTGTTTGTTGTGGGACCCTCATTTTTAGTTTATTGGATTAATGAGTTGGGAAAAACATATGAAATACCACATTGGAAATGATAGAGAAACTTTGAATGCTTATTGATTATAAAAAGGGTCATTGTAAATGAATTTCCAAAAAAAAATTATGTGACAAAAAAATTTATAATCATTTTAAAAAATATCTATATATTTATTAATATAAATATATATTATATATAATAAAAAATTTAAATTAAATAATTTTTAAAAAAATGAAAAATCCTGATATTATTAAAAATATTTGTATTTCAAAATTTTAAAATCTAATATGTTGTCTCCTCTAATTTTTTCATTGATTGTATGGAAACAAATTTTCATTTGAGTGAAATAGTGATATCAAATAAGTGCGCGTCTCCCAAATTTTGAAATATATATAATGCGATAATGAGATCGACCATTATTAGTCTACATAATTACAAAATTCATATGATACATTTTCTTTGTAATGGCCCGGACCTCTCTGGCCCATTCCTTTGTCAAAAAGAAGGCCACGAAGTGTTCTGGAGGGTAAAATGGACTTTTCCAACAGTTTCCAGAATTTTGAAACTACAAGTCGTGTAGTTTGAGTACACGTCGTGTACCTTCTTGCTGTGTATACCCCGTGTGGATGGTCGTGTCTTTTCCGCATGAAGAAAATGGGTACACACAGTTTGTCTAGTACTACATGCCATGTAGTCCCTCCCCGCGTATGCGTTACTGTGTGATGACCAGTCGCCAGCTGTGTGCCGCGTTGGAGCCGTGTCCCTGCCGAGTGCCATAAATGGCTACATTCTATGTGCCAATCTGCACACCATGTATTCTTTCCCCGCTTATGTGTTACCTTCAAACCGTGTGTTGACCCGTCAACGGCCACAGAACCATGTTGGAGGCTGCGTGGAGACCGTGTGAAAACGTCGAGTACACACTGTGTAACATAAGTACACGTCGTGTACTATTTCTTTTCGTGACTATAAAAGGAGGGGACCCCTCCTCCTTTCAACTCACACCTCTCCTCCCCTCTCCTCTGATCAGAGCTCTCTCAAGAGACTCGAAGGCTCTTTCTTCCATAACTTTTTCGTCCGAGCTCCGATATACGATCTGTCAGCGGCCACGGGATCGTAACGACGAGTTGGAACTTCCGAGCATGGATCTGTTTTCTTTCCTTCGACTTTTACTCTCCGACATCCACCCGAGGAGGTTTTAACGGGACGCCGACGAACGTCTTCTAAAGTTGATCCGGGGAGGCATTTTGACCAGAACCTGTTGAGGTAGGGGTTTTATCTTCGTCTCTCTAATTTGTGCATCATGCGTGGCGGTGAGGCTCAGTTGTGTGTGGGCGGGATGCATGATGGTGAGGCCCAGGTGTGTGATGGTGGTATGCATGGTGTTGAGGCCCAGGTGTGTGCAGGCGAGATGCGTGGATGTGAGGCACATGCATGTGCGGGCAGGGAATGTGTGGCAGTGACAGGACGTTTAGCTATATAATAGGAAATGGTGCGGGGTACCCAATACTTTTTCTTAAAATACTACTACTTGTTGTGATTGTGTTTCGGTGAGTGTGGCTGGTGAGGTTGGGTGGATATATTCCCTTGTTAGGTTTCTTCTGTTTTTCTCACGGGATATTAGGATGTCTCCCCACTTGTTCACGAGAGCTTTAGGATTTCCTACTGAGTATACTTGTATGCTCACCCTACATTTACATTAAGGTTTCAAGGAGGACTACCAGGGCCGTGCGGGACCCTACTAGTTAGACAGTTGGATTTGTTGGATTTGTTGTTTTCTTGTTTTCGTTTGGTATTGTAGTTTTCATCATTCTTGTACTTGTACCTTGTTATAAAATTGTTTAAACATGCATGTGGGCATGGTTTGGTTTTATTTATACACACCTGTCCTTTTTCCCGTGTTGGTGGTTGACTCATCCTATTACCCGATCCTAAATAATAAAAAGTGTAATGCCTCCCATATGTGTGAAAACTCATACCCTTGGTGCTAGTCGCCAACCCGGGGCCAACTAGAGGAGGGACTCGGGGGGTCATTATCTCCCTTTCACCATTTCCAGCTTAGGAGGGGCATCTTTGGTGGGAGGGGGTCGTGAAAAATGGTATCAGAGGTGATGGTTGAGAGATAGGATGGAGTCTGGAGTTAGGCACAGTGAGGAATGCATGGGATGGTAAGGTGACAATGTTAGTCAATCTTGGAACGTGACATAAGCCATGGAAGACCGGCTTGTACACGGAATTTTAGGGCCCCCCGTGATCCGATGCAAGGACTCTAAGCCTACCGAACAACCAAGTGAGACTACATTGATTGCAGGGTATACACCCTAGGGAAGGACATGCATAATCATGATTGTGTTTTACATGATTTGGGTGTTCTGGGAAAGAAATTGAAATAAAATGATAAAAAAATAAAACATTGAGTTTTTCTTTACTACGTGGGCTTAGTCGATCCTTCTTTACCGTACAGCTATAGAACCTGGATGTCATCCCCAGGTGGCTAAGACGGCCGAGGCCCAGTAGATCCAGGTAGTCAATCAGTTGAGGATTGACCGAGAGGAGGAAGATAGCCAGTGGCAGGAGACTCTCTGTTCCTTCCAGTGGCAGACCCTCAAGAAGTACGAGGGTAGTACTTCAGATAAAGAGATAGAGGAGTGGCTTGAGGAGCTTGGGATCACTTTCACCTTGATCCGTGCTCCGAGGGAGTACTGGGGTCCCCAAGCTGTCAGTCATCTGAGAGGTATGGGGCGACAGTGGTGGACACTCAACCTCGGAGTGAGGATGGAGGCATAAGTTCCATGGGATGACTTTGAGATGTAATTCCGAGAGGAATTCATTTCTTCCAAGATCATGGAGGAGAAGCGGCATGTGTTACTCTCCCTTCAGAAGGGGAGTATTTCGGTATGAGAGCTGGGGATCAAGTTCTAGGATCGCATGCACTTTGCTCAGGAACTCTTTCTAGATGAGGAGTCTCGGGAAAGACGTTTGGAGGAGGTGCTTCATCCTTCACTCCAGTATGATGTCACCCCCTTTACCCTTCCGACGTACTTGGAAGTGCAGAAGAAGGAAGAGGTTTTGGAGATGATGCACTCGCTGGGAGGTGCACCGCGTGAGGTGTATCAGCCAGGTTCGTCGAAGGGGAAGGCAGTCAGCTGCAACTCTCCTACGATAGGACCTTTCAAGTTCAGGCCATTGGGGAAATGGACGGCATCAGAGAAGTAGAGGAGCTGGGCGTGGACAGTTTCACGCATCAGAGTTGGCACCTCCAGCAGGACCAGAGGTGGTGCGAGGTACGATTTGTTTGTTCATCACTCTTTTTTCTGGTTTGTTCGATTTGGGAGCTTCACACTCCTTTGTTACACCTGGTCTAGCCCATTCTTTGGGACTAGACGTAGAGAGACTTTCCATACCACTGGTTCTAAGAACACCAGTAGGAGGCCAGACTAGCGTATCTTTTGTTTGCTGGGGATTTGGGCTGACGTTGGGACCACATCGATCTAGTGGGGACCTTCTTCTGTTACAGATGCAGCCATACGATGTCATCCTAGGCATCGACTGGTTGTTATCTATTGTTGTCATTATCGAAAGCTTTCGAAGAAGAGTCGTGTTCTCTGACATGGATGGGCATCACATATCTTTTGTTGGTGAGAGGAGCTATCAGGAGGGAAGCCGGCCTGTGGAGCCTATCCTTTCATTGTTAGGAGGGTTATCAGTGGTTCCAGCTCATCTAGAGATGATTGATGTCCCATAGGTTCTTGGGGAGTTCCTCGATGATTTTCCTGAGGTTGTTGTGACTCTACCCCCCCCCCCCCCCCCCCCGAGGTGACATTGAGTTCGAGATATACTTAAAAACTGGTGCCCGACTGATTTCGATGACCCCTTATCGAATGGCACCTTCGGAGTTGCGGGAGTTGCGGATTCAGATTGACGATCAGATGGAGAAGGGTTTTGTTCGACCCAGCCTGTCACCATGGGGTGCTCCAGTTTTGTTTTTGAAGAAGGTAGATGGTGGTCTTAGGCGATGCATAGACTACCGAAGGCTGAACCAGGTAACGATCATGAACCGTTACCCCCTTCCACGAATAGATGATCTCTTCGACAAGCTGAGTGGAGCAGGTTGGTTTTCTAATATTGATCTATGATCGGGATATTATCA
The DNA here is from genome assembly GCA_963277665.1 of Viscum album. Classification (NCBI taxonomy): domain Eukaryota; kingdom Viridiplantae; phylum Streptophyta; class Magnoliopsida; order Santalales; family Viscaceae; genus Viscum; species Viscum album. The sequence goes on along the minus strand of OY728161.1, from coordinate 598,357,594 downwards.
GCTAAGGGTGAAAGACAGTGACATCTCGAAGACAGCTTTCAGGTGCAGGGATGGGCACTTTGAGTTTGTAGTGATGCCGTTTGGAGTTACGAATTCACTAGGTGTGTTTATAGGACTTCTGAACTTTGTCTTCTGAGAGTTTTTGGACCGGTTAGTCATTGTGTTTATCGATGACATCCTGATCTACTCAAGATCAGAGGAGGATCACATTGAGCATCTCAGGGCAGTCTTGGAAGTCCTTCGACACCACCATCTTTAAATGGAAATTGTCAAAGTGTGAGTTCATGACACAAGAAGTACACTTCCTTGGGTACATGGTATCTCAGCATGGAGTATCGGTGGACCCGTCGAAGGTGGAGGCAGTTGTTTCTTGGCTAGCACCCAAGAGCGTGGCAGAAGTTCGTAGTTTCCTGGGGTTAACAGGTTACTATTGGAGGTTCGTTTCGGACTTCTCTTGAGTTTCTGCTCCATTGACAACATTGACTAGGAAGAATCAGGTCATCGTATGGAGCGATCAGTGCCAGAAATATTTTGACTACCTAAAGGACAAGTTGGTTAGTGCTCCCATGATCAGGTTTCTAGATGAGGGGTTGTTGTATGAAGTGTTTTGTGATGCTTCTGGCCTTGGTCTATGGTGTGTGCGGATGGAGAAGAAGGGTGTGATTTGTTATGGGTCTAGGAAATTGCTCCCTCACGAGTGTAACTATGCCAACCATGACTTGGAGCTTGCATAGTAGTGTTCGCATTGAATTTTTGGCGACATTAACTCTTTGGGGAGCGCATTGTGGTCTTCTCAGATCACAAGATCCTCGATTATCTCTTCTCCCAGCGTGACCTGAACTTACGACATCAGAGATGGGTCAAGTTTCTCCAAGACTATGACTTCGAGGTCTCTTACACTGAAGGTAAGGGCAACATTGTGGCTGATGACCTAAGCAGGAAGTCACATAAGGAAGTGGTTTGGGAATCCGTTGATGCTTGGAATTCAATGGGAGAGTTTGCTGCCCTACACTTAGATGTAAGTGAAGAAGGTGTTAGGGGTTGTTTGTTCCAGATGATGGTGAAATCCTCCTTGTCGCAGTAGGTGGAGGAGTCTTAGTGGGGGGACTCCGAGGCAGAGGTGATGCAGGATCCTGTTGATCAGGGGAATGCTCCAGAGGGATGGTCAGAGGACAGCTGACATCAGATGCTTTTCCATGGAAGGTTGTTTGTTCCAGAGGTGATGTGTGAGGGAGCTCTCCGTGAGTTCCATATCTCAGCCTTAGCAGTACATCCAGGAGTTTCAAAAATGTACCGAGGCCTGAGGGATCAATTTTGGTGGCCTGGGTTGAAACGGGTAGTGGCGGAGTTTATGTATAAGTTCCTAGTGTGTCAGCAAGTGAAGGCTGAACACCGTGTTCCCGGTGGTTTGTTGCATCCATTATATGTCCCCGAGTGGAAGTGGGATGAAATCTCGATGGAAATCGTCACATGACTACCCAGAGCTCATGGATGTTATGATGCTATCTAGGTAGTGGTGGATCATCTGACAAAATCAGATCACTTCATAGAAATAAATGAGTCGGGCATGGTGAGTACCTTAGCACATAGGTATGTAGAAGAGGTGGTTCATTTTCATGTAGTTCCAAGGACCATCGTCTCAGATCAGGATACTCAGTTTACCTCACAAGTCTGGAGGGGGATACATCATGCTTTTGGCACCCAGCTACGCCTTAGCACTGCTTTCCACCCCCAGACCGATGGGAAGATGGAGAGGACTATCCAGACGCTGGAGGACATGCTGCGAGCATGCGTTCTGGATTTCAGAGGATCACGGGTACGACACTTTCCTTTAGTAGAGTTTTCCTACAACAACATCATCCACTCTACTATTGGCTTGGCACCATTTGAGGATTTGTATGGAAGGCCATGTCGTTCACCCCTTTGCTGGGCAGAGGTTGGTGAGACAGGTGCTCTTGGGCCAGAGGTAGTGCAGAGCACCACAAAGAAAGTCCAGCTTGTACGTGAGAGGATGAAAGTGGCTCAGGACCAACAGAAGTCTTATGCTGATCGTTGGAGGAGGCCCTTGGAGTTAGAGTTGTGGGATCATTTGTTTTGATGGTTTCCCCTTAACGGGGGGCAGCAGAGGTTGGGGAAGGGGAGAAAGCTCTCACCTAGGTTCATCGGACCTTTTGAGGTGTTGAGGCGAGTTGGCGAGGTGGCATATCAGCTGGCCCTACCACCTCAAATGGAGAAAGTCCATGACGTCTTCCATGTCTCCCGGCTTCTTCGGTACTTACATGATGACTCTCACGTTATCGACTGAGGAGAGTTAGATATGGGAGATGATGTGACCATAGAGGAACGACTAGTCAGAATCGAGGATCATAAAGAGAAGGTTCTCCATGGATGAACCATTCCCGTGGTTCATTTGTTGTGGAGGCATGGAGGTCTCGAGGAGAGAACATGGGAGCCGGTGACCCAGATGCACGCTCAGTACTCGGAGTTGTTTTGACTTGTGTATTCCCTTGTTATTCTATGCTTTGTGTTGATGTTGTACTTTGTACCTTTGATATATGGAATGCTTGGCTTGTCAGTTGTGAGACCATTTGTTTCCTTGTTCCCTGGTAATGTGTAAAATGTCCTGATGTGTGGGAAGGGGGAAAACCTGACCCTCAATCGAGATTCATTAATGCGGATGCGATTGAACCTGTGAGGGTGAGTCAGTGCCACCTAAAGTGTAAAATATCTCGACATAGGAGAAGGATTTTCCCAAAACCACGTGTTCGGGCAGTGTGTTGGTTGTCTGGTGTTGGGGGGTAGTTCGAGCTGAAAATACTATTGTATGGAAGTGGGAAGACCCATTCCTTAATCGAGACGCATTAATGAGGATGTGATTAAACCCGTGCATGCGAGTCAGTGCCGCCTAAAGCGTATAATATCTCGATATAGGAGAAGGAATTCCTAACACCTATAATTAGGATTGTTGGTTGGGTTCCTGTTATAACGAGGACCCAAAGTGGTATCTTGTTGGGTTCCCATGGGTTGGTTTTTGAATTCTCAGGGATGAGAATGTTTTATGAGGTATCTGATGTAATAGCCAGGACCTCTCCGGACCATTCCTTTGTCAAAAAGAAGTCCACGAAGTGTTCTGGAGGGTAAAATGGACTTTTCCCACATTTTCCAGAATTTTGAAACTACACGCCGTGTAGTTTGAGTACACGCCGTGTACCCTCATTCCGGGTATACCCTGTGTGGATGGTCGTGGCTTTACCACGTGAAGAAAATGGGTACACACCGTGTGTCCAGTACTACACACCGTGTAGTCCCTCCCCGCATACACATTACCATGTGTTGACCAGTCGTCGGATGTGTGCCGCGTTGGAGCCGTGTCCCAGCTGAGTGCCATAAATTTGTACACACAGTGTGTCCAATATTCACGCCATGTAGTCCTTCACCCTGTATTCATTACCTTCAAACCATGTGTTGACCAGTCAACGGCTGCGGAACCGTGTTGGAGGCCGCGTAGTGAAAGTGCGAAAACGGCCGAGTAGACGTCGTGTACCATAAGTACACGCCATGTACTTTTTCATTTCACTCCTATAAAAGGAGGGGTCCCCTCCACCTTTCAACTCACACCTCACCTCCCCTCTCCTCTAAGTAGAGCTATCTCAAGAGACTTGAAGGCTCTTTCTTCCATAACATTTTCGTCCGACCTCCAATATACGATCCGTCAGCGGCCACAGGATCGTAACAACGAGGAATAACTTCCGAGCATGGATCTGTTTTCTTTCTTTCGGCTTTTACTCTCTGACTTCCACCCGAGGAGGATTTTACGGGATGCCGACAAACATCTTCTATAGTTGATCCAGGGAAGCGTTGTGACCAGAACCTATTGAGGTAGGGGGTTTTCCTTTGTCTCTCTAATTTGTGCATCATGCGTGGTGGTGAAGCCCATGTGTGTGCGGGCGAGATGCGTGGTGGTGATGCCCAGGTGTGTGCGGGTGGGATGCGTGGTGGTGAGGCCCAGGTGTGTGCGTGTGGGATATGTGGTTGTGAGGCCCAGGAGTGTGTGGGCAGGGAAAGTGTGGCAGTGACAGGACGTTCAGCTAACTAATGGGACATGGTGCGTGGTACCCAATAATTGTTCTTATACTACTACTACCTGTTGTGATTGTGTTTTGTTGAGTGTGGAGGGTGAGGTTGGGTGTATAGATTCCCTTGTTAGGTTTCTTCTGTTGTTCTCATGGGACACTAGGATGTCTCCCCACTTGTGCACGAGAGCTTTAGGATTCCCTACTGAGTATACATGAATGATCACCCTACGTTTACTTTCAGGTTTCCAGGAGGACTAACAGGGTCGTGCGGGACCCTACTAGTTAGACAGTTGGTGTTGTTGCAGTTGTTGTTTTCTTGTTTTCTTTTGGTATTATACTTTTGAGCTTTCTTGTACTTGTACCTTGTTATAAAATTGTTTAAGCATGCATGTGGGATTTGTTTGGGTTTATTTATATACAATAGTCCTTTTTCTTTGTTGGTGGTTGACTCATCCTATTTCCTGATCCTAAATAATAAAAAGGGTAATGCCTCCCATATTTGGGAAAACTCATACCCTTGCTGCTAGTCGCCAACCCGGGGCCTACTGGAGGAGGGACTCGGGGGTCATTATCTCCCTTTCACCATTTCCATCTCAGGAGAGGCATCTTTGGTGGGAGGGGGTCGTGAAAATATGGATATTGATGATATGAGGAAGTTGGAATTTTGTTTTTTGAGTACCCAAAATCATTGACAAATCTCTATGAAAATTTCAACATAGAACCCATCACCAGCTAGATTGTGTGTATCAAACCACTTTGGGAAGTGAATTTAACTCAAACATCAATATTTTAAAATTTTTAATTTTTACTGAATGAATTCCTCTTTTCAAATAGAATTTCTTATACATTTCATGAAAACAATTTATCACTATAATTCTTATTGAATCCTCTTAATCCACAATTCACATTTCTCAACAAATATTTATATTGATTCTCACCGAACCAACGTATCAAATACAGAATTAGACGAATCTCTGAAGACATAAATCCTTATCAATTAATCTTCCTCACATAACATTATATATTTCATGTTATGATCCATTACTTGTGAATACGTACCATTTTTCCATCATCACAAAATTATTCTTTTTCTGTTCAAAACAACTCAACACTAAAATGTGGTCTATACTATACAACACCAAAATACTACCATCACAATATTCATATCATATATATATTTCTTAATGATGTATGAACTCTAAAAAATTATTTACCATGCAGCATTTCACTCATGATGGTGAACATATAAATTATATAATGAACCCATATCTTTTTTTAATTTCATAATTGTGTGGAACTATTAGGTTCACAATGGATTAATAACCCAAAGATGAGATCCATGGTTTCTTACATCGATGAATTTGACCTTTGTAGGGATTATTGGATGTGCGATAATCCTTAAAGTGTTCTTTCCATGGTAGAATATAGTGGCATGATGTAATGGGGATGTAAATTCATAGCACTGATAGAAGAGATGTATTTCAGATGTTGGTGGTTCATGTGTCGTTTGGGGTTATATGTCATCATTAAATGATGTACATGACCCTGGGAGTGAAAGAATGACATTAAATTTTCAGTAATTTAGGTATTGATGAAAATATAGAATGTGACACATGAGGATCAGATTAGAAGCCTCATTTCCTCATTAAAAAACTGTCACACACAACATCATGAATAATTTCAACTTAACCTGTACAAGATTTGTATCAAGCCACACTGGACTTTGTATAGTCACATATGGCCGTAACCCTTTGACACAACTTACAATGATTGCATAAGGCTTATTTTTCACACAATTGAACACATTTTACATAAAAATAATCAAATCCTAAAAAATTAGAAATTATATTTATATATTTCCAAAATTGGATTAAAAAATATTCATTGCCTATAAAATGTTAGAGAAAATAATATTTTTGTAAACTAACTTAATAAATAATGATATATAATAATATAAATATGAAAATTAGTGTTAAAATAGTATAGTCACAACATCTCCCCAAATATAAATTTATGTGTTTATTAAAGAATATAACATGTCATTAATCATAATGATAACAATATTAGAACATCAAATCCAAAAAATTATATGATTATCAACAAGGGAAATAAAAATTTCAGAATATATTTGAAATATAAATTCAAATCCTCACCATTGAAATAATATAATGATCATTTTATTTTTTTTAACCATTTAAAACATATGATCATCTCTTAACATGAATTAACAGTTTTTAATATTTTCTATTTTACTATTCCAATTTTTTATCTAACAAAAATTTAATTTTTTTTCACTCGTCACTCATGGTACTAAATTTAAATTGAGTTTATTCCACACATAATGTACATTTCCATTCTAGAATCTTGATAACCATTTCAAATCTACACACCATAAATAGAGAGACCACCATTGATCATGAGGGTTTTCAATTATGGTTCTAATGAATCTAATAACAATGCATGTTATGTATTGAAATTAAAATCAATAAATATAAAATATGAAATTATCCACTAAATAATAATTCATGAAAAATTATTTTTTAAATTATTAAAAATATTATTTTGTTATTTAATCAACCTAGACTTTCCACACCCAATGTTATGGTCATTTTTTAAAAATGTCAAACAATGAAACCATGTTATGTCATTGTTTTTTCTATTTTCATTTTTTCAAGTGTTTTACATGGAGAAAGTGGTATACCCATAGAGAATTCATGTTTAATATAATAATTAATATAATTTTAGGAGTTATAATTATATCATTAATTTTGAAATCATGGTTATTGACCCACCCAATATGTAGCACATTTTTGCAACATTTTTTCTATTTTAATTTAATTTTATCATCAATTCATTTACATTTGTTTCAAGAGGGGTATTTAATAAAAAAATATTTATAATTTTTTACTTTATCCCTCTAGCTAATGATAACACCAAACATATTAATCTAATAGGATAAAATTACATTCCACCAAATGAAACAAATCCCCTATAGTTATTTAATTGAATATAATGAAAATAATTATATTAATGGTACAAAATACTAAAAATATAATTAAATATGGATTTTCATAACATGGTCATTGATATATTTTGTTAGATGTATATGATTCAATTTCCTTGTTATTTATGATGTATAATATAATTATCATCAAAATTCATAAATAATTTTAAAAGTTACATTCTTCAATCACAGTATCAATAAGATATTAATGAATTTTCTTGAAGGAAACATTCCCTATTTTGAACTTATGAAAGATTAATAATAATTAATTAGAATATTAGTATTATAATAGTCTGCAAAATGGTAAATATATTATATATTTATCATGTCATGTAATTAATAATAAATAAAAAAATAATCGACACAAATATATACTTTTTTATGAAAGACAAAATTTAGGATAATTTTAATGAACATTAATCAAATAACCTCCCCAAATCATGGTTCATCAAATTCTCAGACTTATTTTTTCATTAATAATTCAATATCATTATCTTACTTATTATTTAACATTAACATGGAATGTAAAACATGTAAAAATTGGTTTCCTATGTTAATTATATTACAATTGATCAAAAATATTTAAAAATCTATGTGGGGTAATGTAACATTCCACTTTCAAAAATAAAAAATTAGATATGAAACATAATTTGTAGTAACATTAATTAAAAATGTAAATTCTTATTTCATTTTTTAATTTAATGTGATCAAACTTCCTCTTTTTTTAAGACAATATATTTTATTTATCTGGTTAGAAAATAAAAAATTGTAGTGAAATCCCCCTTCATTAATGCTTAGAAATGTAATGGAACTATATACTACATCGACAACTATAATAATAAAATAATTCATATGAATGAAATGAAATAAAACTCCAGTTTCCCACCACAATGTTATTAAGTAAATTTTATTATGAATAACCATGAATGGTACCAATAATTCTTATTTTAATTATTTTCAAAATCAAAATAAACATATTTATGGAATGATATTATCTTGTACATATTTTTTCATTATCTTATAATATTTTAAATTCCATTTTTGAAGTATCTTAATAATTAATTCTCATTTTCATTTCCATAACTCTATTAATTCAAGGAAAATATAATAATTTTTATTATGAGGATGTATTCTGTAAGACTTATTTTTTTTACATTGTATTAATAATAAATAAGGATTATTTTATAATGTTTTCGATATTATATCATTACATATATGTTAAAAAGGATGACGAATTAATGTCGTTGATATTATATGAGTACATAAATCTTCGTAATGAACATTGAAAATAAATCATTTTTATTTTCTTTTTACAGAAAATTTATGGAAGGGGTTGAATTTTCTTTATTATATTTTACAAATGGATCAGTCTATCATTTCTAATTTAAATACATTGGTAGAAGTCAAACAATTTTATATCCAGAAAATGGATTTCAATTTCTACTAATGTAGTAAAAAATGACCCTGATAAACATATAATCTAATCATTAGTGTTGGTAAATCATTTTCATATAAATATAAAAATAAATTTATGTTGATTAAGTAATTTTTTGTGATAAATACATATCATGGTGACTTTTATATGCTTCCCAGTTTCTTGCTATCGAGATATATTCTATTTATTTATCTATTATAGTGATTTGATTATAATACATGATTGTGAGGGTTTTCATGTATAGAAAACTAGTTATTTAATTTGTAATTATAATTGTTATGATAATTATGATTGAGGTTTCATGAGGCTGGAGGATACAGAGTTGTTCCCAAAATTTTGAATATGGAATTCTGGAAGGAAGAATGATCTTATTCTGATCATGTTGATTGAGTGATTCTAGGGATTTGGAAAACATTCCATCAAATTGGATAATAATTTAACTTAAATAAATTCAGGTCTATAAATTTCATTATAAAATATATTTAAATAAAATAACTCATTTAGTTGAGATGTTGTATGTTTTTTTATATCAATTAAAAAAACAATTTTATATATTTTAATATATTATATTTATTTAATATATACAATAGTTTATTTTTGTTTTCTTTTTAGTTAATTAAATATATATTTTTGTACAATTTTTGTATTCCCCTAGACATAAATAAATATTTTTATAAACAGTTTATCAATAACTATTAATATACATATCAGAAGGTCTAATTCATGAGGTCAATAATACAGTGTTTTTTTATAAAATCTGTAGTCATAATATTTTTTAAAATAACAATTCACCTACTCATCTAGTATATATATGACACATTCGTAGGAAAAATTTTGTATCATAGAAAGGTATATATATATTTATTTAATTACACTAACCATGTGGTAGATAAAATAATATATTTAATGTGATGTTAGTTTTACCTACTGAATCATTAGAGTGTCTAAAGCCTTGCAGACAAGCACTATTTCATAGTGCTTCTTATGAGTACTCGAGTGTTTTTATAAACACGATAATGATTAATATTGGTATTGATAATTTCATAATGATGGATGAAAAAATTAATTTTTTTTATAAGTAAATGAAACATTTAATAGGAGAAGAAAATATTAGAAAACAGTGCTATAAGAATTTGATATTTTATAATATATTTCTCCTTTAATAATTTATATTCCTCTATATAATTTATTATACATAACATGGAAATTAAAAAAAACATGAAATACAATTAAAATGATATTATATGAAATTTACAACATAGTCATTGGATTGAAGGGTTTGAATGAGATGAAATAAATTCTTAAATACTAATGGTCTATAAATTATTAATGTTAATTCATTTTTTATTAATTATTTATACAAAAAAATAAAACTATTCAAAAATAAAAGATATATTTTCATGAAAAAATTATTTTATGTGCATAATTTCTATTTATATTAATAAATTATCTTAAATGTTATATTTGAATTATTTTAGTGGAATTTATATATTTTAGTGAAATTTATATATTTTATATTATATAAAATATTGTAACATTCATTTAATATTTTTATAGATATGAGATAAGAATAAATATAGTTTTATGCTTGAAATTTAGTATTCTAAAAAATGTTTTCCAGTATGTTTTTCATGATTATTTTATAATTTATTTCTACAAGCTATTAAAAATGAATTTCAAAAATTGGATTCCATTTTTTCAAATAATATGTTCAAATTTGGTAAATAGTCCTATTTTATTTTTTGAAAATATAAATACTAATTGTGGTAAAAAATTTCACCTCAATAAATAGTAAATTGAGAAAAAAATGTTAACTATTAATCTTATGTTCTTAATATTTCAAATTAATTATTATTTTGTGAATGAAAATTTAAAAAATCACCTGTTAAAATTTTTTTCAAGGACATTTGTAACATCCCAAGTATGTAATTAATAATAGATATTTTTATCTATGTCTATTAACGAACTAGATAGTGTTTTAGAGGCTTAAATTGAAAATAAATCCAATCTTAAGCATGGAATACACTAATATTTTTAAAAGATTGTTTTACTGCCTTTTGATGGAAAACCCTTTTTAAATCTATCTTTTGAAAATTTTATAAGCTATGTTTGTCAGAATATACTTATGTTTTATGATTGGGACATAAAAATTAACTTTGTGTGAATTTTTGGTATTTTTCAGACAATGTTCATTTTTTAATGAATAGTGAAAAATACTGCATTTTACATCAAAACTGTTTTTTATCTAATTTATTTATATGATTATATTAACTTTTGAATTTGTTTTGAAGTAGAATTATAATATATTTTTACCATTTAATCCAATGGTGGTCATTGGAATCAATTTCACATTGAAATTGGACTTAAACTGGTGTCAATCTTTTGATACTTATTGTTTCATAAAAACACGCTATTTGTCATGACAGCGGGAATTAATTATTAAATTAATTAATGTGACTTATATGTTTTGAATTTTTTAAAATGGACTTCATTTGTGAATTCGGAATATCAAATATAGCTTAGGGTGAATTTTTGGTAATTTTCTGAAAAACATCAATTTTTGATGAATAGTGAAACCACTAAGTGGTACTTATAAAAACTGATTTTCCGTTTAAATGAAATTTTTCCATCATTGTGTTTTGAATTTAAAAAATCCTACATACATGGTTGTCATTAAGAAGTAAAATGTGGTTCAATGAGATTAAAATAATTTTTTGGTGAATAGTAACTTATTAAGTTTTTAATCATGATTAGTGGTAATTAGTGTAGTTTAAGGTAAAAATAATGCTTTAATAAAATAAGATGAGCTTGAAACATGTACTACCCTCATTGGTTGTGTCATGGACGACCAAGAAATTCCATGGGACAATTTGGGGACCCGATGGATCCAATTTGGTTGGGAAATGACATAAATAACTTTTTATTTAATGTAAAAGTAAAAATGACACAAACATCATATGTTTTACGAAAACAATTTTTACATGGGGTTATAAAGATAAGTTATTTGATTATAAATAGTCCTTGTAAAGATAAAAATATTTCCTACATCATAGTATTTTTTTTATAATTTTTAGACTTTAAATAAATTAAATTATTTATGACATCATGATGATGGAGCGATGACCTCATTATTTAACGATTTAAATAAAATGGAAAGATAATGTAATATCTAAAACCTATACATGTCCAAAACATATTGGATTGGTATATTTTGAAGCCTTATAATCTTATATTCGAAATATATCTATGTGGGACCTTAGAAATTCGAAACACTAAAGAAAATAAAATAATAGTTTCATGATTTCCAAAAGTGCCCCTCCTCTCCTCTTATAAAAGGCCGCCACCTCTACATCATTTCACACACTTCTGAAGCCTTTGGCTCGACCATCCCCAGCCCATTTACTCTCTCCACATCCCTCTCCTAATCCTATAGGATTCCCTTTGGGCAGAATCCTTTCAAAGGAAGCCTTTAGTCTCAAATCATAAGGAGTTACACTTTTAAAGGTAATTCATTCTCTCATGTTCATTTGTTTTATTTTGCTTCTCCAACCCCCTAAACTCTTTTTATTTACTTCTTTTATAACAAAACCAGTATCTTAAATATACTAGTATGTTGTTATAAAATTTATTCGAGATACACTTTCACACAACTACATCAAATAGTTAAAGAACATACGGTTTCCGTGGATGGCGAAATTATGCCTCCCGAAACGATGATTGTTCAATACTCATTTAACTCTTTCAAAGGTGGCCATTATGATGTCACTATTTTTATATATGATATATAATATGTTTATTCTTTCCTTAAGCTTCTGTATTTTTCATTTATGGCATACCATTATTGTTTCCATTATGGGTAAACACAATATCTTCATTTTAGGAAGTTTGGACTACCGCCCCTGAAAGTGATTTTATTCATTAATACCATATGTGGGATGTGTAAAGGATAAAGTTAATGATATTATATATGTTATTATACTGTAATTATAATATACTCTTATATAATTATCATTCCATTCCATAAATACGAAATAGAAATGGAAGTAGCGTTCATGCGTACATACGGCTTACCGTCTCCATGAACGGTGCATTTCATTTGTTACCTCTAAATGTGATGTAATATTATAAATACATGTATATGATGAATATATATGATATATATTTCATTCAAATCATTAATATAATTCTGGATATAACGACCCTTTGACCAAATTAACAACATGTAAGTGTAAGAAGTCTATTTTTGACTTAAGAACCAAATACCGACAAAATGAACATTATTAACTTAAATGATTACATGATGTTCATAACATGGTATAAAAGGAATAATGAACTTTAAAAAGGTTCTTAAGCAAGTAGAGATTAACTCATGTTTATTATTCTGGAGATTAAAGAACGGTCGGGTCACGTCGGATACGAGGTATGGGACTTCATCTCAATCTCCTTTCATTGAGGCATATTTTGTTTTATACACAACCTTCTTTTATACGGTGTATAAAACCCTTTGAATTTTACATTTATTCAAAAGGAATCTTTTTTATACGAAGCGTTTACTAAACGAAAAAAGGGAATGTTTTTGGCGTACGTATGCGGCGACAACGACTTCTCCGCCGTCATGACCGTTATTTGAGTTTCGGCTTCCTCTACAAGCCATGCCTTCTTTTTAAAAGAAAAATAAATACCATGTATTACTTTTCTTTTATTTTGGTATCGAAAATGTTTTTCATAATGTATTTATATCAATGTGTTGTATTGATATCTTGTGATTGAAAGGTGGGAATGTTATGTTTCCTTTATGCATGATTTATGTGATATGATTATGTTGAGGTTCTTGGGCATTATTATGAAAACGGGTGGTTCCGTGATAAACTAAGGGAGGGTGAGCCTGATATAGCTCTCCAAGGCATTGGGTTACGCGAAGGAGTGAAACATTAAGGTTTCTCCAAAGAGATTTTAGGGAATATACTGTAATGGGTATTCCAAACGTAACCAAGAGGGTTACTCCCTACGTAAGAATGTTATAAATGCCTCAAGTTACCTTTATGTCTTATTATTTCTATGATTTATTCATGATTTGATGAGGTATGTTAAAGTGCTTATGTTTTATGGGTAAAGTAGGATCTCATCCTTATGTATATATGTTCCCATGTTTCCTTTCCATATTTTTATATCCCTTACTGAGCTTTTTATGCTCATCCCACGTTTTTTTTGAAATGTTTTTCATAGGTCAAGGGAAAGGTACATGATATGATGATAGTGTCAAGGAAGTGTCAAGAAAGAATCCTTGTTTATTTTAAATATGTTTCCATTGATGGGAATGAAGAATATTATCTTTATGTAACCACTTTGTTTATATGTGGAATGTAATGCAAGTTTTATGATCTAATTCTCTAAAAATCTAAACCCGAAAAGATCCTCAATGTGTAATCTTGTAATAACTCAAGGTTAAGTAAGTTTTAAGGCTGGGGCCTTATAGTTGGTATCAGAGGTTGGTTTAGATAACTTTAGGAGTTAAAATTCTATGAAATGATTTTCCAAAAGTTTTTTTATCTGGTCAAATTGAAGTGATATAGCATTTAAAGATTACCATGTTGCTTCATCTAAGAAATGTTTGTTCAGAATGGATTTCCACAGAGGAAACAATGAAGCATTGCTAGGAAGGCATACAGAAGGAAATAACCTTCCGAATAAGCATCCTGAGATGGTCGGAATTGGAACTGAACGGTTTGATGCAGTAATGGCGCAGTTGACTCGGGCTATAAATGGAGGTGGTATCCATGAACGAGATCAGCCAGATCAACAGCAGATGAACATGTTAGTGGTGGAATATTTCATGAGGCAGTATCCCCCATCATTCAGAGGATCATCTGACACTGTTCTAGCAGAAGGGTGGATTAAAGAACTGGAGAAGATTTTCGATGTCATGGGTTGTTCAGAAAATCAAAAGGTTAGTGTTGCTATTTACCGTTTGGAGGGTGAGGCAGATCAGTGGTGGTCTTTTGTTAAAAATATCAGGGACGCTGATGAGATTGATGCTCTCGACTGGGATGAATTCAAATGTATGTTTCGTGAGAAGTATTTCCCTAAGGCTGTTCGACTTAGGATGGAAACGAAATTCTTGGAATTGATGCTAGCACTAGTGCAAAAAGACTTTTTCGCGTCGGTTTTTTTTATTTTTAACGTCGGTTATAAACCGACGTCTTTATAGGCGACGTTAAAAATAGCGTTTTCGCGTCGGTTCATAGAAACCGACGCGAAAAATAATTCGCTTATGAGCTTCGGCGTCGGTTTTTTATAAAACCGACGCCGAAGCTACATGTAGACATTATTTTCCGCGTCGGTTCATTAAAAAACCGACGCGGAAAATATATTCGAATAGGTTTTCCGCGTCGGTTTTTAGAAAAACCGACGCGGAAAACCGATTGGAACAGGATTTTCCGCGTCGGTTTTTAGAAAAACCGACGCGGAAAACCGCATTCAACCGGATTTTCCGCGTCGGTTTTTCTAAAAACCGACGCGGAAACCCGCTTTCAACCGGGTTTTCCGCGTCGGTTTTTCTAAAAACCGACGTGGAAAACCCTTTCGGCGTCGGTTTTTAAAAAAACCGACGCCGTAAATAATTTTTTTTTAAAATTATTCGGCGTCGGTTTTTAAAATATCCGACGCCGTAATTTTTTTATTTTTTTTAAATAAAATACATATATTTTCTCCTCCAAACAAATCGGAACCCTGAAAAAAAATAACGAAGTATACAAAAACAATTAAACAGCTTTAACAGAAGTACTTCAGAAAACTCAAAGTAAAGCAGAATTAAAATACACGTACCTACATGGTGCATTTTCTTAATCTAACCATACTCAGTATCAATCATTGTAAGTTTCCTCCCATAGATAGCACCAATCCTGTCAAAACAGTAATGAAACGAGTGAAAAAATCAATCCAAGTTATTAGTGCAATGAATAAACATTAAATGAAAATGTGTAATTTATTTGAATCATTCATTTTTTCACAAAGTAAATTACCAAAATGAAATGATCAAAATTCCAGGAACACTCAGCCGATGCAACCTCTTCCTCACCTCCCCCACTGAAGATGTTGGGGGTGTCTTTTCACCATAGAATCCCCACCACCCCCAACCTCAGGTTTTTATATTTTCTCTGTATAGACGTGCATTACCTATTCACTATTGTTATTTGTTTAAGTTATGGAATAACAGAGAAATAAATTTGAGTGCAAAAAATAGGTTAGAAAATTGAAATCAAATGCAGATTGAAGATACATAAAGAAACATACCTTAAAAATTGACGCCTTCTATTTTATCTTTGTGCAAACCCACTAAGCGTTGTTTCAGGTATTATGTGATATGCTTCTCGGCAATCATTTTTCGATATTTATTTGCATAAAAAATAAAAAGGCCTAGAAGATATTGCTGTGCATTCAAGGGAGACAATTTTTAGTGTTTGTGAATGTTATTTCGCTATACGAATCTCTATGTTCATGATCCAAGTACCACCCTACAGATTTGTCACTGTACAGACAAATGATTTTAAGAAATAACAATGAAAAGAAATATAATAACTAATTCTGAATTAAAATACACGTACCTGAAATATACGACATGCTTATTGTTGGTTATTGTTGAAGGATTCATTTGATTATTAGTAGATTCAATAAAACAGTTTTTGCAGAGGCACTTGAGAAAACTCAGTAAATCAGAATTAAAATACACGTACCTGAAATATATGACATGCTCATTGTTTGTTATTGTTGAAGCATTCATTTGATTATTAGTAGGTTCAAACACCTAATATATCATAAGAGTTAGTTTTTTAAACCCAAATATAATATTATTTATAAATATTAGTATACATACCTCAAATCTTAATCAGACTTAACAAATAGTCCGCAAAAGTAGATTGAATATGAATCATATCAGATTGAGAATATGACTGTGAATCATTGAATACCTACAATAATATTGAATGATATGAAATTAATAAATAGAAGAAAGTGGATGAAAATATATAAAAAAGTTAATACAACTAACCTTATGAAAATCAGTAGTTTCCCCAGTTGTGATTATCTCGTACATAAATCGTAGAATATAATAACCACATTCAACGCTTCCATTTTGACGATGACACTGCAGTTATAAAACATTTAACTAATAATGAAACCCAATATATAACAAAAATATAAAAACTAATTACCTGTACTTCCACATATTTGATTTTCGTTGGTTTCTTTTCATTTGTAAAATGTTTCCATGAACTGCATTGTTTTATATAAGAACTAATAAAACTTGTGTAAACAATTAAAATTAAACATAACAAACTTCTATAAATAAAAAAACAACTTACCTGTTTAATAAGTTGGAAAACGTTTTACGCACTTTTCCTAATAAAGAGCAAAACCAATATAAGGTGCATTCATTTGGGCAAAATACACCTAACATCCAATGCCCCCTATAATACAAAAAGTTCATAATTAATGACATTATAATGATCATGAGTTCAAAATTATGTTGATATTCTTACTTATCAACAAATGGCAAAAACCAGCACTGAATCTCTGTTTGTGATAATCTCTCGGATATATATTTAACTTTGTCATCATTTTTCACATGTTTGACTTCCGAGGAAATGTACTCTGGATCTATAAAGCTATAAATGCTTGTAGTTTCATTTTGTAAAAGAATCCTGTATAGATACCTAATTTAAAAAGAAAACATAGTTAGTCAATGACATAACAATATTTTAGTAAAGAAATAGCAATTCAGACGTCAATTTACTTACATGGAAAACAACTGCACCACATTCAGCCCGATCTCTTCAAAATTAACTAAATTCATGATATCTTCTTTCAATATTCTCAATTTATAATTTCTTCCACATCTATCGGGCGTCATCCGAAACTCATAGATAAAATTCAAGGAAGAAGAGCACTGAGATAATCTTTTCAACCCAGAAGAAATATCAGAAGTATCTACAGCCGACTGTTTTTGAACATTTTGCTGCATTTGTACAGTTTCTTTTGCTTTCAGATATTCCTATATAAGTTAAATGTCAGAAAACATTATAAGTAATTTGGAATCATTTCTAATTACTAGTTAAAAAAACTCATACCTCATGTGAAATATAACGAAGAAGTGCAGTTGGCCAAAGTAAAAAATGGCCCATGCATTCCCCAACACTGGTGATCTCCGCAGTAGGAAATGGTAGTAGAGCAGTAGGATCTATAATAAAAAGTACTGATACTCTAACCTGACCCATCTGCATAGGCTGATGATGTACCGAGTCCCCCAAAAAATACACTTGTCCTAACGCAACAATATGTACATGAGGATCTCCCGCAAACAACTCACAATATAAGGTTTGATCCGATGGAGGAGGTGGAGGCTCAAAGTTAGCAGGTGGGGCAGGGTAGTCAGGGTGAGCAGGCTGAGAAGTCAGAAAAATGAAAAGGGTATATTAGTGTTTAAAATTTTTAACATAGAAAAATTGATTAAAAATTAAATTAAATAATATACCTCAAATGGTTGCGCAGACGGGGCAGGGTAAGCAGATGAGGCAGGGTAGTCCGGGTGAGTTGGCTGAGAATGTTGAAAAATGAAAAAGTTATATCAGTGTTTATAATTTATAAAATAGACAAATTGATGACATTAAATAATATACCTCGGAAGGCTGCCCAGACGGTGTTGGGTAAGCATATGAGGCATGATAGTCTGAGTGAGTAGGCTGAGAATGTTGAAAAATGAAAAAGTTATATCAGTGTTTATAATTTATAGAAAAGAAAAATTGTTAACAGTAAATAATATACCTCGGAAGGATGAGCAGACTGTGACTGTCTTGCCAAGTGTTCTAATAAAGCCTTCTGTACTGCTGCTTGAATTTGATCACCCATAGACCGTTTCATATCCTGCAGCTCTTCTTTTAAGGATTCAATTTCCGGGTCTCTTGGTTGCTTACTCTTACCAAAAACCTTCCGAATACTAACACCCGCCTGATATCCTCTAACACGGCCGGGGTGTTCAGTCTTTCCCAAAGCAGTGGCTAGGATATCCATCCTACCCTCAGGGATAAAAGAGCCCTGTGTCTCTTTCTCCTGAAGTTCATCCTGAAATGAAAAATAAAAAATTTATATTAGTGTTTATAAATTATAAAAAAGGAAAATTGTTAACAAAGAATTAATATTTACTTACAATTCTATCAGCCACTTGATGAGCTTCGTCTGTAAGATATTGTTCATTTTTTTTTCTTCTTGCTCGTTTCCATTTCTCATGGCGAGTGGGAGGAGATGGAGGACCATACTGGACCTCTTCTGAACCACTACTTGATCGAGCTCTTAATGCTTCAAATTTTTCTTCAATAATTTTCTGCTCCAAATACGAGTATCCTCCACGTGATAAAGTATGAGGGTATACGTTTTTCAACTGGATCTCCTGATGAGATCTTCTGGAGGCCTGTTACATAAAAATAAACACATTAGTAATAAGGAAAATATAGCATAAATTTTAAAATATAAAACAATTACAATACCTGAAATTTCTCTTCCTGACGACTGTCAACAAATCGCTTCCATGTTTCTTCATCTATATATGGATACTTAAGACATGGGCTTTCAAACCTTCTCTTTCCAAAAACATAATCTTTCGTCAGTTTGTTTTTAAAATCTCTCCATCGAACCGCCGCTAAAGAGAGATGTCTTTTCCTAATTTCTTTGGTTTCCTCAAAATTGAATGTCATCTGTAATTGAAAAAATAAAATATGTCATTTAAACTATATAATATTTAAAAAATGAGATAAAATAAATAAATAAAGATATTTTACCGTCACGGCCTCCCAAAGCTGTTGCTTCGCCGTCCTGTCCACTGACTTCCAATCAGGATATAAAATACTAATCCTGCAACGGCTCTGCATCGCTATATAACTGACAAACTGAACTGCATTTGGGCCAACTGCATTATTATTATCATCAAAACGGATGTGTAATTTGTTATCATCACGAGCGAGTGATAGTTTTGGTAAACGTGTAATACCACGTTTACCAACTAGAGAACTTGATTTTTCAGTAGTAACTGGAGAAGTCTCCTCCGCCGAGGACGCATCAGTAGTCCTGCAATTTTTTTTAATAAATTAACAGTTTTATTTCATTAAATATGTATATTACTGAATATTTAATAATATGTCAAAATAGATATACCTCGGTAACTGCTCATCTCTATCTGTATTTGACATTGCTACTAGAAAGTGTAATGAAATTTTGGGTACCTGCATATCATTAGAAAACTGAATAATTAGAAACAAGGAAATGAAAAATAAATATGTAAAAATAGAGGCATGCATTTGTAAGATTTAAAAATAGACACAAAATATAAATATTTACCAGAAAAATTAGGAGACTAATTTAGTGTTTTCCCACGTCCCTTCATCATGATCGGTACGTACTGCATGCACTATGTCTGTCTTATATTCATTGTAATCATCTGAAAATTGCATAATAGATGAATAACGCTCATGTAAATCACTAGCATCATCAGAATCATCATCATCACCCAAATGATATCTTTTCCCTTGCAAAACAACTGACCACTGATCATTCGACGGATCAATGACATAAAATACTTGTTTTGCATGTGTCGCCAAGATAAATGGTTCCTCATTGTGATTAAATCTTTTCAAATCAACCAGTTTAAACCCATATTCATCATGTTTCACGCCACTATTACTATCAACCCAATTGCACTTAAAAATAGTGACTCGAAATTTAATATAATCAATTTCCCATATGTCTTCAATAACTCCAAAATATGATGTTGATGCAGAAATTGGGTTTTTATCTTTGGCACTCGAAAAATGCGCTGCTTCAGCGAATACCATCACACCACTATTCTGAACGGTACTCTTGTCATCCAGGTTTTTTGTGTAAAATGTGTAGCCATTGATATCAAAACCAGACCAAGTGATCACATTAAAAGATGGTCCCCCTGATAACCACTTCAATGTTTCTGATACAGATATATCTGAGGTGACTTTCTCTTTAAACCATGAAACAAATGTCTTCTTATGCTCAATCATCAACCACTTTTCATTTCTTTTCTGATATCGTAACTTTAATTCAGCAATATGTGAGGATATATATGGTTGAACCTCATCTGTGTTGTTCAAAATGTATAAATGTGCTTGCATCACTTCATCACGTGGAATGAACTTTACCTTTAAGCCTCGAACCCCTCTACCTTCTCTGTCAACTGTCATATGTCGAGATAGAGGGAGACCAATATGCTCCACTTCATTCAAATAATCAGTACAGAACTCAATCACCTCTTCTGATACATATTTTTGAACAATAGAGGCCTCTGGTCGATAAGGATTTTTAACATATCCTTTCAAAATTTTCATATATCTTTCAAAAGGATACATCCATCTTAAATAAACAGGCCCACACATTCTTATCTCACGCACCAAATGAACCAATAGATGAACCATTATATCAAAAAATGTGGGTGGGAAATACATTTCTAGTTGACAAAGAATAAGAGTTGCTTCATTCTCCAACAAATCTAACAAATTTGGATCAACGACTTTGCTACAAATGGATTTAAAGAAATTACATAACCTGATGATTGTCTTCCTGACAGCTTTCGGTAATATACCACGCACTGCTACTGGTAGAATTTGTTGCATTAACACATGACAATCATGTGATTTCATACCTATTAATTTACAATCCTTCAATGACACAAAATTACTCACATTTGAAGAAAAACCGCTGGGTACTTTAATACCATGAAGACACTGACAAAAATTCATCTTTTCAATCTTGCTTAATGTGTGACAAGCCGGAGGTAAATATGTTCTTTTTCATTTCACAGCGGGAGCTAACTCCAAACGTATTCGCATTAACATCAAGTCCAATCTAGCATGTAATCCATCTTTTGTCTTTCCTTTTATGTCTAACAAAGTTCCAATCAAACTATCACATATGTTTTTCTCAACATGCATAACATCAATGTTATGTTTTATCTCTAAAAATCTCCAATAAGGTAGTTTGAAAAAAATAGACTGCTTCTTCCAGATATGTTTTTGTAAACCAGAACTTTTTCTCTTTCCGAATGTTGAATCAATATCTTTCACTCTGTCATAATATTCTTCAGCTGACAATGGTTGAGGGGGGAGGTTGTATTCTTGTAAACCGTTAAATGCTTTTCTCAATCTACGATAAGGATGATCAATTCGCAAAAATCTTCGATGTCCCATGTACACTGTCTTTCTTCCATTCTGCAATTGATAATATGAAGTTTGTTCTTCACAAATTGGACATGCTTTATGTCCCTTAACACTATATCCAGATAAGTTTCCATACGCAGGAAAGTCGTTTATAGTGAACATTATCATAGCACGCAAAAGAAAATACTCTTTCTTGTATGCATCGAAAACTGTAACACCTTTCTCCCATAGCAGTTTTAAATCCTCAATCAATGGTGTAAGATACACATCAATATCATTTCCTGGTTGTTTTGGTCCAGAAATCATCAAGCTCATCATAACATATTTTTTCTTCATACATAGATGTGGGGACAAGTTGTAAAGTACCAGCAAAACAGGCCATGAACTATGTTGGCTACTGAGGCTCCGATATGGATTCATTCCATCAGTACACAATCCCATTCTGAGATTTCTAACTTCACTTCCAAAATCATGAAATTTTTTATCAAAACTCTTCCACTGTGGTGAATCGGCCGGGTGACGTAAGTTACCATCAGAAATGCGCTCATCTGAATGCCATCTTAACCTTTTTGCATCATTTGAATTTGCAAATAGACGCTTCAAACGAGGAATAATTGGAAGGTACCAAAATGCTTTAGATGGAGTTTTGATTTTGGTACCTAAAAATAAACCAGAATTGAATTATCAGAATTGTTTGAAAAAAATATTGGATGATATCATTGGAAAGTAAAAAAATTGATTTTTCATAACGTTACATGACATCACCTGAAAATGAATCTGAGTTGACTTTCTCATCCATCTTATAGCGCGATGTTCCACATGTAGGACAACTTGATAAATGTTCATTTTCTTTCCTATATAGTACACAATCATTGGGGAAAGCATGTATCTTTTTATACCCCAATCCCATTGGGCATAATATTTTCTTCGCCTCATAATTGGAATCTGGAAGCCCATTGCCTTCTGGAAGAAGCTCTTTTAAAAGCTCAAGTAAACTGGAGAAACTTTTATCACTCCACCCATTTTTTGCTTTTAAGTTAACTAATCTCAAAACTGCTGATAACACTGTATATTTACTGCAACCTGGGAATAATGGTTTCTCAGAATCTCCATACAATCGTTCAACAGTTGGTGTTTTTTCGATGGTTTCAACACCTAAATCATGAATTAATTCTTCAATACGATCCTCTGCCTCATTATGAATATCGTCATCAACATTGGATGTTGAATTTTCAGTTCTTTCACCATGCAAGATCCAACGTGTATAATTAAGGCTAAAACCATAACAAATGAGATGATCTTTGATTTCTCTGAAGTTTAACTTTCTCATATTTACACACTTCACACATGGACAGAAAATCAAATCAATATTTTGATTATGCCGTTTAGAAAATTCCAAAAAATTGTCAACTCCTCTTTCATATTCACTAGTAGTTCTTCGTAGATAAATCCAATTATGATCCATTAATACCTGATATCACAATATAATTGATGAATATATTAAAACATAAAAACATTTAAATATCTATCAGATAAATTGTAAACAAAAACATATTCCATAAAAACTATTGATAATCAGATAAAAGACATCAAATATGAAACACGTTTACAAATATAGTAAACAGTTAATTTTAATATTATATACATGTGTGTTATATTGAAATACAAGGACAAAATGGTTAAATCAAAGGTTTCATTTTTTGAAAATAAAGTTCCATGATATAAATATTATATGAATGACATACAAGATAATATGATTTCTCACTATGACTACTATTGATCACACTATATTTATTTTTTTATTCATTTGATGTAACATGAATGAATCATGGAAAAATTAATGTGAAAAATAGTGCAATAACTATCCTTATTTAAAACAATGTGTATTAAAACACACATGTGGAACTCGATTAACAAAACTACTTGTGGGATTTGAAGAGTCATTAAAACTATTCAAAAGGGCTCCATATGGTTGGCCTAACTATGGGGGATAGACCTATAGCTACAAATCTTCATCCACCATCACCCCAATATTAAGTGAACCCCCAAATAGATTACACATCATTGGTAATTCAATCATCATTTTTATATCAAACACATAAAACCAATCAAAATCAATATCAAAATCCAACAATAAATCCTAGAATTACATAAACACTCAAGGATTCAAATGGAAAAGATATTATGACACTTTTCCCAATGTGTAGCACTAGATTTTTTATAACCTATATCCATAATAACATTATAATGCCAAATAACAAAGGGAACTTGGAAACCCAAACCCTCTGAAAAATCTTGGTTTTGATACCATTTTCATGAACCAACCCAAGATATCTATCCATTAAACACCTAAACTAGACCATGACATACTTGAGGGGAGTACCTAATCCTCATAGACTAACAATAAGCATTATAGGCATCTAAAACAATCACTAGGTATGATTTCACCCATTAATCATAGTGTAATTAACATCATATTTCTATCAGAAATCTGAAATGACCTATCCATAGGTTATACATCAACACAAAATTTGAATCAGTAGAAATAATATAAAGAATAACTATAAATAGATATAAACTAATTCCCTCAATACACTTCATCTCCTAAATCACCTAGTCCTCACAAAAGTAATTCAATACACTTTTAACCATAATTTTAAGTAGTAAAAACATCATTTAAATGGAAAAAATTTACACATATTCTATTTAAATAAATCCGTAAAAAACCTATAATAGGAACACTTGGGATAATTTGATAAGTAAAACAATAACTGAGCTCAAGTCCCCACTAATCACTAACCCAAACTGAAACAGAATGCATCCTAAGAGGGAAAAAGAACTGGATAAGATCCTAAAACTGAAATGTAGATAAACATGAGTATACAAATAATAATTAGGCCACTACTCACCTTACAAAATTTCTAACTTTTAATTAAAGCCCCTTTTAATCTAGTTTGAAATAAAATAAAATAAAATCTTACATAATTATTTAAAATCCAACATAATATAAAATCTTACATAATTATTCAACCCGAATTGAGATGTTAAATCCAAACTGCGACCGGTATAATTACTTCCAAAAACAAACAATATCAAATCTACACCAACAATGATAATACAAACAAAAAATAATGATAAATTACAACTAAAATCTAACCAATAATCCAAATCACGCAAAATAGGGTTATTGATAAAGAAATAAACAATGGGATATGAAACAAGAGATAAATAGGAAGAACACATACCCAAAATCGTGCAGACGACAAAAAACCTTCAACAATGGCCGTTAAAGATCGCAAATCAAGTTCGAAGGTCGTCGGGAGTCCGAAGCGCCGCAGCGGAACTCGATTTCGACGGACGAACAAAATGAGGGTTTCTGTCCGTGAATATTTTTAAAAGACTTTTCGCGTCGGTTTTCATTAAAACCGACGCGAAATATATTTTTTTTATGAGTTTCGGCGTCGGTTTTCATGAAAACCGACGCGGAAAATATAGTCGAAGAGGTTTTCCGCGTCGGTTTTTCTACAAACCGACGCGGAAAACCGATTAAAACAGGATTTTCCGCGTCGGTTTTTAGAAAAACCGACGCGGAAAACCTCTTCGACCGGATTTTCCGCGTCGGTTTTTAGAAAAACCGACGCGGAAAATCCTGTTTTAAGAGGTTTTTCGCGTCGGTTTTTCTAAAAACCGACGCGGAAAACCTCTTCGACTATATTTTCCGCGTCGGTTTTCATGAAAACCGACGCGGAAAATCCGGTCGAAGAGGTTTTCCGCGTCGGTTTTTAGAAAAACCGACGCGAAAAAAAAAACATAATTATTTTTGGCGTCGGTTTTGTGTAAAACCGACGCCAAAAATTCCCCGCATATACTATTCGCGTCGGTTTTTAAAAAACCGACGTTATTACGACGACGTTAAAGCCCGTATTTCCACTAGTGTAGAGGAAGACCCAGTGGCTACCTACGAAGAACGGTTCACTCGATTGGAAAGGTATGCTCCAAATTTTATCCGAGACCTTGATAGTAAAATAAATCGTTTTTACTCAGGATTAAAGCCAAAATATCGAAGGGCATTAGTTCTCGTGAGTTTAAAAGTTATGAAAAGCTTGTTCGATGTGATGAGAAGGTGGAAATGGAGTTTGTTGATGATCAAGTGTTCTATAAAAACTAGCGGAAGAAGAGACCGAGGTGGCAGGATAAAGGTAATAATTTTTCAAAAAAGTCTGAGGGTAAGAAAACAAAGTTTCCAGTTTTTGATAAATGTGGAAAAATGCATGTTGGGGAATATCTTCTAAATTATGGAAAGTGCTACCGATGTGGTAAGATGGGACATAAGGCTCGTGAATGCACTAAAAAGGATCAAGGTGAAGGTAAGACCAAATTTGATTTACAGTTAGTGAAATGTTTTAAGTGCAATGAGATAGGTCACTATGAAAATGAGTGTCTGACAAAGAGCTTGAGTGATGGGAAGCAGTTAGACTACAAGCAGAAAGGGGTGGTGAAATCCTTTGCAACTACATCAGCAGATATTGGGCCATCAAATGAAGTTGTATCAGGTACATTGTTTGTTTTTTCAGATTATTCCAGTGTGTTGTTTGATTCTGGGTCTACACATTCATTCATCTATGAAAATATTTCTAGTAAAATGGGAATACCATTTCAAGAAATGACTCCTGAACTTTTGGTAAAAACACATGGGGGAAATGTTGAGGTAAAAATAATTTATAAGAATCTTCTTATCCTTATCTTTGGAAAGAACCACCTTGAAAACCTTATTGTTATACCTATAGTAGAGTTTGATGTTATCCTGGGTATGTATTGGCTCTCTATTTACCATGATAAGATTGACTGTAGAGATAAAGAAGTTTCTTTTCAGAAAGACATTCAGTTTGTTTACAAGAATCAACTCTTACTTTTGATAACATATCAAGAGGCTGAAAAACTTGTAAAATATGGAGATGAATGTTACCTTGCACACATCGTTGAAAATAAAGGAACTGTTCAGATTAATGATGTGCCAGTGGTAAATGAGTATCCTGATATTTTTCCTGATGAGTTTCCTGGAATAATACCAGATCGAGATGTTGAGTTTACTGTTGAATTAGTTCCTGATTCTAAGCCAATTTCAAAACCCCCTTATCTAATGTCACAAATTGAACTTTTAGAGTTGAAGGATAAATTGCAAGATTTATTAGTGAAAGGTTTCATTAGACCTAGAACATCACCATGGGGTTCTCCTGTTTTATTTATTAAAATGAAAGATGGTTCTATGAGACTTTGCATTGATTATAGAGCCTTGAATAACATCACTCTTAAGAACAAATATCCTTTGACTCATATCGATGATTTGTTTGATCAGCTCCAGGGAGCTCAGTATTTTTCAAAGATTGACTTGAGGTCGGGGTACCATCAGCTGAAGGTAAAAGAAGAAGACGTTCCGAAGACTATGTTTCGTACAAGATATGGCCATTATGAATTTGTAGTAATGCCTTTTGGGCTAACCAATGCACCTGCTGTATTCATGGACATAATGAATATAATTTCTCATGAGTTGTTGGATAAGTTTGTGGTGGTTTTCATTGATGATATTTTGGTGTTTTCTAAAATTAAAGAGGAGCATGAAAGACATTTAAGGGTTATCTTACAAACCTTAAAAGAAAAGAAACTGTATGGAAAATTCAGAAAGTGTGAGTTTTGGTTGCAACAAATTTCATTACATGGTCATATTGCTTCTAAAGATGGAATAACTGTTGATCTTGCAAAAACAAAAGTTGTGGAAGGATGGCCAAGACCCACAAATGTAACCGAGATTCATAGCTTCCTTGGTTTGGCGGGCTATTACCGAAGGTTTGTTAGAAATTTTTCACGGTTATCTAGTCCAATGACTAAGCTAACTCGGAAGGGTGTTATGTTTATCTAGACAATAGAATGTGATGACTGTTTTTAGGAATTGAAATGAAGATTGGTGAATGCTCCAGTTTTGGCACTACCTTCCAGGAATGGTGAGTTTTTTATCTACAGTGATGCTTCATTGCAAGGACATGGTTTCGTCCTAATGAAGAATGATCTGGTAATTGCTTATGCTTCACGACAGTTGAAAACTCATGAGGTAAATTACCCTACACATGATTTGGAATTAGCTGATGTTGTTTTTGCTTTAAAATTTTGGAGGCATCGTTTGTATGGAGTAAAGTGTGAAATATATACCGATCACAGAAGTTTAATGTATATATTCACTCAAAAATAATTGAACATGAGACAAAGGAGATGGCTATAATTAATCAAGGATTATGATTGTACAATTCAATACCATCCGGGAAAAGAAAATAAAGTGGCTAATGCTTTGATTCGAAAATGTAATGCTTCATTAGAAATGTTGCGTTTGGAACATGATCCTTTAGTTAAGGAATTGATGAAATTTGGCATTGAAGTTGTTGGTGTAGGATGTTCTTCTGTTTTGTTTCAAGAATGAGTGAGATCATCTCTATTATATAGAATCATGCTAGCACATAAGCAAGACAGTGAGTTGCAGAAAAAGGTAGAGCTGGTTCATAAAGGTAAGTTTCCTGAATTCAACATTGATAATGTTTGCGTTTTGAGATTTGGGAAGATATTGTGTGTGCCTTGTGATTCACAGTTGAAGTGAGAGTTGTTATGTGAAGCTCATAGTTCTCCGTTTTCAGTTCATCCTGGCAGTACTAAGATGTACAGAGATCTGCGGGAGTATTACTGGTGGGATGGAATGAAAAGAGATATTTCTGATTTTACTGTGAAGTGATTGACATGCCAACAGGTTAAAGCAGAGCGGCAGTTACCGAAATGGATGCTTCAGTCATTACCAGTGCCAGAGTGGAAATGGGAGAATATATCCATGGAATTTGTTGTGGGATTACCGAAGACATCTCGAGGTAATAATGCAATCTGGGTTATTGTTGATCTCTTGACTAAATCTGCTCATTTCCTTGCTATAAGAGATACCTTTTCCCTAGATCAACTTTCCCGTTTGTATCTTAAGGAGATATTCAGGTTGAATGGAGTTCCCCTATCCATTGTATATGATCGTGATCCCAGGTTCACTTCTAACTTTTGGAAAGGCCTTCAGAAGTCGTTGGGTACTGAATTAAATTTTAGTATAGATTTTCATCCTCAATCAGATGGGCAGTCAGAACGAACAATTCAGACCTTGGAGGATATGATACATTCTTGCTCTAAGGATTATCAGGGAAGTTGGGACCAACATCTTTCTTTGGTTGAATTTTCATATAATAACAGTTTTCATTCCAGTATACAGATGGAACCATTTCAGGAATTATATGGGAAGTAGTGTCGAACTCCAACTTTCTGGGATGAAGTGGGTGAAAGGAAGTTGATGGGACCAGAATTGGTAGAAGAGATGGCAGAAAAAGTTCAGCTGATTGAGAAACACATGAGAACAGCTCAGAGCAGGCAGAATAGTTATGAAGATAACCGGAGGAAGGATCTATCTTTCGAGGTAGGTGATCATGTTTTTCTCAAAGTCTCACCATGGAAAAGTGTGATGCGATTTGGTAAGAAAGGAAAGCTGAGTCCAAGGTTCATTGGACCATATGAAATTCTGGAGAGAGTTGGATCAGTTGCTTACCGGGTGGCTTTACCTCTGAGTATATCTCAGGTACACAATGTTTTTCACGTTTCGATGTTGAGAAAGTAAATGCCAGATCCATCTCATGTTTTGAGTCCAGAGGTAGTTCAGCTGGAAGAGAACCTATCTTTTGAGGAACAACCGGTCTAAATTCTTGACCACAAGGATCAAGTTTTACAGAATAAGGTGATTAAGCATGTAAATTTTTTGTGGAAAAACCACATGATGGAAGAGGCAACATGGGAATCTGATAATGCAATGAGGGATAAGTACCCCCATTTATTTGATAAATAAATAAATTGCGGGGACACGATTTTCTAAATGGGGGATGGATGTAATATCCCAAGTAATTAATGAATAATATATATTTTTATCTATGTCTATTAATGAACTAGATAGTGTTTTAGAGGCTTAAAATGAAAATAAATCCAATCTTAAGCATGGAATACACTAATATTTTTAAAAGATTGTTTTACTGCCTTTTGATGGAAAACCCT
Source organism: Viscum album (assembly GCA_963277665.1). NCBI lineage: Eukaryota > Viridiplantae > Streptophyta > Magnoliopsida > Santalales > Viscaceae > Viscum > Viscum album. The sequence goes on along the minus strand of OY728161.1, from coordinate 598,327,735 downwards.
TTTTAAATCTATCTTTTGACAATTTTATAAGCTATGTTTGTCAAAATAAACATATTTTTTATGATTGTGACATCAAAATTTACTTTTTGTGAATTTTTGGTATTTTTCAGACAATGTTCATTTTTTTAATGAATAGTGAAAAATACTGCATTTTAAATCAAAACTATTTTTTTATCTAATTTATATATATGATTAGATTATCTTTTGAATTTGTTTTGAAGTGGAATTATAATATATTTTTACCATTTAATCCAATGGTGGTCATTGGAATCAATTTCACTTTGAAATTGGACTTAAACTGGTGTCAATCTTTTGATATTTAATGTTTCATAAAAACACGCTATTTGTCATGACAGCGGGAATTAATTATTAAATTAATTAATGTGACTTATATGTTTTGAATTTTCTAAAATGGACTAAATTTTTGAATTCAGAATATCAAATATAGCTTAGGGTGAATTTTTTGTAATTTTCTGAAAAACTTCAATTTTTGATGAATAGTGAAACCACTATGTGGTACTTATAAAAACTGATTTTCCATTTAAATGAAATTTTTTCATCATTGTGTTTTAAATTTAAAAAATCCTACATACCTGGTTGTCATTAAGAAGTAAAATTTGGTTCAATTAGATTAAAATAAGTTTTTGGTGAATAGTAACTTATTAAGTTTTTAATCGCGATTAGTGGTAATTAGTGTAGTTTAGGATAAAAATAATGCTTTAATAAAATAAGATGAGCTTGACAAATGTCATACCCTTATTGGTTGTGTCATGGCCCACCCAGAAAAGCCATGGGACAACTTGGGGACCCCATGGACCCACATTGTTTGTGAAATGACATAAATAACTTTTTATTTAATGTAAATGTAAAAATGACACAAACATCATATGTTTTACAAAAACAATTTTTAAATGGGGATATAAAGATCTGATATTTAATTATAAATAGTAATTGGAAAGCTAATAAGATTTCCTACATCATAGTATTTTTTTTTATAATTTTTAGAATTTAAATAAATTAAATTATTTATGACATCATGATGATGCAACGATGACCTCATTATTTAACGATTTAAATAAAATAGAAAGATAATGTAATATCTAAAACCTACACAGGTCAAAAACCTATTGGTTGGGTAGATTTAGAAGCCTTATCATCTTATATTCTAAATATATCAATGTGGGACCTTATAAATTAGAACACTTTTTAAAATAAAATAATAGTTTCATGATTTCCAAAAGTGCCCCTCCTCTCCTCTTATAAAAGGACCCCATCTCTACCTCATTTCACACACTCCTCAAGCCTTTGGTCCAGAAATCCCCTGACCATTTACTCTATCCACATCCCTCTCCTCATCCTATAGGATTCACTTTGGGAAGAGTCTTTTCAAAGGAATCCTTTAGTCTCAAATCAAAAGGAGTTACACTTTTAAATGTAATTCATTCTCTCATGTTCATTTGTTTTATTTTGCTTCGCCAACCCCATAAACTATTTTTATTTACTTCTTTTGTAAGAACACCAGTATCTTCAATATAATAGGATGTTGTTCTGAAATTTATTCGAGCTACAATCTCACACAACTACATCAAATGGTTAAAGAACATACAGTTTCTGTGGATGGAAACATTCTGCAACCCGAAACGATGATTGTTCAATACTCATTTAACACCTTCAAAGGTGGCCATTATGATGTCACTATTTTTATATATGATATATAATATGTTTATTCTTTCCTTAAGATTATGTATTTTTCATTTATGGCATACCATTATTGTTTCCATTATGGGTAAACACGATATCTTCATTTTAGGAAGTGCAGACTACCACCCCCTGAAAGTGATTTGATTCGTTAATACCATATGTGGGATGTGTAAAGGATAAAGTTAATGATATTATATATATTATTATACTGGAATTATAATATACTTTTATATCATTATGATTCCATTCCAGAAATACAAAATAGAAATGGAAGTAGCGTTCATGCGTATGTACGACTTACCGTCTCTATGAATGGTGCATTTCATTTCTTACCACTAAATGTGATGTAATATTATAAATACATGTATATTCTGAATATATATGATATATATGATATCCAAATCATTAATATCATTCTGGATATAACGAACCTTTGACCAAATTAACAACATGTAAGTGCAAGAAGTCTATTTTTGACTTAAGAACCAAATACCGACAAAATAAACATTATTAACTTAAATGATTACATGTAACATCCCAAGTAAGTAATGAATAATAGATATTTTTATCTATATCTATTAATGAATTAGATAGTGTTTTAGAGGCTTAAAATGAAAATAAATCCAATCTTAAGCAAGGAATACACTAATATTCTTAAAAGATTGTTTTACTGCCTTATGATGGAAAACCCTTTTTAAATCTATCTTTTGACTATTTTATAAACTATGTTTGTCGAAATAAACTTATTATTTATGATTGGGACATCAAAATTTACTTTGTGTGAAATTTTGGTATTTTTCTGACAATGTTCATTTTTTAATGAATAGTGTAAAATACTGCATTTTACATCAAAACTTCTTTTTAATCTAATTTTTTTATATGATTATATTATCTTTTGAATTGGTTTTGAAGTAAAATTAGAATATATTTTCACCATTTAATCCAATGGTGGTCATTGGAATCAATTTCACTTTGAAATTGGACTTAAATTGGTGTCAATCTTTTGATACTTATTGTTTCATAAAAACACGCTATTTGCTCTGACAGCGGGAATTAATTATTAAATTAATTAATGTGACTTATATGTTTTGAATTTTTTAAAATAGACTTCATTTTTGAATTCTGAATATCAAATATAGCTTAGGGTGGATTTTTGGTAATTTTCTGAAAAACATCAATTTTTGATGAATAGTGAAACCACTAAGTGGTACTTATAAAAACTGATTTTTCCGTTTAAATGAAATTTTGCCATCATTGTGTTTTGAATTTCAAAAATCCGACATACATGGTTTTAATTAATAAGTAAAATGTGGTTCAATGAGATTAAAATAATTTTTTGGTAAATAGTAACTTATTAAGTTTTAATCGCGATTAGTGGTAATTAGTGTAGTTTAAGGTAAAAATAATGCTTTAATAAAATAAGATGAGCTTGACACATGACCTACACTAATTGGTTGTGTCATGGCCGACCATTACAAGCCATGGGTCAACTTGGGGACCCCATGGATCCACTTTAGTTGGGAAATGACATAAATAACTTTTTATTTAATGTAAAAGTAAAAATGACACAAACATAATATGTTTTACGAAAACAATTTTTACATGGGGCTATAAAGATCTGATTTTTGATTATAAATAGTAATTTGAAATCTAAAAAAATTTCCTACATCATAGTATTTGTTTTATAATTTTTATACTTTATATAAATTAAATTATTTATGACATCATGATGATGCAGCGATTACCTCATTATTTGACAATTTAAGTAAAATGGAAAGATAATGAAAAATATAAAACCTACAGATGGAGAAAACCAATTGGATGAGTGGATTTAGAAGGCTTATCACGTTATCCACGAATTACATCAATGTGGGGCCTTTTAAAACATAAACACATTTTAAAATAATGTAATATTTCTTTACTTTCCAAAAGTGCCCCTCCTCTCCTCTTATAAAAGGCCCCCACCTCTACCTCATTTCACACACTTCTCAAGCCATTGGCTCGGCCAACTCCTGCCCAGTTACTCTCTCCACGTACCTCTACTCATCCTAGAGGATTCCCTTTGGGAAGAATCCTTTCAAAGGAAGACTTTAAGCTCAAATCAAAAGGAGTTACACTTTTAAAGGTAATTTATTCTCTCATGTTCATTTGTTTTATTTTTCTTATCCAACCCCTTAAACTCTTTTTATTTACTTCTTTTGTAACAACACCAGTATCATAAATATACTAGGATGTTGAAATAATATTTATTTGAGCTACACTCTCACATAACTACATTAAATGGTTAAAGAACATACGGTTTCCGTGGATGGCGAAATTCTGCCTCCCGAAACGATGATTGTTCAATACTCATTTAACACCTTCAAAGGTGGCCATTATGATGTCACTATTTTTATATATGATATATAATATGTTTATGTTTTCCTTAATCTTATGTTTTTTTTCATTTTGGTCATACCTTTATGGTTTCCATTATGGGTAAACACGATTTCTTCATTTTAGAAAGTGCGGACTACCGCCCCCTGAAAGCTATTTGATTCGTTAATACCATATGTGTGATGTGTAAAGGATAAAGTTAATGAAATTATATATATTATTATACTGGAATTATAATATACTCTTATATCATTATGATTCCATTCCCGAAAATACGAAATAGAAATGGATGTAGCGTTCATGCGTACGTACGGCTTACCGTCTCCATGAACGGTGCATTTCATTTCTTACCTCTAAATGTGATGTAATATTATAAATACATGTATATGATGAATATATATGATATATATGTTATCCAAATTATTAATATCATTCTGGATATAACGAACCATTGACGAAATTAACAACATGTAAGTGTAAGAAGTCTATTTTTGACTTAAGAACCAAATACCGACAAAATGATCATTATTAACTTAAATGATTACATGATGTTCATAACATAGTATAAAAGGAATAATTAACTTGAAAAAGGTTCATAAGCAAGTAGATATTATATCATGTTTAATATTCAAGAGATTAAAGAAAGGTCGGGTCATGTCGGATATGAGGTATGGGACTTCGTCTCAATCTCCTTTCATTGAGGCATATTTTATTTTATACACAGCTTTCTTTTATACGGTGTATAAACCCCTTTGACTTTTACGTTTATTCAAAAGGAATATTTGTTATACGATGCGTTTACTAAACGACAAAAGGGAATGTTTTTGTCGTACGTATGCGGCGACAACGACTTCTCCGCCGTCGTGACCGTTATTTGAGTTTGGGCTTCCTCTACAAGCCATACCTTCTTTTTAAAAGATCAATTAATACCATGTTTTAATTTTCCTTTTATTTTGGTATTGAAAATGGTTTTCACAATGTTTTTTGTGTTGTATTGATATCTTGTGAATTAAACATGGAAATTTTATTTTTCCTTTATGCATGTTTTATGTGATATGATTATGTTGAGGTTCTTGGGCATTATTATTAATACGGGTGGTTCCGTGATAAACTAAGGGCGGGTGAGCCCGATAAAGCTCTCCAATGCATTGCGAAACGCGAAGGAGTGAAACGTTAAGGTTTCTCCGAAGAGATTTTAGAAAATATACTGTGATGGGTATTCCAAATGTAACCAAGAGGGTTACTCCCTACGTAAGAATGTTATGAATGCCTCAAGTTACCTTTATGTCTTATGATTTCAATGATTTACTCATGATTTGATGAGGTATGTTAATGTGCTTATGTTTTATGGGTAAAGTATGATTTCACTATTATGTATATATGTACCCATGTTTCCGTTCCATGTTTTTATAACCCATATGGAGCTTTTTATGCTCATCCAAAGTTTTTTTTGAAATTTTTTTCACAGGTCGAGGGAAAGGTACATGATATGATGATAGTGTCAAGGAAGTGTCAAAAATGAATCCATGTTTTATTTTAAATATTTTTCCATTTATGGGAATGAAGAAAACTATCTTTATGTAACCACTTTGTTTATACATGGAATGTAATGCAAGTTTAATGATCTAATTCTCTAAAACTCAAAACCCGAAAAGATCCTCATTTTGTAATATTGTCATAACTCATGATTAGGTAAGGTTTAAGGCTGGGTCCATATAGTTGGTATCAAAGGTCGGTTTAGATAACTTTAGGAGTCATAATTCTATTAAATTATTATCCATTTTTTTTTGAAATGATATAGCATTTGAATATTAACATGTTGCTTCATCTAAGACATGTTTGTTCAGAATGGTTTTCCACAGAGGAAACAGGGAATCCGTGCTAGGAAGGCATACAGAAGGAAATAACCTTCCGAATCAGCATCCAGAAATGGTTGGAATTGGAACTGAACAGTTTGTTGCAGTAATGGCGCAGTTGAATCAAGCGATAAATGGTGGTGGTATCCATGCACGAGATCAGCCAGATCAACCGTAGAGGAACATGTCAGTGGTGGAACATTTCATGAGGCAACATCCACCATCATTCAGAGGATCATCTGACCCTGTGCTAGCTGAAGGGTGGATTAATGCACTGCAGAATATTTTTGATGTCATGGGGTGTTCAGACAATCAAAAGGTTAGTCTTGCTATTTACCGTTTTGAGGGTGAAGCAGATCAGTGGTGGTCTATGGTTAAAAATATCAGGGACACCGATGAGATTGATTCTCTTGACTGGGATGAATTCAAAGGTATGTTTCTTGAGAAGTATTTCCCTAAGTCTGTTCGAATTAGGATGGAAAATCAATTTTTGGAATTGAGGCAAGAGGAAGACTTAGTGGCTACCTATGAAGAAAGGTTCACTCGATTGGCAAGGTATGCTCCAAATTTTTTCCGAGACCTTGATAGTAAAATCAATAGTTTTTACTCAGGATTAAATCCAAAATATAGAAGGGCATTAGCTTCTCGTGAGTTTAAGTGTTATCAAAATCTTGTTCGATGTGCTGAGAAGGTGGAAATGTAGTTTTCCGATGACCAAGTGTTCTATAACAACCAACATAAGAAGAGACCGAGGTGGCAGGAGAAAGGAAAGAATTCTTCAAAAAAGTCTGATGGTAAGAAACTAAGTTTCCAGTTTGTGATAAATGTGGAAAAAGGCATGCTAGGGAATGTCTTATGAATTTTGGAAAGTGCTACCGATGTGGTAAGATGGGACATAAGGCTCGTGATTTTACTGAAAAGGATCAAGGTGAAGGTATGACCAAATTTGATTTACAGTTAGTGAAATGTTATAAGTGAAATGAGATGTGTCACTATGGAAATGAGTGTCCGACAAAGAGATTGAGTGATGCGAAGCAGTTAGACTACAAGCAGAAAGGGGTGGGGAAATCTTTTGAAACTACTTCAGAAGATTTCGGGCCATCAAATGAAGTTGTATCAGGTACTTAGTTTGTTTTTTCAGATTATGATAGTGTGTTGTTTGATTCGGGGTCTACACATTCTTTCATCTCTGAAAACTTTTCTAGTAAAATGGGAATACCATCTCAAGAAATGACTCCTAAATTTTTGGTAAAAACACTTTGGGGAAATGTTGAGGCAAAAAGAATTTATAAGAATCTTCCTATCCTTATCTGTGGAAAGAACCTACTTGAAAACCTTATTGTTCTACCTCTAGTAGAGTTTGATGTTATCCTGGGTATGGATTGACTCTCTATTTACCATAATAAGATTGACTATAGACCTAAAGAAGTTTCTTTTCAGAAAGACATTCAGTTTGTTTACAATAATGAACCCGTACTTTTGATAACATATCAAGAGGCCGAGAAACTTGTAAAATATGGAAATGAATGTTACCTTGCACACGTCGTTGAAAATAAAAGAACTGTTCAGATTAATGATGTGCCAGTGGTAAATGAGTATCCTGATGTCTTTCCTGATGAGTTTCCTGGAATAATACCAGATCGGGAAGTTGAGTTTACTATTGACTTAGTTCCTGATTCTAAGCCAATTTCAAAGCCCCCTTATCGAATGGCACAAATTGAACTTTTAGAGTTGAAGGAGAAATTGCAAGATTTATTAGATAAAGGTTTCATTAGACCTAGCACATCACCATGGGGTGGTCCTGTTTTATTTGTTAAAAAGAATGATGGTTCTATGAGACATTACATTGATTATAGAGCCTTGAATAACATCACTGTTAAGAACAAATATCCTTTGCCTCATATCGATTATTTGTTTGATCAGCTCCAGGGAGCTCAGATTTTTTTCAAAGATTGACCTGAGATCGGGGTACCATCAGCTGAAGGTAAAGGAGGCAGATATTCCAAAGACCGCATTCCGTACGAGATATGGCGATTATGAATTTGTAGTAATGCCTTTTGGGCTAACCAATGCACCTGCTGTATTCATGGACATAATGAATAGAATTTTCCATGAGTTCTTGGCTAAGTTTGTGGTGGTTCTCATTGATGATATATTGAAGTTTTCTAAAAGTAAAGAGGAGCATGAAAGACATTTAAGGGTTATCTTGCATACCATAAAAGAAAATAAATTGTATGGGAAATCCAGCAAGTGTGAGTTTTGGTTGAAACAGATTTAATTCCTTGGTCACATTGTTTCTAAAGATGGAATAACTGTTGATCCTGCAAAAACAAAACTTTTGGAAGAATGGCCAAGACCCACAAATGTAACCGAGATTCGTAGCTTCCTTGGTTTGGAAGGCTATTACCGATGGTTTGTTATAAATTTTTCATTGTTATCTAGTCCAATGACTAAGCTAACTCGGAAGGGTGTTAAGTTTATCTGGACAAAATAATGTGATAATTGTTTTCAGGAATTGAAAAGAAGATTGGTGAATGCTCCAGTTTTGGCACTACCTTCCAGGAATGGTGAGTTTGTTATATACAGTGATTCTTCATTGAAAGGACTTGGTTGCATCCTAATGCATAATGATCAGGTAATTGCTTATGCTTCACGACAGTTGAAAACTCAGGAGGTAAATTCCCCTACACATGATTTGGAATTAGCTGCTTTTGTTTTTGCTTTAAAAATTTGGAGACATCATTTGTATGGAGTAAAGTGTGAAATATATACTGATCACAAAAATTTAAAGTATATATTCACTAAGAAAGAGTTAAACATGAGACAGAGGAGATGGATAGAATTAATCAAGTATTATGATAGTAAAATTCAATAACATTCGGGAAAAGAAAATAAAATGGCTGATGCTTTGAGTCGAAAAAGTAATGCTTCATTAACAATGTTGCGTTTGGAACGTGATCCTTTTGTTAAGGATTTTATGAACTTTGGCATATAAGGTTTCGGTGCAGGAAGTCCTTATATTTTGTTTCAGGTATCAGTGAGATCTTCTCTATCAGATAGAATCAAGAAAGCACATAAGAAAGACAATGAGTTGCAGAAAAAGGTAAAGTTAGTTCAGAAAGTTATGTTTCATGAATTCAACATTGATATTGAGTGTGTTTTGAGATTTGGGAAGAGATTGTGTGTGCCTTGTGATTCAAAGTTGAAGATAGAGTTGTTATGTGAAGTTCATAGTTCTCCATTTTCAGTTCATCCGGGCAGTACTAAGATTTATAGAGATCTGCGGGAGTATTACTGGTGGGCTGGAATGAAAAGAGATATTTCTGATTTTACTGTGAAGTGATTGACTTGACAGCAGGTTAGAGCAGAGTGGCAGTTACCGAAAGGGATGCTTCAGCCTTTACCAGTGCCAGAGTGGAAATGGGAGAATATATCCATGGACTTTTTTTGTTGGATTACTGAATACATCTCGAGGTAATAATGCAATATGGGTTATTGTTGATCGTTTGACCAAGTCTGCTCATTTCCTTGCTATAAAATATAGTTTCTCTCTTGATCAACTTTCCCGTTTGTATCTTAAAGAGATAGTCAGGTTACATGGAGTTCCTCTCTCCATTATATCGGATCGTGATCCCAGGTTTACATCTAACTTTTGGAAAGGCCTTCCGAAGTCGTTGGGTACTGAATTACATTTTAGTACAGCTTTTCATCCTCAATCAGATGGGCAGTCAGAACGAACAATTACGACATTGTAGGATATACTACGAGCTGGTTCTATGGATTATCAGGGAAGTTGGTACCAACATCTTTCTTTGGTTTAGTTTTCTTATAATAACAACTTTCATTCCAGTATACAGATGCACCATTTCAGGCATTATATGGGAAGCGGTGTTGAACTCCAGCTTTCTGGGATGAAGTTGGTGAAAAGAAGTTGATGGGACCAGAATTGGTAGAAGAGTTGGCAGAAAAAGTTCAGCTGATTCAGAAACACATGAGAACAGCTCAGAGCTGGCAGAAGAGTTATGCTGATAACCGGAGGAATGATCTATCTTTCGAGGATGGTGATCATGTTTTTCTCAAGGTTTCTCCTTGGAAAAGTGTGATGATATTTGGTAAGAAATGAAAGTTGAGTCCACGGTTCATTGGACCATACGATATTCTGGATAGAGTTGGATCAGTTTCATACTGAGTGGCATTACCTCCGAGTTTATCTCAGGTACACAATGTTTTTCATGTTTCGATGTTGAGAAAGTATATGCCAGATCCATCTCATGTTTTGAGTCCAGAGGTAGTTCAGCTGGAAGAGAACATATCTTATGAGGAACAACCGGTCTAGATTATTGACCATAGGGAGCAAGTGTTACGGAATAAGGTGAGTCACCAGGTAAAGGTTTTGTGGAAAAACCACATGATTGAAGAGGCAACATGGGAATCTAAAAATGCAATGAGGGATAAGTACCCCCATTTATTCGATAAGTAAATAAATTGCGGGGAAAAAATTTTCTAAAGGGGGGAAGGATGTAACATCCCAAGTAAGTAATGAATAATAGATATTTTTATCTATTTCTATTAATTAATTAGATAGTGTTTTAGAGGCTCAAAATGAAAATAAATCCAATCTTAAGCATGGAATACACTAATATTCTTAAAAGATTGTTTTACTACCTTGTGATGGAAAACCCTTTTTAAATATATCTTTTGACAATTTTATATACCATGTTTGTCAAAATAAACATATTATTTATGATTGGGACATCAAAATTTACTTTGTGTGAATTTTTGGTATTTTTCTGACAATGTTCATTTATTAATGAATAGTGGAAAATACTGCATTTTACATCAAAACTGCTTTTTAATATAATTTATTTATATGATTATATTATCTTTTGAATTGGCTTTGAAGTAAAATTATAATATATTTTCACCATTTAATCCAATGGTGTTCATTGGAACCAATTACACTTTGAAATTGGACTTAAATTGGTGTCAATCTTTTAATACTTATTGTTTCATAAAAACACGCTATTTGCTCTGACAGTGGGAATTAATTATTAAATTAACTAATGTGACTTATATTTTTTTAATTTTTTAAAATAGACTTCATTTTTGAATTCGGAATATCAAATATATCTTAGGGTGGATTTTTGGTAATTTTCTAAAAAACTTCAATTTTTGATGAATAGTGAAACCACTAAGTGGTACTTATATAAACTGATTTTTCCATTTAAATGAAATTTTTCCATCATTGTGTTTCGAATTTCAAAAATCTGACATACATGGTTGTCATTAATAATTAAAATGTGGTTCAATGAGATTAAAATAATTTTTTGGTGAATAGTAACTTATTATGTTTTAATCGTGATTAGTGGAAATTAGTGTAGTTTAACGTAAAAATAATGTTTTAATAAAATAATATGAGATTAACATATGTACTACCCTCATTGGTTGTGTCATGGCCGACCATGAAAAGCCATGGGTCAACTTGGGGACCCCATGGATCCACATTGGCTGTGAAATGACATAAATAACTTTTTATTTAATGTAAAAGTAAAAATGACACAAACATAATATATTTTACGAAAACAATTTTCACATGGGGTTATAAAGATCAGATTTTTGATTATAAATAGTAATTGGAAAGATAAAAAGATTTCATACATAATAGTATTTTTTTATAGTTTTTAGACTTTAAATAATTTAAATTATTTATGACATCATGATGATGCAGCGATGACCTCATTATTTAACGATTTAAGTAAAATGGAAAGATAATGAAAACTCTAAAACCTACACATGTCCAAAACCAATTGTATGAGTGGATTTAGAAGCCTTATCACCTTATCAACTAATTACAATTATTTGGGACCTTTTAAAACAGAAACACATTTTCAAATAAAGTAATATTTCTTTACTTTCCAAAAGTGCCCCTCCTCTCCTCTTATAAAAGGCCCCCACCTCTACCTCATTTCACACACTCCTCAAGCCTTTGGCTCGGCCAACTCCTTCCCATTTCCTCTCTCCACATCACTCTCCTAATCCTAGAGGATTCTATTTTGGAATAATCCTTTCAAAGGAACCTTTAGGCTCAAATCAAAAGGAGTTACACTTTTAAAGATAATTCATTCTCTCATGTTCATTTGTTTTATTTTGCTTCTCCAACCCCATAAACTCTTTTTATATACTTATTTTGTAACAACAGCAGTATATTCAATATACTAGGATGTTTTTATAAGATTTATTTGAGCTACACTCTCACACAACTACATCAAATGGTTAAACAACATACAGTTTCCGTGGATGGTGAAATTCTGCCTCCCGAAATGATGATTGTTCAATACTCATTTAACACCTTCAAAGGTGGCCATTATGATGTCACTATTTTTATATATGATATATAATATGTTTATATTTTCCTTAAACTTCTGTTTTTTTCATTTTGGGCTTACCTTTATGGTTTCCATTATGGGTAAACACGATATCTTCATTTTAGGAAGTGCGGACTACCGCCCCCTGAAAGTGATTTGATTCGTTAATACCATATGTGGGATGTGTAAAAGATAAAGTCAATGATATTATATATATTATTATATTTAATTACAATATACTCTTATATCATTATGATTCCATTCCAGAAAATACGAAATAGAAATGGAAGTAGCATTCATGCGTACGTAAGACTTACCGTCTCCATGAACGGTGCATTTCATTTCTTACCTCTAAATGTGAGGTAATTTTATAAATTCATGTATATGATGAATATATATGATATATATGTTATAGAAATAATTAATATCATTCTGGATATAACGAACCTTTGACCAAATTAACAACATGTAACTGTAAGAAGTCTATTTTTTACTTAAGAACCAAATACCGACAAAATGAACATTATTAACTTAAATGATTACATGATGTTCATAACATAATATAAAAGGAATAATTAACTTGAAAAAGGTTTATAAGCAAGTAGAGATTAACTCAAGTTTATTATTCAGGAGATTAAATTACGGTTGGGTCAAGTCGGATACGAGGTATTGGACTTCATCTCAATCTCCTTTCATTGAGGAATATTTTATTTTATACACAACTTTATTTTATACAGTGTATAAAACCCTTTCACTTTTAAGTTTATTCAAAAGGAATATTTTTTATACAAAGCATTTACTAAACGACAAAAGGGAATGTTTTTGTCGTACGTATGCGGCAACAACGACTTCTCCGCCGCCGTGACCGTTATTTGAGTTTCGACTTCCTCTACAAGCCATACATTCATTTTAAAAAAAATAAATACCATGTATTACTTTTCATTTTATTTTGGTATTGAAAATGGTTTTCACAATGTTTTTTGTGTTTTATTGATATCTTGTGATTGAAATGTGGAAATGTTATGTTTCCTTTATGCATGTTTTATGTGATATGATTATGTTGAGGTTCTTGGGAATTATCATGAATACGGGTGGTTATGTGATAAACTAAGGGCGGGTGAGCCCGATATAGCTCTCCAATGCATTGGGTAACACGAAGGAATGAAACGTTATGGTTTCTTCGAAGAGATTTTAGGGATTATACTATGATGGGTATTCCAAACGTAACCAAGAGGGTTACTCCCTACGTAAGAATGTTATGAATGCCTCAAGTTACCTTTATGTCTTATGATTTCAATGATTTACTCAGGATTTGATGAGGTATGTTAATGTGCTTCTGTTTTATGGGTAATGTATGATTTCACTCTTATGTATATATGTACCCATGTTTCCTTTCCATTTTTTATAACCCATACTGAGCTTTTTATGCTCATCCCAAGTTTTTTTTTGAAATGTTTTTCACAGGTCAAGGGAAAGGTACATGATATGATGATAGTGTCAAGGAAGTGTCCAGAATGAATCCATGTTTTATTTTAAATATGTTTCCATTGATGGGAATGAAGAATACTATCTTTATGTAACCACTTTGTTTATATGAGGAATGTAATGCAAGTTTTATGATCTAATTCTCTAAAACTCTAATCCCGAAAAGATCCTCAATGTGTAATCTTGTAATAACTCAAGATTAAGTATGGTTTAAGGCTGGGGCCTTATATTACATGATGTTCATAACATGGTATAAAAGTAATAATGAACTTGAAAAGGGTTCTTAAGAAAGTATAGATTAACTCAAGTTTATTATTCAAGAGATTAAAGAACGGTCGGGTCAAGTCTGATACGAGGTATGGGACTTCGTCTCAATCTCCTTTCATTGAGCCATATTTTGTTTTATACACAACCTTCATTTATACGGTGTATAAAACCCTTTGACTTTTACATTTACACAAAAGGAATCTTTTTTATACGAAGCGTTTACTAAACGACAAAAGGGAATGTTTTTGACGTACGTATGCGACGACAATGACTTCTTCGCCGTCGTGACCGTTATTTGAGTTTCAGCTTCTTCTACAAGCCATACCTTCTTTTTAAAAGAAAAATAAATACCATGTTTTACTTTTCTTTTATTTTGGTATCGAAAATGGTTTTCATAATGTTTTTATATCAATGTGTTGTATTGATATCTTGTGATTGAAAGGTGGTAATGTTATGTTTCCTTTATGCATGATTTATGTGATATGATTATGTTGAGGTTCTTGGGCATTATTATGAAAACAGGTGGTTCAGTGATAAACTAAGGTCGGGTGAGCCCGATATAGCTCTCCAATGCATTGGGTAACATGGAGGAGTGAAACGTTAAGGTTTCTCCGAAGAGATTTTAGGGAATATACTGTGATGGGTATTCCAAATGTAACCAAGAGGGTTACTCCCTACATAAGAATGTTATGAATGCCTCAAGTTACCCTTATGTCTTATGATTTATATGATTTATTCATGATTTGATTAGGTATGTGAAAGTGCTTATGTTGTATGGGTAAAGTAGGATCTCATCCTTATGCATATATGTACCCATGTTTCCTTTCCATATTTTTATATCCCTTACTGAGCTTTTTATGCTCAACCCAAGTTTTTTTGAAATATTTTTCACAGGTCAAGGGAAAGGTACATGATATGATGATAGTGTCAAGGAAGTGTCAAGAAAGAATCCATGTTTATTTTAAATATGTTTCCATTTATGGGAATGAAGAATATTATCTTTACGTATCCACTTTGTTTATATGTGGAATGTAATGAAAGTTTTATGATCTAATTCTCTAAAACTCTAAACCTGAAAAGATCCTTAATATGTAATCTTGTAATAACTCAAGGTTAAGTAAGGTTTAAGGCTGGGGCCTTATACATTAGTCCATGAATATTAGCTAAATAATTTTTAAATAAATGAGTGAGTTAAAATGTCTCTCTCATTGTTTTAAATAAACCTTATGTGTCGACATAAGGATGTATAAAAGATATGAATTAATATAATAATCTATTTTTAGTTTAATTAAATTAATTTCATTACATATATTATTTTTTAATTTTTATCAATTATATAATTACCATAAATGCTTATTTAATAGTGATGAAATATATCTAAAATTAATATATAAAATATAACAATAGATATTATAAATATATAATGTAATATAATTAGAATGACATAATTTTTTAGATGAAATTTTTAGATGAATATGAAATATTAGTGTTGTGTTAAATGTTTAATAATGCAAAACAATATTTTTTTTTGTATTTTAAGTCAAATTAAATAAATACTATCAAAATAGAAATTAATTATATTTTATCAAAATCATATTTTATTAAAATATTTAAAAATAATAAAATGTATACATTGGATAAATTGGTTATTTTTTTTTCTCTAATGTAACCCACTATCCATTTCTTAATTGGTTTTCACCTTATATGTAATATTATAACACTTTAATTGGGAAAATGATCATAAATCAGTAGATGTTAAAATAGTTCAAATAGAAGACTATAGAAAAATGTAAGGATTGAAAACCCACATACACATTTAGAAATTGTATTTTTTAGGTTATCAAATAAGAATAAAAAGTTATCTATAAAAAATTATCCACTCAAAATTACATTTCTAAAATAATTAATATTTTGGATTTTATTCATTTATGAAATTAAAAGAGTGTGAGTCCCCTAAATTATAAAAGAGAATCATTAATTTTTGTTATTAATAATTTTTTGAGCATTATGTATAAAAAAACCAAAAAATATTTATCTTCCCAACTCCATAATATGCATTATATATGGTTTTTTACCAAAAATATAAACCCTAAATATCGTAAGAGGAGATCTAATGAAGTTGTTTCAAAGAATAGGTAATCGCATTCACTGATCACTAATTTTTTTATTATATTGGTTCCTTATATAAATCTATTAAAATTTTCATAAAATATTAAGTATAGTTTCATAAATTTATAGAAAGTTTATTCTGATTATAAAACAACCAATTTTCACCAACAATCTATCAAATGGGATGTGCAATTATATTTCCTGGATACGTAGAGCTTACCATTTCCACATACCGACACAATTAATTTTAAATCAGCACATTTAAAGGATGATAATTATTTGATTAATTTAGTTGTGAAATAATTATTCTTATTAAATGATAATATCATAACTACCCTATTATGTTCCATTTTGTAAGACAACAATAATGTCGCTGGTGCGTATGTGCAGACTATCGACGCCACTATATTATGTGATTATTTTCATTTTTATTTTAATTATACGAAAATAATTGAATATTTATTGATAAATTTGATACATAAAATATATTAACGATACAGTAAATTGGAATTATTATTAACCATTCATTCATTCTATCAATCAATAAGTATGAACTGTGTTCATGCATACATATGACCAACCATCTCCAAGAATAGTGTAATTCATTTTTCAATATAATTATTATAAGAATGAATATAAATATTTATATAATGAATATATATGATTTTATGACATTATTATCATTCTAAATATTATTTTACCATGATAAAATTACATGTACCAATGCTATTGAATAAAATAATAAAATAAAATTGTATCATTTATTACCGGAAGCAATGATTTCAGTAATGAATTGTTTATAAACACGTGATAATGGATTATAATTAAATATGGTATTGTATTATATATAGTAATATGGTTTTATATAATATTTCTAATAATTATATAGTTATAAATTAGGAATTTATAATGTTTATGAAATATGTTCGACCTTATTTAAGTCTATGTTGTTATAATCTAAATGTATATCAGGATTTCTTATGTATATGTTCTAATGGAGTTATTGTATGATATATCTATATATAAACCCCAAAAATTTATAATGCCATTTTTTTCATTTAAATATATTGAAATAATATTCATCACCTTATGTACTCAGTATATTTAGTTTTTTAATAATAATTTTCATTATTTTTCTCTTTAGTCGAAAGAAATTCATTTATGTTAATTTTTGTGAAAAGGTTTTCAAGGATTTTTTTATGTTTTTATATGATTTTTTTATATCATTTTTTCACATTTTTGTATTTATATTAAACATTAATTAAAAATTAATATTTTTGTTAATTTTTAAACAAGGTATTTTTACCTTTTTAGTAAACTGCGAAAGGAGTTTTGTTATCATATACAACATGAATGGAATTTCACATCCTCTTGATTAATACATAATTTAAAGCATCCATTCAAATTTTCCAATAATATTTTCAAAGAAAATGGTTTCATTAATAATTTATATGCTTTTATATTTCAAAATGATATTCTCATATTAAAAATTCTATTATAACCAAATGATGCTCCATGGATATTTTAATATCATTTTTCATTCGTGATAAGATCCGTTATGTTAAACAATACTTACATGAAATATGATTTAATTATACAATCAAAATTCATTCTCTAGACATATTATGATGATGGGTATTTATTAATGATTGTATGAAACCCATCAGCATTACATGGGTTAATTAATTTATGAAACTGTGTTTTTTCAATGAGCTATCCTTTTGTGAAGTGATGAAATATTTATGAATCATATTTTATTTTCATGGGAAATGATATCATTAATGTTTTATCATATATTGGAATTAATATCTAATATTATCATTATGTGATATTTTTGAATGAGATTATATATCCCACAAAATATTTAGGTAAAAAATGATATCTTGTGTAATAAATAAGATTGAAATAGGCAGTATACCCAGTTCAATAAGGGAAATTATTTCCTATGATAGTCTTGAAAGGGATCATTGAAAACTAGGATGGTTTGGAGAGTGAACTAGATTTACTAAGATAGTGTTAGTAACAATCCAAGCTTCCATAATACATTTCTCTTTAAATTATACAATAGCTTCTCTTGCATGCAACATCGAGTTCAAACAAACCACAACCTATCAAAGTAGCTGTTATGAATAGTAATACACATTTTTTAATTTTTTTTAATTTCATATTTCAAAATGTACTTACTTTTTGGATTATTAATATTGAAATTAGCTTAGGGTGAATCATTGTTATTTATTTGAAAACATTAAATTTTTTATGAATAGAGAAAAACACTAAGATATTGTTTAAAACTAAATTTTTATTTAAAAAATAGTTTATTTTAATTAAATTTATTTTAGGTCAAAATAGATACATAATACCTATATATGTTCAATCTAATTCACTGGATTCATTTTATAATAAGTTTAGATATATAAAAATTTTATTGAACATTTTTACCTTCTTTTACCCACCTCTTAGGTGCTTTTGCAAATTTGCATATAACATAATTTTACTGATTCTGTAAGTAGAATTTAAAAAATCTAAGAGACATGGATGATATTGGTATGTAAAATGTAGTTCAATAAGATGAAAATAATTTTTGGTTTATAGTAATTGTTGACTTTTATTTACCACGGTTAAAAACAAATTGGGTAATTAAATGTTAAAATTTAATTATTAGTACCATAAAACATGACCTAATTCTATTGAATTGGTTTATGTGGACCAAAATTAACCTTAGGAATAATATATGATCTATTATGTACACATGGATTAGATTTGGACAATTATTATAATTTTATTTAAAGAATAGTTATATTAGTTAAAATAAATGTTTAATAACTAATTCATTTTCAATATATAGTTATACATAAGATAAATTTGACTGTAAATATTAATTATAAAGATAAATATATTTCAAACATAATTTTATTTATTTTATAATATTTATTCATTAAATAATTTAATTTATTTATGACATGATGATGAAGCTCTAATTTACTTATTGATGGATGATTAAAATAGTTGATAATATAAATATCCAAATAAATGTACATTGAGACTTCTAATTAATTACACTGATTTTATAAGTTCATATTACATGTTATGTTTCATTAAATGAATTTTTTTCTATGTAATAATGCTGTTATGAATTTAACAAAAACAAAATAACAAATAGCGTCAAAATTGACATTAACGTGTTTTTAAAACAAATATTATATTATTAATAGATATTATATTAATAAATATCTATGCATAAGCCAAAGGACATAGATAAAGTTATATATATAAATAATTAACCACATGGAGTTCTCTTGGATATTTATAGTATGTTTATTAACCATATAATATAAAAAATACAATGAGACATGGTAAATGTCAATACAATTAATTAAGAGTTAAATTTAAATGATAAGGTTAATATAGTGATCCAAACCAGTCTAAAACCTTTTGGATGAGTGGTTTTAAACAGATCACCATATTATCCTAGAAATAAATAATTTTGGATCCATTAGAAACTGAAAATTATTTTATTATAAAATAATATTTCTAGGCTTTCCCACGGTGCCCCTCACCCCTCTCATAAAAGGGCACTTCCCCTTCTGCCAAATTCACACAGTCAAAAACATTTGTATCGGCCAAAACCAGAAAAAATATCCTACCAACTACCCTAAATTTATCCTATAGTAATTAATTTAGTCATAAATCCATCCTATGGAGCCCTTTTATCAAATAAAAATAAAGAACCCAAAGAAGAGGTAAAAATGTCATCACCTTTTTTATGTTTTTTTCTTCCTCTACTTACTCTTTCATTGTTGTTTCCATTAATAAATAATAACTCACGTATCTTCTATATATTTTTATGTTATTATATAAATGTTACAACCATATTAATTAGTATATCTATCCTATAAACTAAAAAGTCACCATATGTGCATGCATACGGATTACCGTATCCACGCCGTGGTGTAGTTTGTGATTCAAACACTTCATCATTTGCATCGGTATAATAATGAGTATAAATGATGTAATTAATGAATATAAAATGATAATTATTATGAATATATATTATATACCAACCAATTATACACGATTTTAATATCAAAAGAATGATATTGTCACTCATGCGTACGTTCGGATTACCTTCTCCCAAGTGTTTCTCCCTGGGAAGCCCTTTTCCTTTTTTTTAAAAAGATAGAAGGATATATGAGGTTGTTCATTGAATACAGGGAGATCAATGATATAAAAATAAACAACATGTATCCCCTACCTCACATTGATGATTTATTCAACCAACTTCATGTAGCTCAATATGTTTCAAAAATTGACCTATGATCTGGATATCATCAATTGTGTTTAATGAAGGAAGACATTTTGGAAACATCATTTCGATCCAGGAATGGGAATTAAGAGTTTACAGTAATGCCTTTTGGGATGACTAATTCACCCTTTGTTTTTATAGATATAATGAACAAATTTTTCAGGGAATATATTGAAGAATATTTAGTGGTATTTATTGATGATATCCTGGTATACTCTAAAATATATTATGATCATAAAAATCACATGCACACCATTATGAAAACCCTCATAAGAAATGAATTATACAGGATGTTTAGCGAGTGTGAATTATAGATTCTGGAGATTTCATTTCATGGAAATATTTTCTCTAAAGATGGAATCTATATTGATCTTTATAAGACATGAGCAATCCAAGAATGGCCAACACCGATAAGTATAACTGAGGAACTCAATTTTATTGCTTTAGAATGTTATTAACAGTGTTTTGTCCAGAATTTTTCCCGATTGGATAACCCATTAAACAAGATTACATATAAAGGGGTTAAATTTGTTTGGAAAAATAGTGTAAATAATTTTTTTTTATAATTGAAGGGTACATTATTCAATGAACCAATATTTTCTCTACCATCAGGTAATTCTGGGTTTGTTAATTATAATGATGCATCAAAGAAATGTCTTGGTTGTATCCTTATGCATAATGATGGAGTTATTTCCTATGCATCACGATAGCTAAAAAATCATGAGAAAACCTATCCCAATCATGATCTTGAATTCGAAGCTATAATAATTTCTTTGAAGATATGGAGAAGATACCTCTATGGTGAAAAAATGTGAGATATATACAGATTATAAGAGATTGGAGTATATATTTTCCCAGAATTAACTCAACCTAAGGCAAATGAGATGGATTCACTACCACCCAGGGAATGAAAATAAGGTTGAATATGCTTTGAGTAGAAAGGATCATTGAGTTTTGAACAATATGAGAGTTGAAAGAGATTCTATTTTCATGGATCAAGTGAAAATGGATTTGAGAATAATCGTGGAAGGTGGATCATCTTTAAATTTTCATATTGTATCCAAACCATCATTACTAAAAATGATAAAAAGTTCTCAGACTGATGATGGGGAATTTCAAATAAAAATTATATCTCTAAATGATGGGAGATTGATTAACACTGTATATAATTATGGAATTTTGAAATTTGGTAAGAGAATTCTTGTTTCTAACATACATGATATAAAATGGGGATTGATAGATGTTTCCCATAGTTCCAATTTCCCTATACACCATGGGAGACACATGATTTATATAGATTTGGAGGATCATTTTTGGTGTGACAACATTAAGATAGAGATAACTGATTTTGTTTCAAGATGTATGGTTTTTAAACCATTGAAAGATGGAAGGGAACATCATATAGGATTAATGAAAACTCTCCCATACATGAGTGTAAATGGGATAATATTACGAAGGAATTTATCATGGGACTACCGAAGACTCCTATAAGGAATGATGCAATATGGATCATTGCCGATCATCTTAAAAATTTATCACATTTTCTTCCTATAAGAGAAAATTTAACACTTGAAAGTTTAGAAAAACTATATATTCATGAAGTTATAAGACTTCATTGAGTACCCTTATCGATTGTTTCGTACCGGGATCAACGTTTCACTTCACAATTTTGGAAAAGTCATTAGAAATCCTTGGATTCTAAGCTTTGTTTTAGAATTTCCTACCACCCTCATACTGATGGACAATAAGAACAGACTATTGAAACCATTGAGGACATGTTGAGATCTTTTTAACATAACTTTCAACATATGGGGGATCAATATTTACCTCTGGTATTATTTTACTATAACAATAGCTTCCATTCACGTATTAATATGGCACCTTATGAAGTGTTATATGGAAATAGATGTCACATACATACCTATTGGGATGATGTTGGTGAATGAAATCTTGTAGGCCCAGAACATGTTGAGGAAACGACGGAAAATGTGATGGTTATACAAACCCAAATCAAAGAATCTCAATGTATGAAGTAGAGCTATGCTGATAACTGATGGAAGGATTTGAAATTTTGGGTAGGAGATCGAGTTTTTGTGGAGGTATCTCCATGGATGGGAATTATGCAATTCGGTAAGATGGGTAAATTAAGTCCCAGGTACATTTTACCTTACGAAATTCTAGAACGAATTGGGGTTGTAGCTTACCGTTTGGAAATGCCTCCAAGTCTCTCCAAAGTAATTGATCTGTTCCACGTATCACTGTTGAGAAAAAACATGGTTGACCCAACGCATGTACTCACCGATTAGAAATTAGAACTTGAACTGATCTGTCTTATTGCAAAGAGCCTATCAAGATTCTTGAGACAAGAGAACAAGTGTTGAGAAACCGGACAACTCGTCGGGTAATGTTCTATGGAGAAACCATAAGATGGAAGAGGCAACGTGGGAACCTGAGGAACATATGATGATGACCAATAAAATTATTTTTTATTATGTAATATTCTAGAAATTTCAAGAACAAAATTATTTTGTTAAGGGGAGAATGCAACACCCCCAGCATCCACGGTAGGTTTCTCATTGAATCATACAATTTCTTGTGTTGTGCGCAACTTCGAGTTCAAGCACATCACAAAAAATCAAACACTCATTAATGAATAGTAATACCAACATTTTATAATTTTATAATTTTTATAATTCTAAAAGCACCTCATTTTTTGGATTTTTAATATTGAAATTATTTGTAGGTAATTTTTTTGTATTTTTATGAAAACATTCTATTTTTGATGAATAGTAAAAAACAATGAGTTATTGTTTAAACCGATATTTAATTTAAATAGTTATTTATTTTATTCAAATTTATATTAGAGAAAAAAGATACATAATACCTATATATGTTTAATGTAATTCATTTGAATCATTTTATAATATGTATAGATATATAAAAAGTTTATTGATCTTTTTACCGTCTTTTACCCACCTCCTAGGAGCTTTTTCAAATTTGCATAAAAAATAATTTTACCGCTTCTATGTGTTAAATTATAAAAATAAAAGATACATAGTTCAAAATATTATGTAAAATTTGGTTAAATAAAATGAAAAAAATTATTTGTGAATAGTAACTATTGTGTTTTATTTACCACAGTTCAATGTAAATAAGGTAGTAAAATGAATAAATGATAATATTATTAACCTAACACATGTACTAATTATATTGGAAGAGTTTATATAGTTCAAAAACAAAATTAGGAATAAAATATTATCCTTTAGGTCCACTTGGATTTGATTTAGACATTTATTATTATTTTATTTAATGAATATTTTAAAGAGCTAAAATCAAAGTATAATAAGTAAACCATTTTTAATATAGGGAAATAAATAATTAAAAATAGAATATAAATATACATTATAAATATAAATATATTTCCTACATAATGGTAATTTATTAATAATATTTATAAATTAAATTAAATAATGTATTTATGACACAATAATGATGCAATAATTACCTTATTAATGAAATATTAAAATAATTGATATTATAAATATCCAAATAAATGTAAATTAAGACTTTAAATTAATTAAACTAATATTATAGGTTAATATGACATTATAGGGTTGATTAAATTAATTTTTTTCAAAGTAATAATGCTCTTATAAATTTAACAAAAAAAATTACCAAATAGTGTCAAAATTGACATAAATGAGTTTTTAAAAAAAAAATTTATATTATTAATAGCAATTATATTCCTAAAGTATATTAATCAGACAAAGGACATAGATAAGGTTATATATATAAATAATTAACCACATGGGGTTCTCTTGGAAGTTTATAGTATTTTTATTAACCATATAATATAAATATAAAAAGAGACATGATAAATAACAAACTAATTAACTAAGAGTTAAATCTAAAAGATATGGTTAATATTGTGACCCAAACAATTCTAAAACCTTTTGGTTGAGTTTATTTAGACCCATACCCACATAATACTAGATGTAATGAATTTTGGAGTCATTAGAAATAGAAAATGATTTTCTTATAAAATAATATTTCAAGCTTTTCCAATGGTGCCCATCACAACTCTTATAAAAGGTCACTTCCCGTACTCTCAAATTAACACTTAAAAAACCATTTGGCACGGACAAAACCATCCCAAATATACTCCCAACTTTCCCCCTTCATCCTATAGTCCTTACATTTTCATATATATATCCTATGGATCCATTTTGATCAAATCAAAAGGAAGAACCTGAAGAAGAGGTAAATATTTAATCATATCTTTCAGGTTCTTTTCTTCTTCGACTTCCACTTTCTTTGTTGTATCCATTCTGAAATAATAAATCTAGTATATATAATATACTGTGATATTATTAAAAAAATGGTACAACTCTGTTAATTATACTATCCATCATATAAATGACAAAGTCACCATACATATGTACGTATGGATTACCGTCTCCACGTTGTGGTGTAGTTTGTTATTCAGAAACATCTTCATTTGGATGGGTATAATAATGAGTATAAATGATGTAAATAATAAATATAAAATCATAATTATTTTTTATATATATTCTATAATTTCCAATTATACAAGATTTGATAATAAAAAGAATTATATTGTCGCTCATGCGTACGTACGAATTACCATCTCCACGAACATGATGCTATTCATTCCCCATCGTATCCATTCAAGAATAATATTCATTTGATGATTAAATATAATGTATAATTACTTAATATAATTATGAATATGAATAATATTCATCTTATACATAACAATCATTAATTAAATTACAAATCATTCAATGGAAAATCAATCAGTTAACACCTGAAATTATTAAACTACTAAAATATTTTTAACAAATCAATATTATAAGATCATATTTGATTTCATTTTTATGTATATAGTTCTTGTATACCTAAATAAAAATGTTTTATCTATTATAAAAAATGTTAAAATACCATGGACTAAAGAAAATTACAAGGTAAGGGTTAATTTCACAGTCTCTTTATTATCTGAGGTTGTTTTTACGTAATTATTTACTCGGACCTCTTTATCATCCACATTCATGATTTCTTTAAAATGTATTTCTTAATCTTTTTAAAATTTAATAAAAAATGATTTAAATCAATTTATACCCATATTTGACCTTATATGTTTTTCAACAGAATCTCTTCATCATTTTCCATACAAGGTATTTTATGACCTTTTGGAAAAAATTAAGGTAATAATGTTTTTTACCTTATAAAGTGTATGAGGCTATTTTTTTCTCTTGCAAAAATGATGAAGCATCCCATACAAGATTATAATAATATTTTCAAAAAAATTATTTTCTTTTATAATTATATGACTTTTAAATGATTTCAATTTAGAAAGTTATTTTTCTCTAAAAAATGTTTAGATTTTATCTATGTCAACATCCTTTGATGGATTTTATGCTAATTTGAAGATGATTTATTATGATACAAAAATTCCATATTATATTTTTTCTTTTGTGATATGTTTGACTGTGGATGAGTAATGATTACACCATTCATTGTTTATGTATAATGTATGGACATTTAATATGTTAGTTTTAATACTAATGTTTATGTTATGTATAAACCATTTCATATATGAAATGAATTGGACATATTATGTGTCGGGTGGAGCTCGTTATAGATCATCGATGCATTAGTAGGTCTCATGAGAAAAATTTGTGTCATGTCACAAGGCCTTGACAAAATCATATTTTATGTATTGGAAGAAGGCCTTGACTATGTGGTTATGATGTTTGGAAATATTCAATCCATCATTATGAAAGTGGGTATTGATATTGAATGTGATTATTCGACTAGTATAAATTACATGTGATTAAGTAAATGGAATTAATTAATTGTATCTTTTCAATATTATGCTCAATTTCAAATTTAAATGGATTTTTTAGTCTTATACATTTCCCTAAATGATTATTCTTATTTATGAAATTTTCCACTATATTGTTATTCTTACTAATCATATGTTCTCACCCCTTTCTATGTTTTATTTTTCTAGGATGTGAAGATTTATTTTTGACAAACATGCAGGGATAGTCTGAGGTATATGATTGTGGTCTATGGGGAATATTTTGTTTTATTTTTTCATTTAATAATGTAATGTAAAACGTGTGAATGTATCTATTGTTTCCGTAGCTACTAAACTAATCGGTCTTTTGCGACATGTTTTCATTTTATCATGCCAATGTTGTTTAATAATGCACCGACTTTGGGTAACATGGGTTGGGGCGTTACAATATTGGTATTGAGATTTGATTATTATGAAATTATCTTCCTTTCATATGTGTATTCCAAAATTTTGTTTCATATACCAATATTATTATCTCATGGATCATATTATTTTTTTCTATTCTAATTAATGTATTATGAGATTCCAAGAGTTATTCCTTGAATCAATATTATGATTTACGATATATAAGCTATTTTTTATAAGGGTATGTTCATTTTTTCTTACCCTTATACTCATGTTATGCTTATGTCATCATCGATATCTCTCAAAATTACCCTTAATATTCATCTAATCACACTATCTCTTATGTTTCCCTTCCCCGGGATATGAATTAATGTATCAAGTATGATAAAACTATAATGGGGTTAGTTATAAATAATTTTTTAAGAGATTATGCAGTTCACTTATGGACAAATTGTTTATGGGTCCAGGTTTCCAAAATTCAAGTCAAACAAAATTAATGAATGGATCATTATTTTACATAATGAATATTCATATATTATGATTAAATATCTATGTATGACAATAATGGATCATTATATATTGTATCATAAAATTTTTTAGTTAACCATAGTAAACTAGGATGAGAAAACACAATTGAGAACCATGACAGATGTGTATAAGTATATGATAAAATCATAATGTTTTAGAAATGATCATTAAAAACGTAAGTTTTCCCTATGTTATAATATACTAAAAAGGAGGTGTTTGGATTTACATATCCAATCAATTATTTTTCATGATTATGCATTATACCGCTATGATTTATTTTTTCTCACACTATGAATTCTGTTTTTACTCAATGGATAGAAACTAAAGGAATCTTATTAATGTTGATTAGGGAAAAATGTAATGATTTTACTTATAATTAATAAGAATTTGTTGTCTATAGATTGTAATATATTATCGTTATTCATAATCTATTATACATGTTGAGATTATAAATGAGTAATGTAAGGAACAAAATATAGTTATTCAATTTGGGAGGAAATATCCAACAATCTTTTATTCAATGTTCTAATCCATAAGATGTTCAGTAATAGATCCAAAATTCAGTTCTTAGAACATGAAAAAATTATTTTAGTCTAGAATATTTTAAAAGGTGAATATGATCAACAGTTTATTCTGATAATGAAAATGTTTAAAAGGAAATATATTCACTCCATGTAGTGGGATGAGTTTAAGATCATGTTCAACAATAACTAATTTCCATAGTTTATTCATGTGAAAAAGGGGAAAAATTCCATGACCAAAATAAAATTGATGAAGAATATAATAGTACCTTAGAGGAAACACTATTCAAGACATGTTAGGTAAGATTATAGTATTATAATCCAATCTGTAATTATGTTTGAACAAATTATTAGTGTCTTAAATCCATGTACCCAAATTTAATTACACAAAAGATACATTAGTAGCTATAAATAAATAATTTTATGTGATAGTAAGGTGTAAATGGAAATTGTAGTTACATAAATATAACAAACTTTTGATAAGAAAGTAATGATGGAATTCAAAAGAAATTATTAATATCATATAGGGATGAATTTGATCCTTCTATTATTCAACAATTGTGGATTAAAATATGGTGGAATTATTATTAATGTGAATAATTAAAACATTACATTTGGAAAGGCTTCTCATTGTTAAATCATGTATTGAAGTAATGTTATAATATCATTCAATGATCACAACAATGAATAGGAACCTCAAAATTCACCAACTACACATTAGTGTTTTAAATTAAAGTATTAAGTGAAATATCCTAATTAGTTCTCAAACATGAAGGATACTTATGATGATCTAAACCAATAACCTCTTGGGTCTATAGAATATTTGAAATCTCATGTGATCATGATTGGAGATGTGGAATATGAAAATGATGTGATTAAAGATAATCATACCATGCATTATAAAACTATTTTTGTCTAATTTGATTATATATCTACTAACTAAATTAATTATGTAGTGTAATTTAAGTGTAGCATAGTATGAACTAGAATATTATAAAATGATTTTTTACTAATATAATGACATGAACCTTTAACCCCAGTTTAACCATTTTAGATGCTGTGAAAGTTTTTTTTAATAAATTTACAATAAAAAAAGACCCAAAGCATTTAATTCATACTTAGTTATTTTACAGTTCATGGTTTTGGAGAATAAGATACAAATATAACATTAGAAATGTTAAATTAAAATATTAATAATAAATAATAAAATAATTTTCATTGCGCTACCTCCAAATAGAAAATGCAACAAAACTAAATATACTAAAACTGTAGAAATGAATTTATTACATAGGATGAAAATTTAATATTCCGAGTAAGGAGTTTTATATCCAATATTAAATTAATTTAAATAATTTAATTAAGATAATCATACAGAATGAAAAATATATTTTTATAACATAAATAAATGTAGAAAATAGTTATTTTTTCAAAAATAATATAATTGAAAAGGATTATTGGGATTTATCCTTAATGAGTTTTAAACATTTGAGTTTTATTCATGATACTTGGTGGACCATAATAAAAAAAATAAGGCCAGTAGTCTTTACTCATTTGGAACATATTTTACATAATACTTATTGGTTTACTCCTCATAATGTCACAAAATTTAATAGTTCCAATTTTTTGTACGATATTAAATTGATGTGCCTTTCTCAATTCAAATCCAGAAAATTTAAAAAATTATTACATACATAATATTATTTTAATATTACCTCTCTCATAAAATTTCATATAAATTTTCTCATGAATTTATATAATAATTTTTAGGGGAATCCCATGCATGAAAAAAATGTTATTATTTATAAATCATAAATACAATGGATAAATAATAAAATTATTATATGATCTAAAAATTCATGAAATTTAAATTATAATTTAGTTTATAGCCATAAATAATTATACATAACGTACCAATAGTTGAAGATACAATTTAGAATACGAATTGATAGCTTGATTATGATGTGAACATAAAATGATAACTATTACCATTTAAATAATACGGTCCACAAAGATATATACAAAAAATTGAAATATTAAGAATAATTTACAAATTTTTATATAGAATTTCTATAAAAATATTAACCTGTTTAAATAAATAAATGGTTATTTATATATATATATATACTGAAATATATATGATTAAAAATTACAAATATAATGATGTTTTGAAATCAGAATAAAAAGCAGTGATAAAAAATTTAATTCAAAACATATTAGATTAGTGATAAAATTAAAAAAAACTCTATATAAAAAAACATTAATGTCATAATATATATAAATATATAGATATTTAAATATATAGGTTTATAATAATTATAATTTTTTCCATAATATATCTAAACTGATTCAAACATTAGGATTAGAATTAAAAATTTAATACATTAAAACATATCCCATATAGATAATGAAATTATGTTTTTTTGTATATTTGTATATAAATAAACATATAAATGATTCCATTTGTAAAATGAAATTAATTTTAATATCAATAAATAAATTTGAAAATAATTGATACCTTAAAATAGAATATTAAAAAACATATTAAATATTTAAAATCTGTTTCAAAACACTAGGAATAATTTATTAATTAAATAATAACAATTACATTTACCATATGTAATTAATTAACCCTAGTTAACTTAATTTTATGCATTATTTCATAACATTGGAAGGATCACAAGGGATGTAGTCTCAAAAGACTTATTATTTTGGTTTCCTTGGATGCATTAGATACATACAAAATATTTACATTACATTATGAAATGGGAAAACAACAACATTGTGTACCATTTTAACACAATCATACTATTTAACCTATTCATACAGGTCAATCATAATATATTTTTTCACATCAAGGGAATAATAAAACAAATGAAAGGGGTGAGATTAGATGCTTAGTAAAGATAACAATATAATAGAAAATTTCATAAATAAGCATAAAAATCTAAGGAAATGTATAAGACTAAAAGAGAATCCTTTTAAACATAAAATTCAGAATCATATTCCAATGATAAATCATATAACACCATGTAATAATTCAAGTGGATATTCAAACAGTCGAATAATCACATGTAATATCAATTGAAATTTCATAGTGATGGAATTCATAATGTCAGAAATCATAACCTCATAGTTAAGGCCTCGTACCAATACTAAAAATAATATTTATCAAAGTCCTTGTGCCAAGAAACTAGTTAATCTCATTAGACATATCGATGCATTGAGGAGATATAACGGACTCCACACGTCACTTACTAAGTCTGATGCATTCCTCATATGAAAAGGTTGCAAAATAACATAAAAATTAATATTAATACTATCATTTGATATCTTAATACATTTCCCAGAAACCATGAATAGTATAAAAAACATATCCATAATCAAACAAATCCAAAAACCATCAATACAATATGGAAGATTGTATCATAATAAATCAATTTCAAATAAGTTTCAAATCCATCAAAGGATGATGACATAGATAAAATGAAAAGTATTTTAAAGAAATATCTCATTCTATTTGGAAATAATTTAAAAGTCAAATAATTTTAAAAGAAATGTTTTATTTTCAAAATAATAATTTAATCTTGTAAGGGTAACTTCGAATGTGTTATAACATTAGAAAATATCTTCACTCACTATATAAGTTATAAAATCATTCATACCTTAATTTCTCGAAATGATCATAAATTACCATGTTTGGAAAATGATGGAATAATTCCATTTATATGTTCTAATAAAAAGTTCAAATAGGGTATAAATTACTTTTAACCATATTCTAGGAAATAATAAAAAAATTATTTAAAATACATTTTGATGAATCAAGGATGTGGATGATAAAGAATTCCTCGTAGATACTTAAATATAAACAACCTCGTATAACAAATACATTTTATAATTAACCCTTACCTTGTAAATTTCCATGGTATATGGTAAATTAAACTCATATATAATAGGTCAATCACAGTTATTAAATTATACAAGAACTACATACATAAATATGATGTTATAAATGACCTTATAATATTCTTTTGTTAAAAATATTTTAGTAGTATATTTTTTTCGGGTGTTAACTGATTCATTTCCATTTATATGTTTTGTAAGTAAGTAAAATTTTTTATATATTAGTTGTATTTGATTCATATCCATAAATATATTATGTTCATAAATATTATTTTTAATCAAAAAATTAATATTGTTCTTTAATTATTATGATGGGAAATGAATCTCGTCGTGTTCAAGGAAATCGTAGTCTGTACGTACGCATGAGTGACAATACCATTATATTGATGGTGAAATAGTATATAATTGGATGTTATATAATATATATAGAATATTGATCATGTTATATTTATTATTTACATCAATTATACTCATTATTATACCCATCCAAATGATGATGTGTTCAATAACAATCTACACCACAACGTGTAGATGATAAGCCGTATATACGCACATATGGGGAATTTTCCATTCATAAGATGGATTGAATGATTAATATTGTTTTACTATATTAATAATATCATCGTAGTATATATATGGTACTATAGGTACTATTTTGGTAAGTATAAAAAAATAATGTCGATGTGGAAGAAGAAAAAAACTATGAAGGAGGTGATGAAAATATTTCATCTTCATCGGGTTATTCCATTTGATATGATAAAAAGGGATCCATAAGTAAACTTTTGGATCAATTTAAGGCATCTAGTTTGAAGTGAAGGTAGTTGTAAGTATATTTGAGAAGGGGTTTTTCCATACAAATGGCTTTGGTGGTGTGATTTTGAGAGAAGAGGGTGTACCCTTTTATAATAGAGGTGAGGGTCAGTTTAAGAAAAACTTGAAATATTAATTTATTATACAATAATACTCGTTTTATAATGGATCCAAATAAATTTATTAATAGGCTATGGTGGGATGGGTTGAAAACCAATCGAAAAATGGGTTTTAGATAGGTTTAGGTCACATTATTAACCTTATCTTTTAGATTTAACTCTTAGTTAAATAGTTTATCTTTTACTATGTAATCATGTATTATTATAATAAATGGTTAATAAACGTACTATAAAAAACAAACAGAACCTCATGTGGCAACATATTGACATATATATCCTTATATAAGTCAGTTCACTAAACTATATATTTCTATTAATATTATTTCTAATAATTATATAGTATTTTTTTAAAAACTCATTTATGTCAATTTTGAAACTATTTATTATCTTTTTTAGGTCAATAATACTTGATAACTTATAAAATAAATGAAATAAAAACAAACATTTCATATTAACCTATAAAATTAGCGGAATTCATCCAATGTATCAATTTACATTTATTTGGATATTTATAATATCAATTATTTTAATCATTTATTTATAATGTAATTACTGCATCATCATTATGTTATAAATAGATTTAATTATATAATTTTTAAAAATAATCAATAGAATTCCATTATGTAGGAAGTTTTTATACATTTATAATAAATATTAATAGTTGAATTTATCTTATGTATATTCATATACTAAAAATATTTTAGTTATAAAAATTTGAATTTAACACTTATTACTCTTCTAAAATAAAATAAATATAAATTTCCTAATCTATTCCATGTAGATAAAATAGGATAATAATTTTTACATAAAGATGATTTTGGTCGAAAATAACCAATCTAAATGAATTAGGTCATGTGTTAGGGTCATTATATTATCATTTGTACATTTAAATACATATTTAATTTAACTGCAGTAAATAAAATTAAAATTTTGATATTATCCAAAAATTATTTTCATCATTTTGAATCAAATTTTACTTATTTATATCATGTTTTACTCTCATATTTTTGAAATTCAATTCACATAAATGGTAAAATTATGATTTATGAAAATATCCAAATATTCCATGAATGTGGGAAAAAGACGAAAAAAAGTCAACAAAACTTTTTATATATATTATTATTATAAAATGACTCTAATGATTTTAATTCTATTAATACATGTATTATGAATCTATTTTTACTTTACAATGAAAATAAATTTTAATTTTTTTATTTATATAAAATTTCGGTTTTAAACAATAACTTAGAGTTATTAACTATTCAACAAAAATTGAATGTTTTCAGAAAAATTCCAAAAATTCACCCTAAGTTAATTTCGATATTATGAATTCAAAAATGTTATAATTTTTAAATGTCATAATAATATAATTTTCATTAGTTAATTTAAAATTTATTCCGTTTGTCAAAACTAGAAAGATGGTTTTTGAGAAGTAAAAATTGACAAAAGAATGATATGTTATTATGTCCATTAAAAATGTGAAATTACTACCAATGACAAATAATGGATTAAGTAATAAAAATATAATCTAATTATACTTTAAACCCATTAAGATTCATAATTTCAATATATAAATTTTATTTTTTTTAAATGATGTCTTCAATTAAAAATTTGATTATTTCAATATTCATCAAAATATGAAAGTTATCAGAAAAACAACACAAAATTATCAAAACAATTTTTTTATATACCACTTCAAAATAATAATTTAATTTTTTTTTCAAATTAAATATATATTTGTGTCAAATATTTTATTTAAAATTGGTCCTCCATTAATAGGTGGAAAAACTACAATTTTTGAAAAATAAATAGTTTATCTGAAACAATGAATTGGTTCTTATATTATATCTATGAAACAGAAAAGATGAATTTTGAAATTATATAGGATATATATATAATTCAAAATGTGGTTAATATTATTCATAAAAACTTTTTAACGGCAAGTTTAATAGGACCTGATGCACTTGAACTTGGTGTTTCGTGTTGTGAAAGCTATTACATAACATTAAAGAGATAACATACTATGAAATATTGTAGTGTCATATTATCCCACCCATCAATAAATTTCATCATCTCAATTTTAAATTGTTCATTGAAAATAAAATGTTCAAAATAGAAAATACCAGTGTGGAAAAACCACATCGGAAATAGTGTTAATAAAATGTAGTCTTAATAAGAGGGAAATGCAAATGAGATAGTCACCACCAAATTTGGATTTCGAATAGGAAATCATTGTTGGAAATTAGAGAAACATAATTAGAGGGAAACATAAATATATATAGGAAATGATTTAGGTCATCAATCAAAAATCAAGTGACCAAAAAAAGGAAGATTGAGGGCCTTAAAGACACTAATCAATGATGACTTACAATATTATTGGTTCATCCAAGAATAAGGTTTTTGAATAACACATTTTTGGATTTAAGATCCTTTCCTGAAATTTTGATAATTAATTTATTCATAGAATAGGAAATAATGTACATGACAAGTAGAGTTCCATCCTTTAACTAATTTTACCATGCACTCATCTTTAACTCCAAATGATAATAGAACATGAAAATATTATAAGTATCTTAATCGTATGGGGTTTCAAAAAAATGAAATTTTAATTCATCGATCAGATAATTTAAGAAAACTACATACTATAATCCAGGACAGCACGTAGGCCAATTGTAGATGATGCACCCTTTTCACCCTTCAATTTTGGGTTCAAGTCTCACTACCTTGCAGGACCCGATGGTTTTTCGCCCAACCACTGGGATGTCCATTTTATAAAAAAATAAAAAAAATTAATAAATGTTTTAACATTAAACCCTAGTATCAAATGTCCATAATAATCCAGTCCAACATTTAAAATTATCCAAAATACTCTTTTCCAAACTCATAGTCCAAAAATTTATATGGAAGGTTTGCATAACATAATGGATATCTATTGTTGTCATATAATAACATGTGAGTGCCTTCATCATGTAATCATTTAAAATATGGTGGCACCCAAAATTACCAGAAACCTTATTGATTACACTATTCTCCATTATTCAATACATAATACTAGAAATATTTCTTATATACAACCCTTTTGAATACTTCAACAATAATGGAATAAACAAACTATTAATCAGTTCCAAGGTAGTCAAGAATAACAGATATAATATATCCAAATCTTGCATCTCTTATTCCAAAATCACTTCCTTAGTATCAGGACCATATTACGATTTATATTTCCTTTAACAATGTATTTTCTAAAAACATTAACACGATGTTGAGTCACTTTTCTATGTACCATATAATCTCAAATCCTTAATGAAATAGTACAGTAGTACAACCCTCATTTATTTTCATAATTATTATAACCAGTATATTGTTGATAAAACACACAAATGAAACAATTCATTAATAAAAAAATATAAGAAAACTAATTATTACTAGTATTATAACATTATTATTATCCAATACCATCATTTCGGGTATACTTTAATGATTGGGAAATTTATTCGTGTAGTGTCACAACTTGTTGAGGTTGAACCATTGTTAAATTGAAACTTTTTTCTCACCATTGAAACCAGGAATTTGATTTCCTTTTTCTCCACACATATAAATAAATCCCATTCCCTTCAATAATTTCCTAGGGTGATTCTATCCATAGTTATCATGTTCAAGAAAATCCATATTTCTCTTCATCCCTTTATGCATCATTCAATCTACCGTCCTCCTCTTCTTTGGGATCCCTTCGAGCAACATGACTCATAAAATTCCTTAATTATCTTGTTAAAACATGATAGTAATTGTTCACATGATGATAATACATGGGGGACTATTGTGGATCAAAATGTGGGCTTATGACCATGAAATTTATGATCCTTATAAATAATTTTATAATGCCTATTATTGGAGTTCTCATTCCATTTACTAGGTGCCAATTTCAAATGAGGAAATACTCTAGGTTTGATCATATCACAATATATAATCCAAAAAATATAAAAAATATAAAAATTAATTGAATATTTTCACATATATAGCCTCATAGTAATAAAAATGGTAACCGTGATAAAATATTGACTCATAAATCCTTTATAATATGTTTTAATGATAATATGAATTATCCTAAGCATATCCCCTTGGAGTTTTGTAACCAAGGGTGCGGCAAGGCCCGTTGTCATTCTACAGTTCTCGTTCGAGTCTATATCACATGGGTGTTTTTGGATTTTACCCATACATACATCTGTGCCAGAGCAGCCTCTACCTTCTCCTATTGAAACAAGGATTTATTACATTCAATGTTCACAAAATCATTACATTACCAAAATTTTGGAAACTTATTCTATAATAATAATAAATGTATATCTTAGGGTAATGTTTTTTAGTCAGAGTTTTTCCAAATCTAGATTCCATGTTTTGTAGTAAAATTAATCTCATAACAACTACCACAACCCGACCATAGTTATCCAGAGTCGATGAATTATTACATAACATTTTCATGATCCTAATAGATCAAGTATCGAATGACTTATTTGTTTAGTATCCTAGGTAGTACTATAAAAATACATATGATTTACTTTACAATATTAAATTGTAAACAAAAACATTTTTTACCCTTTGAACTAACTCATATCTCATAGCTTATTTATGCAAATCCATCGTAATATTCATCTTCACAAACATGGAAAAATAAATCATAAAAAATTGGTGATCTCAGATGCTCAGTAAAGATTAAAATATAGTAGTTACTTTCATAAATAAGCATAAACAATTATGAAAATGTATAAGACTAAAAAACCATTTTAAAACAAGAATTCAAAATAATATGTCAGTGATAAATCATATAATTCCATTTAATTATTCACAAGGATATACTACTAGTCAAATAATCACATGTAATATGAATAAAAAAAAATTTAATGACGTAATTAATAATGTAGGGCATCATAACCACATATTCAAGGACTCATTCGAAGACTAGAAATTTGATTTTGTCATGTCCGTGGGGCATGACTATAGTTTGTATTATGATACCATCCTATGTAGAGAAGAGAAATATTGGCCTCCACCCATCACTTACTAGGTCCAATGCATTCCTCGTATGGAAAGGTTGAATCATAACATAAACATTCATATTAAATCTAGTATACTAAATGATAATAATTTACACATAATTCATGAATGGAATAAAAATAACTAATCCAAAATCAAACATATCACAATATCTTCAATTAAATATGGAAGTTTTTATCATAATAAATCAACATCAAATAAGTGTAAAATCGATTAAAGGGTGTTGGCATAAAATAAATTAAAACTATTTGAGAGAAATATGTCATTATATTTTGAATTTTTATAAAATTAACATAAATATAAATGACAAAATTTAATTTTAATGTATTTTTATAATCATTTAAGGGATTTTTCGAAGGTGTTATAATGACAGAAAATAGCCACACCCGTTGTATTAGTTGAAAAACATTATTACCTTTATTGGAAGAAAAGGTCATAATGTTTCTTGTTTCGAAAATGATGGAATGATTAAATTAAAAAAAAATATTCAAAAAAAAAAGATATAAATGACTTTAAAAAATATTCTAGAAAATAGTCAAAAAATTGAAATACATTATTACGAAGCATGGATGTGGATGATAAGGAAGTCCCCATAGATACTTATGTATAAACCACCTCAGATAATAAAAAGATTGTAAAATTAAACCTTACCTTTTACTTTTTCATGATTAAGGGTATTTTAAACTCCTTTATAATATATAAATCATTGTTAATAAATTATACAAGAACCATATACATAAATATGATATAATATATGATCATCAAATATTGTATTGTTATTAATATTTCCGCAGTATCATTGTTTCGGGTGTAAACTGATTCATGTTCCTTTATATATTTTGTTACGTTAGTCATGTATGTTATGGATAAGATTTATTTGATTCAAATACATAGTTATATTATGTTATTAACCATTAATTTTAATCATAAATTGAATTTTATTTTCAATGGTTATGGTGGGGATTGAATCTCATCATGTTTATAGAGACAATAATCTATAAGTATGCATGAGTGACATTACCATTATATTAATAGTGAAATTGTATGTAATTTAATGGTATATTATATATATATATAATAATTAACATTTATATTTATTATATACATCAATTTTAAAAATTATTATACATAACCAATTGATAATGTGTTGAATAAAAAACTACACGATGACGTCGAGTCGGTAAGCCGTACGCACACATGTTTGTTGAACTTTTCTTTCATAGGAAGGATCGAATAACGAATATGGTAAAAAAATATTTAAAATAATATAAATGTATGTAAAAGGTAATAGAGTTATTTTTTTCATATGGAATCAACAATCAACGAGGAAGTGGAAGAATAAAATAACATTCAAAGAGGTGATGAAATTATTCCCTTCTCTTTGGGTTATTTATATTGATTTGAGCTAAGGGCTCGTTAGGTGGGTCTTATGATCAATATATGCACTCTATGATTAATTGAGGTTAGTTGGAAATATATATTTGAGTAGTTTTTGGCCAACCCAAATTTCTCTAGATGTGTGATTTTGATATAAGGATATGTACCCCTTTAAAAGAGATGTGAGTGTCACCTTAGGAAAAGAATGAAATACTAATTTATTATTAAATATTATTCATTATATAATGGCCCCAAATAAATATTTTAGAGGATATTATGGAGATATGTTGGAAAACAATCAACCAATAGGTTTTAGATAGGCTAGGTCTCCAAAATTACCATATCTTATTTATTTAACTATAATTTTAATAGTTTAACATTTACCATGTATTCTTGTATTATTATAATAAATGATTAATAAACATACAATTAAAAGACAAGAGAATCAAAAGTGGTTCATTATTTACATATATATATATATATTTATACAATTCCTTTCGATTACCAATATATTTTTAGGAATATTATGTCAAATAATAATATAGTATTTGTTTCAAATATTAATTTTTGTCTATTTTGACACTATTTAGTATTTGGTTTTTACGAAATTGAAATAAAATTGATTACTTAAATAAAAATAAATTATATCAATACTAATATGTCATATTGACCAATAAATTTAGTGTAATTCTTCAAATGTCTAAATTTAAATTTATTTGGATATTTATATTATCAATTATTTTAATCATCCATTAATAATATAGTTATTGGATCACCATTGTGTCGTAAATAAAATTTATTATTTAATGTCTAAAAATTATAAATAAAATCTGATTATGTAGGAAATATTTTTTTATTTCAGATGAATATTTATATTCTCATTTATCTTATGTATATCCCAATATTTAAAATATTTTAGTTCTGAAAATTTGAATGTAACACTTTTAACTCTTCATTAAATAAAATAATAATAAATGTAGTTATCTAATCAATGTGGATCAAAGAAAATCATATGTTATTCATAAATTGTAGTTTGGTTGAAAACAACATATCCAATAGAATTAGGAAATGTGTAAGTTTAATTATAAATGCCCTTTTACTTATAATTACCCTCTTTACTTTTAATCGTGTTAAATTAAATTCCAATGTTATTATTCACCGAAAATTATTTTCATTCTATTGAACCACATTATACTAATTGATGGAAATTATTTCTCTCTGATTATTGAAATTTAATTCACAGAAGTGGTAATGACACGACACGACCCTACCTGGGCTCGAGCCACAACTACCCCAAGACCGCCTTAATAGGCCAGTGGCTGGCGACTAGCGCCGAAGGCACAACAACTCGTTGAGGCCTTTGCCTATGTACCTGTACACACACACACTCAACACACTCAATGAAAAAGTGTAGAGTAAAAGGAAGGAAAAGCAGAGAAAAAGAAATACTACTATATAAATATAAACCACAAATGTGCATCGACCTCTAAACAGTACAAGTAGAATCAGTAGGTAAACTGAAATGTAAAGGGGAAAAACAAGCGCCCAACCAGAAAAGTGCCACAACCCGGCAACAGATGAACAAAAGAAAAATAGCTGGAAGGGTTCCCCACATGGAACCCGACTAAGACCACCTCACGCGGTCCAAGCTCCCGAACTCCTATGCTCTACTAAAGTCACGACCAACCTGTCTGTCTCCTGTAAGGGCACACAAAATGCGGGAAAAGCCCAAGTAGGGTGAGTATAAATATACTTAGAATGATACCTCAAAGGCTTGGGGGAGAAACAAAGGAGGTAACGAAGGGTGAGCAGTAGATCGAACATGGAATAGAACAAAAGTACAACTGAAAGTGAATTGAAGAGTACATTAAAGAGTTCAGCTCAACCAAACAAGTGGAAATAAGGTAGACTCATCC
Organism: Viscum album; assembly: GCA_963277665.1. Classification (NCBI taxonomy): domain Eukaryota; kingdom Viridiplantae; phylum Streptophyta; class Magnoliopsida; order Santalales; family Viscaceae; genus Viscum; species Viscum album. The sequence goes on along the minus strand of OY728161.1, from coordinate 598,286,821 downwards.
AGACACAAGGAGATGAAAATGGTGAGAAGATAAACATCTCATAGAGTCTTATCTACCTATATCATGAGAGTAGACTCGTCCAACCATGAGAAGCTAGACACAGAAAGCACATACCATACCCCACACATCTTCTCCTCACCTGGAAGGAGAGTAACCAAACCCAATAAGTGGGTACCAGAATAACGTATATACATTTTCATATGCTCACTAAGTGGCGCGAATAAGGTCATAAGGGGATCTACGTCCCGTAGATCAGACCAAGAAAGTGAGTCAGCAACAGTCCCAGAAGTAAACACCATCATCGATGCCCCACATCCCACACGTCTACCCTTAACATCATGTCAAGGGGCTCAAACGACCACACCTCGATGCTATCCTCTTTGGGCGACACTGACTCGCCTGAACGGTTTTAGTTCGCTTCAAAACGACGCTTCTCAGTGGGGAAAAGCACCCCTCATACTTGAGAGTTTCGGGTTAAGTCAAACCACACCTCGTCACTACCCCGCAGTCGACCTGTCTTCTCAAAGTAACGGTCGTTCCATCACTGACCTGTACAACCACGGGTCCTGCTCCAGTGATCACGGAAGAAAGCCACAGAATAGCCAAGTAGAAAGCATTGAGTCTGGAATGTAAACGAGTGTCCCACTTCCCAGCCCTATTGGAGGGTAATTCATAATATAATATCGGGTGACCCACTACCCAGCCCTGCTAGAGGGTAAACCCTAATAAGATATCGGGTGACCCACTGCCCAGCCCTGTCGGAGGGTAAAACCTAATAAGATATAGGGTGACCCACTGCCCAACCCTATTAGAGGGTAAACCCTAATACATTATCAAGAGACCCCCTGTCTAGCCCCGTTGGAGGGTAGACCTGGAATAAGTCGACAGGTGACCCACTGCCCAGCCCTACTGGAGGGTAAAACCATAACAAGTCGATAGGGAAACCACTGCCCAGCCCTAATGGAGGGTAGACATGAATCAAGACGACAAGCGACCCACTTCCCAGTCTTTGATGGAGGGTAGACCCTCAAGAGTCGTCAGGTGACCCACTTCCTAGCCTCCGCTAGATGGTAAACCATGAGAAGTCCATGAGCAACCCACTGCCCAGCCCTGCTGGAGGGTAAACACTAAGTAGTCGATGAGCGACCCACTGCCCAGTCTCTGCTAGAGAGTAAGCCAAGAACTGGTCTGGCCATCTCTACTAGATGGTACAACACTGGCCAACCGAACACTGAGTGGGTATCGTGTAACCACCAAACTCTGGAACAATACCCGGGGAAACCACTCAACCCTACTGATCCAAACCGTCAAGCACAGAGCCAGTGGAAAAAACTCAACCCCACTTCTATACAAACGAGAACAAAGGGACACTCCACGCCATGATATTTCAAAAGTACGCAAAGCAGAACTTGGCAGGAACATGGGGCCCACATGACGTGTGGCCCCCAATCATCCTCAACCAAGTGCATAAACATTCTAAGGTACCAACATCCACATGTACCTCCTAGCGTTCTCATATACTCCCAGATAATACCCCGTTACAGCCCAAAGGCTATCATGCACACGACACCCAATGTCAACGCGAAGGCATAACGTAACAACTCCAACCTTCCACCTTAATGGATGAGGTACAAACTACCACATCTCTGTAAACACCAACCTCACTCTCCCATGGGTTCATTCAAACAGACGCCAAAGGTCCGCTACAAACACGGTAGAAGAACCGCCACTAGGGAACCTTTCATATTTCCACATTTAATAAGACCGCGTATGAGGCTCTGCACTACCAAACAGATTGTGCCATTGCAATCCTTGTAGAAAAACATGTGAGATAGACTACTGACTCACCTCAAATGGAAATCTGATGGAGAGGTCGCCAACACCGCCTCACGCCCGAACTGCTTCTCGTGATCCCGATCCTCAACCCCGAAAACAGTCGGGCGCATCGCACCATTGTGATCCCCTTGGGAAAACACGTCAAAAGCACTACTCAATTGAGTGCAATGGATATCCAGAGAAAAAGGTGCATTCCGGCACACCACACACGAGCAGTGCATCGTGGGACCCGCATCCCGGTCCCGAAACACAACGAATGGATCACAACGTTGCGATCCTCCCGAAAAAAGTACACATGTTTGGCTAACAACTCATCCGACTCGGACACCTAGTGAAGGAGTTGGAATTCATCGTTAACTCCCAAAATGACCCATGTGGGGCCCGCACCTCCGTGCATAATTAAAGCGTGCGGATTGTGCCATTGCAATGTTGTCAGAAAAACACCCAGAATTGACTGCTAGCACGCCCCAAACAGACGTCTGGTGGGAATGGTGTTGAACGCTGCACATAGCCCGAAGGACGAGCCATGGGGCCCACACCTCAACTCCGGTCTCAATGCCTGAAACTTCCCTGGAATCTCTGCCTCGGTTCCAGGGTTGCAACTCCACTAACGGCGAGAAAAACAGACTCCAGACATGTCTACGCTGCCCAGAACAAGAATTCCTGGGAAGCCCGCTAAGCTGGTTTACGCATGTGTCGTGCCCCTAAGCCCCTTGTCTTGGATGTTAAAACTCCTAAAACCACCTCAAAAGGTCCGCCTATACGTCAGGTCTGCACCGTCGCAGATGGATGCGAATACGGAATCCCGTAGAAAATGTTACACCCATGCGCCGCCCGGGAACCTCCTCCACCGACCGACCGACACGGCCGGTCCACATTCAACGCGGAGACCCGCATCATGCGGGTCCCGATCTCCCTGCAGGGTCGCGTGCATGCAACCCCGGATGCCCCCCTCGCTAGAACCCTCGGTCAGCACCCTCTTTCGGTGAGCCCGAGCGGCGCCACACACCTGAAGAACATGGACCCTCGCCGGGATGTCGCGCCGCCGTCGTGCCCAACCGAGCCGTCGCGCCACATGGGAAGCTGCCACTGCCGCCGTCCCGGACAGCCGAAATCTGCCGCCGCCGTCCCAGACTGCCAGAAAAACTAGGGAATCATCTGGGACTTCCATGGGTTGTCCCGGACACCCCATGACTCGGATATTCGATCCGAGAAGTTCGTTAGAAAGCATAGAACAGGTGCTATGCGATTTTGGGCTTTGTTCAATGATCGGTCAAAAACTTTCCAGGGTAAATTGGGCTCAAATTATGCGGGAAGTAAAATGCAAAACAAACCCTCCTACATCATTGGTCTTCGCTCAGAGCTTCGCGTCGATTCGTTGGCATTACCGCACCTCGCCGGACCACCTCGCCGGAGCGGCCTCACCGGAGATGGAGGAGAGGGGAAGCTTGGGGAGGAGAAGGGGAAGAAAAAGAGGGAAGGGGATGCGTTTAAGTTGAAAATACTTAAACGCCCGCCCGATAGCCCCAAACACGAAATTTCACCGGGGTCGGGATTAAGGTTCCCCTAGGCTAAAAACCACACTCCGAGCGCACTGGAGGTCTCAGAATTTTAATCTAAGGCACCATTCAAATGTTGCAACAACCGCGCCCGAGGCCGCCAAATTAAAAAAACGCCCATGGGGCCATTTTTCCCAGATGGGCCATGCCAGCAAAACATACACCCCTCCTAGGGTAAAAGGGATGTTTCTGACTCAACAATGGCTTCAGTTTTCCAATCCTAGAAACTTTTTAAGAGATAATTGAGTTTCATCATTAAACGAATAAATTAATTAATCAATTTACCCGCTTAACATTCTGAAAGCATGCGAGGGGTCCAAACATCCATCACCGACATGTTTTATGTCGTTCATAGGGTAAAAAACCAATTCCGGACCCATCTGTTCACTCAGATCTCTGATCTCATTCACCATTTAGGAGTTATCACATTTATTTGGCGAGTCCAGTGTGAATGCACTGAAAATTAAATTCTGGCCACTCCGGGTCTCAGAATCGCATGACGTCTGAAGGCGCTCCTCTGGAATATCATTAAGAATATTCCAAATTCGTTCACAGCAAAAACCAGGTTCATACAAGTATTATTATGTTTTATGAAAATTTTCAAATGTTCCTAGAAGGTGCGTAAAAGTTATTAAAAAAATTAATAAACTTTTAAATATATAATATTGTTATGAAATGTATCTAAATAATTAAATTTTATTAATATATGTAATATGATTTTATTTTGAGTATAAAATGAATTTAAATTTAACAATAATTATTTAAATAAAAATTCAGTTGTAAATAATAACGTATTGTTTTAACTATTCATCAAAAATTGAATGTTTTTAGAAGAATAAAAAAAACTCACCCAAAGATTATTTTGATATTATGAATAACAAATGATAACTATTTTAACAAAATAAAAACATAAGAGTTGCATTAATTAATTTAAAACTAATTCTATTTGTCAAAACAATAATGCAAGGTTTTTAGAAGTAAAAACTAAAAGATGATTGATATGTGATTATGTCAAATTTAAATGACAATTTACTTACAATGAAGCAAGGTTTTTAATGTGTGTTTCAAAACAATTTCTCTGTGATATTTTTGGCTCATCTCACCAAGTATAAATTAATTACCATGGAAAACTTGTTCCTTATCAGGATGTTGTTTCATAGACAGCTAGCTAGGATTTCTGAGAGAGTACACGATGATGGCCCACCGAGCGACGACGCTCTAGTGCAGGGCCCTCTTACTATGTTGGCACCATCAAGTGGTGTACCATTAGTTACCACCAGCCACACTGTTAGATGGTGCATGCCATCTAAGTGTGTTGCACGAGTTCCAGTAATAGAGGCCTCTGAGGTTTCAAGACGAGACACATTTTCACATAGCTGTGGCTGGCTAGAGGTGATTTCTAGTTTTTTTCCTATTTGAGACACCAGTAGAGCAGATGGAGGTCATAACTACTAGTATTATTAAATGTGTTACCATAAGGATGCTCCACATAGTGATTTGGCTTTGGTATGTGGATCATTGATTGAGATAGTACCCTCAAGTATAGTGTTAGCTATATAACTACCCGTTGGTCTGCAGTTACAACCGTTATTACAGGAAAAGGAAAAATGTAGGCTTAGTGCCTTACGCATGATTTGACATTAGATACCCATCAGGTTCCGAGGATATCACGACTCACAAGTAGTTGAGGACTATATTAAATAAGTGGTTGACTGTTCTCTAGAGCTTCTACAGCTTCGACAGGATGACATTTCAGTTGCTGAGTATTCATCGAGGTGTACCGACCATTCCTAGTAATCTATAAATATGATACAATCATTGTTCAGGGATCAGACTTACAAACAATGTGGGTATAAGGACATCCTAGACATCACTATTCCTATATGAATTCCTTCTTATGTTAGGGTGAAATAGAGAACCTATGTGGTTGAATCTTCATTGAATTAGCGGATACATCCATGGAATGTTGGTTCTGGGAAAGTAGGAAACTGGCACAGGTCATAGAGACTTGGGAATGAAAAAATGTTTCGAGAATAAGATGTTTTAGGGAAAGATGAATCTACAGGGATGCAGATGTGGAATAAGAGCTAGGGGAGCATTATATGGTGGTGTACATTTTGACATATTAGAACCACCCCCCATTATGGTCCCTGCCAGGCTCAATGAGCTAGAGGATAGTAAAACAAAGTAGATGCATGCTGTTAAATAGTGTCACCCTAGGTCTCTAGGAATGATTTGTGTTATGGTTTGTGTCCAATACTAGTTAATGTATTAATAGACATAGGTACAAATCATTCTTTCTATCTAAGAATCATATCCAATACATATAGTTTCTAGTTAAACCTTTGAATTGACCCTCATTCCTGGAAATACCTTTGGGAGGAGGCTCGATAATCACACATACGCTAACAGTGTGATCTGACCCTTGAGGCCAGAGTTTCTGTTGGATCATCCTGGTGGAAGAGTCGAGGCTCTAGATCATTTGTTTGGGTATGAATTGGAAATCCACAATTCATACTCAGATTGAATGTATTTGGAAAAAATGTTGTTTTTATCTACAAATATTCATGATGTTTTCCTTAGTTGGAAAAAAATGAAACCCAGGAAGAAGAGTACAAACTCTTGCATAGTAGGGTGCGGCAGATCACTCTTTAGTTGACCAGAATAACCCTTGTGGTAGCAAAGTTTTTGAGTTTTCAGTTCCCAACAGGAGTGGCTAGAGTTCCTCTAGGACTATATCTATAATATATTTTATAATCTTGGGAAGGGGAAATTGTAGCAGATGCACTCACTAGGAGATCTAGTATACACTTACTGAGCAAGGAGACAGAGCAGTTTGGTGATTTGTTGATATCATTTGTGGAACGAGATGGAGCAGATTTTCTTTAGTCTCTTACATTCACTCCCCCACTACTTCATCGATTGTGGGAGGCGCAGTGCAGGGACAGTGATTGCGAGGCACAACGTCGTCAGATATCCATAGGACATGCACCTGATGGACAATCTAATGGTGAAGATCATGTCATCTTTTTTAAAGGAGATACCTTTGTACCAGTGTCACTTCAGGAGTATGTGTTGAGGGTGTTCCATACATTCCCTCTATAGGTACATACAAGATTGGAAAAGATGTACTAGGATATCCGAATATAGCTCTGGTGGCTAGGAATGAAGAAAGCAGTAGGAGAGTTTGTCTCTCGGTGCCTCACAGGTCAGCATGTGAAGACGGAGGATCAGGTACCAGCATGCTTGGTATAACATTTAGTGGTCCCTGAGTTGAAGTGGGATGGGATATCCATGGACTTGTTTACAGGATTTCCACATATATCTAGGGGTCATGATTCTATTTGGGTGATTTTTGACTGACTCACCATGTCGGAAAATTTTCTACCAATCAGAGAGTAGGGTTCAGTATAGAGCTTGGGACGCCACTATGTGCTAGAGATTATGTGGATATATGAAGTACCCTTGACGATTGTCTCTGATCGTATTCCATGTTTCACTTCCCGGCTATGGAAGGGGTTGTAGGAGGATTTTAGGACATAACTTCATTTTATAATCACCTTCCATCCTCAGATGGATGGACAGACTGAGAAGACAATTCAGACCCTCGATGACATGATACGTGCTTGCTTCCTTGACTTCAGTCGCAGATGGGAGGATCACCTCCCTTTGGTGGATATTTCGTACAATAATAGAATTAACTCCACCATTGAGATGACACCTTTTGAGGCATTGTACGGGTGACCATGAAGATCACCTTTGTGTTGGACTGACCCAGGGGAGTCAGCACTAGTGTGACCATACATGGTACTTGAAACCAATGAGTTGGTGCAGATCATATAGGAGTAGATGAAGACTGCACAGAGCTGTCTGATGTCTTATGATGATAGGAGATGAATACCTCTGTAGTATGAGGATGGTGACAATGTCTTCCTACGTGTCTCACCTCGACGAGGTCTGCGGAGATTTGTCTGGGGTGGAATGTTATCTCGGAGGTTTATCAGACCCCTTTAGGTCCTCATCCAAGTTGGTGTGGTGGCTTACCTCATAGAACATCCTCCTTAGTTTCACCAGGTGCATGAAACCTTCCATGTATCCTAGTTGAGGATATACATGAACGACACTTCTCACAACATTGAACACGGTGAGCTGGACGTCGACGATGGGGATACATTTACGGAGGTTTTAGTAGACATTGATGATTGATAGGAGTAGGTCCTTTTTGGATGGTTTATACCTCTGGTGCACGTACATTTGCAGTATGGGAACCTTTATGAGTGCACATGGGAGTGGGAGGCTCAGATTCATGCTCAGTACCCCCACTTGTTTTCCCTGTTTTGTGATTTGGATCTTGGGGAAGTAAAGCAGTAATATGGGGAGAATGTAAAGTCCAAGAAATTCCATGTACTTATTTTTATTTTGGTATTTCAAGAGTCTAATAAAAATAATGGCTTGTGATTCTGAGGCCCAGTGTAACTGGAATGAATTTCTGAACAATTTTTCGAGTACATTCAATAAATATGTGAGTGTGTTTTTTTAAATTTTGAAATTGTGCTTGAAATTTAAATTTGAGTCATCGTTGAACTTGTATTTACAGTATTCTCTTAAGGATACCTTCACCTCGACCATAGTAGGTCGAGGGTGTATGTTATTTTTTCAATTTTTGTGAATAATGAATAATAATATTTTTATATTTTAAATTTATTTTTTATACCTTATTACATGGCATTTGGTGTTGGGGACCACCACAACTAAAACCCCCAATATGAATTCTAATAGGTGGGATGACCCGAAACCTCTTAATGCGATAAACCCCTTGAAGACCCTCATTGAGGTAGAGTTAACCCATGGACATCTTAAAAATTTATTATGATAATGTGGAACCATTAATTGTTCCAACAATGAATTTTTACAACATAAATTTAATTAATAAAATTAATTTAAATTATTTGGGAACCTCATTATTTCGTTTGGAAATGGATAAGGGGGGGAATTTGGGAGGGGACATGGAGGAATTCTTCTTATCCAATGAAGAATGCTTCTCCCAAAAATGAATGCATCTCCAAACGAAGAACACTTCTCCAAATGAAGGACGTCGTCATTCTCCAACTACTTCGGTTTCATCCTATTAAAATCCTCCAATGTGGGACATCTTCAACAATGACAAACTGATGTCCTTTCTTCATTCTGGACTGACGTCAAAAAACCATCGAGGTAGTGGTTTTTTTATTATTTGTGTTTTACATTGAATTATTCCTATTGATTGGTCTACTACCTCACTAATGTTGAGGTACCAGGCCAACCGAACATGGACTGATTCCTCCATTGTTATTAATAGTTTTTGTGTTCTACGAAACAGAGAAAAGTGGTGGATTCCTCTCAGGCTAGCCGCACAGAACCAGGGTAGAGAGCATCCATGACTTTGGTATTGGAAAAACGCATGAATGTAGGAGGCCATCCAGGTAATGCTATCTGCAGTGGTGGATGGACGGTGAACGGTGCTACGGCCAGCCACCGAAGCATGGGTGGTGTGACCGCGCACCAACGATAAAGAAAATGGCCATGGCCCGCAAGGCTGCAACGACTAGAGGAGCGTAGCTAGCTGAGCCAGTGTCATAGGAGCGACGCATGACCCATGACGCAATGCCGAGAGGAAGGAGACCGACCGTTTCAGCCTGTCGTGTTGGATAGATCGGGACCCACGAGTGTCATGTCTGTGATGTCTGGAAACTGAACGACTAGGTCATTTGGTAAATGGAAGCAGAGGGAGTGTGGCTCCCCCCCCGAATGCGGCCATGCTAGGCTGCCTAGGACGGGCTTCACAGTGTTGGGCCAGAACTCCCATCACATACCAGGACACCCTACGCAGTCCGGGCCTCCCGGTGCGGGTCTGGATTCCCAGCACGGGCAGGCCCACACAGTGCGTGCCGGGTCAGATCGGACCGGGACAATCTTCACCCCATTTTGGTTATTTCGGCCATAACATTTGCACTAGGTGTCTGTTTGACGAACCATAAGCGGTGACAAAATAATTAGAGAGAGACATACCTTTTTTTATACCCCACTTTAGATTTGGATAATCTTCATGTACAGTTGGGTTGGGTTGAGCACAGATCCTACCTGGACCTCTATTCTAATAGTCTAATCACTTAAATACCAAACATCTGATTTATACACCATCTATTGCGTTGAGACCCCTATGATGTGGTAGTAATTTAGGATACATCGTCGTGACACTTCGTGGAAAATGTGGAATATATCAATAGCATGAGAAGAGGACCCTCCTAGAGACAATAGAGGTTAGTGCAGGAACCCTTTAGATTGATGTGACATTATATGGGATCCTTCGTGGGTCTGTGATTGAAGGATCCACATGAAAAAACTCTAGAAATCCATGCAGTACTACTCTATGATCTGGTTTGGGTCTGACGATGAATAGGATCATGTGTGGGTCTGATGATATACTAGGATCCTATCTGGGTCTGACGATGTACTAGAATCTTGTGTGATTCTGACGATGTACTAGGATCCTGTGTGAATTTGATGATGTCTTATGGTCCTCTGTGGGTCTGATTGTGTACTATTATATTGTGTGTGTCTATGGTTTAGTATCCTTCACGGGTCTTTCTCTTAACAGAGTAAGATGATTCAGTAGATACATCTAATCATCTTTACTACTATACCTAAGATATACCTAGTGTGAGAATTGTTCATACATTTGTGGTACTTTCCTTCATGGTAATACCATGTTAGTATTCTTCAGTTTGGATTACCTGTGTGGTACATACCTTCATGGTATTCCTTCTTTTGTGGAACATTTGAGCTTTTTGATTTTGAGTTGGACCATGTGTATCCTCATGACTGAGATGGGTTACTTGTAAACTTAGGTATATGTACAGACATATACCTAAGTAGTGTTGTTAGTTAATTTCTTTTTCTGTGGATTATTCTTGGTATATTATGTAGTAACCTCATAGGGAAACATAGTGGTTGTCTTTATCTTTCTTCACTTGTATCATATTTTCAGTTGTACTTTTACATTTACTGTTGGGATTGTATTTTGGCCCCACTTACATTCAGAACTACCTTTTCTTATATAGTTTATTATGTTCATATAATGCTATGAGATTACACGAATATGATTAAAGGATATAATAGACATTCCTTCCCAGTTTTAGGGAATATGACTTTCGGTGCTAGTCACCATCCTCTGACCTATGGAAGGCGGTTTTGGGGTAGTCACAACAGGGCCCCCATGGGACGGGTTATGAGACCATCAAAGAAACAAAGTTACTTAATGTTGGTGTAAAATTGTAAATTTTACTAGGATATATATTTTCGTTGGTTGTTATAAATTATATATGTTTTTTGAGAAATTATCATGATCATATAATCCAAAAATCAATTTAAATAAAAATTTATCTATGATTCTTTAAATTTCTGAATGTTTATAAAGTTTAAAGGTACTTAAGAGAAGGTTATTATGTTCACCATAGTGTAATTTTCCTTGTTGTGGATAAAGGAATTTAATCTTCAGTGATGAAACAAATATTTATTGGGATGTTTTCCCATGTAGAATATTTTTATTATAGACTATGCCGCATTCAAATTGATGGATTATGGGAAAACCTATCCAAATCATGTTTTATAGTTAGTAGTGTTAATTTTTTATTAAGGGTATGGGGGGATTATCATTATAGAGAAATATGTGATATATATGTATTGAACATAAAATTTTAAATCATATATTCACAGAAAAAGTGTTCAATATGTTCTAGATAATATGGTTGGAGTTAATTAATGATTATGATTGATCAATACATTAGCATCACGGGAAATTGAATAAGGCCAGAGATGCACTATGCATAGAGGATCATCCACCCTTATCAATGATAATGATCACAACACAACCAATATTTATGGATTTTTAATGTATGTATTTCTAAATAATGAGGTATGGGATGAAAATTATTATTTCTCCAACGAGTGTTCACCGTTCTATGCATACGAGGCTTAAGGGGGAATATAATGGAGATGTTGTTGTGAAAATGGGTAGAAATTTCTTTATTTCAAACATGGATGGGAATGAATGTTAAGGATTAAGAACCCAGAATATGTACCATCAATACCAAATTTGAAGAAGGATTTGTTGGATGTGACTAATAGATCATTATTCTATATTCAGTTTGAATGTATAAATATTTATAGAGTCCTAAAAAAGTTTTTTTCGTGGTTATATACGAATTTTTATATAGAAATTTATGTTTCTCATTGATTTTTATGCTTGAAAGATAATGTTGAGATACATTATTCAAATGTTATTTTGTAACCATTACCAATACTATAATGGAAATGGATAAACATCACAATTTTTTTTTCTTTGGGCTCCTCAAAACATCCAATGTCCATAATTTTATTTGGGGTGTTTCCGATCCAAATACAATATTATCAAAATTCAGTGACATTAGATAATAAATTTCTCTTTATCATCATTTTAGGATAAAAATTAATGAATTATTAAAGTTTCATGAATTACCACATTCTATTTTATGTGATCAGTATATGAGGATTAATATAAAATTATAGAGAATTGTTCAATAGTCTGAAGATATTGATATAAATTTCCATAAGACATATCATACTCAGATATATGGTATATCTAGGAGGACTATTAAAAACCTATAGGATATATTGAAATTTTATTGTACTAAATTGAAATCTGTGGTGGATAAAAAACATCATATAGTCTAGGGTAATTACAATAATAACAATCACTCAATAATTTAGGTGTCTACTTGTGATCGAATCCATGTAATAAAGTGTATAACTCAAATATGATAGGATATGGTAGGATAATGGAATATATTAGGACCACAAATACAAATAGAAATAGAATATATAGTCTGATCCATTCAATCAACCATCAAGTTAGATTATAGTAAAAAAGAAGTCATTCTCTTAATAATCAGAGTGATCAACAAATTAAATTTGTTCACATGGTGTTTCTATGAATTTATCCACCGAAAATGGTAATGAAATTCAAAAATATGGAAAATATGAGCCCTGATTACATTTCCCCCTTTTATATTTTTGGTCAATTAGGGACTATATCATATCAATTCAAACTTCCACCGAATGTATATACCTAATCCCTAACATGTTATAAACTGAAAGGTTTTACCTAATATAATCATATTACTTATTAATAAAAACCATTATCAATCTTGCAACATGGATATAAAGTACTATGGAACAAGAATACTCACCTTGTGAACATTTATTGGAAGAATCATAAATTTAGATAATGTAATTGTCAACATGTGGACGTAATGAAATAAAGATATATTTTTTTATCAGAGTGATTAATATCATGGGTGACATTAATTTTTAAGGGGGATAGAATGTAAAACAATATGATTTTAGAATATATTTATCTTTAAATAATTATATTTCCTTGATAGATTGTGTTATACATATAACTGATTTTAGATACTCTATTATATAATATTAAACTATTACATATTATTGTTATCACTTAGTCAATTTATTGGAAAATATCAATAATGGTTGCTAAATTATGAAAAACTATGATTTACATATTAATAAAATGAATTCAATATGTATCAATTAAATAAAAAATATTAGAGTGTAAATGAGCTGATTTCTTCCAAAAAATAACATAATTGAACACAATATTTTTTATCTTAACAAATTATATTATCATTTTTTGGTTAATTATTTTAATTAAATTAAAATTTTTTATATTCAATATAATTTAAATAATTGATTTAATATTTTTGTAGGCATGTGATATGAATAAGTTAAACACTGTTCTAAAAAGGTTTTTTTTATAAAAAACTATTTTCATCATGTTATTCATGGTGATATTAAAATTAATTAAAAATAATTATATAAATTGAATTTTACAGAATATATTCCATATTTGGGATTATTATTTCAAAATTTTGTAAATATACCACTTTTATGGTACAGAAATATAAATACTAATCATTTTTAATATTGCACCTCAGTAAAGGCTAAATTAAGTAAATCATGGATACAACTAAATGTCATGTTCATAATTATTTATCTTAATTATTATTGGATTAATAAAATTATATTTCTATCACCTAATTATTATTTATTAAATTAATCATCTCCATTAAAATTTCTTATATAATATTTATATCATAGAAGGATACAAAATGTAACTCTCTTAATATTATAAATATCTCTTGTGCTAAAATTGGGAAAAATAATTTTTCGAATGAATCTAAGTGTATGTTTTGATATTAATGAAATTATTTTAATGATATAAGTTTATTTATAATTTTTTATAATTATAAAAATAACCATAGTTATTTAAAAATTGTTGATATAGTATTTCTACAACTAATAATAAAATTATAATTTATTATAAAATTATTAAATGTAATATAATTTGACTTTTTTAATGTGTTAGAAAAAAAAACTACGATGAATAAAAAATATTAAGGTCGATTTAAATTATGGTAATAGAAATAAAACATTTTTCTTTTCTCGTTGAAGAAAAAATAAATGAATAGTGTCCAAATTGACATTTCTGATTTTTTATCAATATAATATTTTATTAAATTATTTAATAATTATAATTATTTTATAATGAAGAATAGGAGGATATTATTTTGTAAAAAATTCCATTGAATGGTTACGTAATTTTATATTTTCACTTAATAAGTAAAATTATAACCCTTTATGAGTTGACAATACATTACTGAAATTAATGATAAGATATGTTAACTAAGTGGTTAAACCAAAATATATTGTTAAAAAAATAACATAAATATATAAAAAATTTATGGAATGAATGTATTAATACCCAATACAATACCTTCATCAAATTCCATGACATTTGGAATAATTTTTCTAAGAGAATAACATAATCATATATTTCTTTTTTATGAAGTCCCAATAGTTCACCTACCCTAAATTAAAAAATGGAGCCTCTCCATGCATGTATTAACACATGTTTATGCCTTATAAGATGACACAAAAATATATAATTATCTTCCCAAATACCCTGTAAAGACCCGTAAAATTCAAGGGAAATTTTTTTCTTAATTTTCTTTGGAATTTTACAAGAGCGCGGTTTCTGACGGCACCTGATTCCGAGGCCCGGAGTGCCCAGAATTAATTTCCGAAGTTTGGCTCGGTTACGTTCAGTGAACGAACGAGCGGGAATTCCTAAATTTTGAACCGGTGCTCGGAATTGAATTCCGAGGGCACCGATGAACTCGCAGCGCCGTTTTTTGCTTAAAGAGACCTTTTCGGGAGTTGCGTTTGTTGCGGGTTGAAAGTTAGTTTTAGGGGTTTTTAGTTTGAGTTAAATAAAATTTGTGTAGAACAATTTTATTTTAACTTGTTAAAACCTATCAAAAGAGGTTGGAAGTGGGACCCACACCCACTTAACCTCCCTTGGGAGGATTAAGTGTGGTGGGGCCCACACGAACCCCTTATCCTTTCAAATTCTCTCAACTTTCTTAACCCCTAATTAAATGACTTAAGTTACTTATTTAATTATGGGAGTTAAACCTTTTGAATTTCAAACTTTTGAGATTCTAATGTGTTTTGTAATAATAAAATAAGGTGTAGCTTATTTTATTTTGGGTTATTTGTTTGTCTTCTTGAGAGGTGGAGAGATCTTCTTCTTCTTCAAACTCAACGAAGAACGCGAAGAACGTCGTTCTTCAACGAAGAACTTCTCCGCCGAAGAACATGATCCATCCGCGACGCCGTATCCGCGACGCGACGTACTTCTTCCGCGTCATCTATTTCGCGACGGTTTTCCGCGACGAACGCCTTCGACAACGACTCTTCCTCCGACGTCAAAGGAATCGACACCGATATTCCACGACTACGTCAACGTGCGACTATCGAGAACGCCTCTCCGCTCTTCTTCGTTTACCGTGTCAACGAAAGGGGACGCCACTTCTTCCTCGGACAATCTTCGTCGGCGTACAAGTTTCGCCAACGACGTGTCTCTTCGAACACATCCCTTCGTCATCGGATTTGACGAACGGCTTCCGCGACGCCTGACCTCCGCGACGTCGTCTTCCGCGGAACGTTGACAAATCCTCGAACCTTATACCCGAAGTAGGGGTTGTTGATTCAATATTTATTTATTCCATTTCTTGATCATGGACTTCGCATGTCAAACATGAGACTTTTGAATGTTTTAAGTTGCGTTATTATTAACGTGAGGGGGGCCGGACCGCACGAACACGGCCGAACCCCCCTCCATCGTTCTTGTTTATTTTTGAGGATGGAAGCAAGTGGCGTGGTGCCGTCGCACCACGCGGATGATCGTACTTTTATTTTACGCGGCGCCGTCGCGCCACGCCGAGGAAAAAAGCTTCAAGAACGCGACGCCGTCGCGCCGCGTTGAATGGAATCAAGGGACGACGAAGGGGCACGGTGCCGTCGCACCGCGCCGGATGACGAACGCCGCGGCCGGTTCCGGGCCGCGGCGGGACGAGGAGACCGCGGCTGGTTCCGGGCCGCGGCGGAAGAGAAGACCGGCGGCCGGGCCGCCGGCGTCGGAAGCCGAAGGAGGGGACCGGAAATTCCGGTCCCGTTTGAGAAAACCGGCCGGCCAGCTGGCCGGCCGGATGTCTTAAAAACCGGGGGAATTAATCCCCCGGCCTTCACTTAAATCCCCCCTCTTTATGAGGGGGGGAGCGGTTTCCACGGGGGGGCAGGCGGCTCCCCCGGATCCCCTTCAAAGCGGGCCCCCAGGAGGGGGGCCGTTGTTTTACAAAAACGGCGCGGGAAAGCCGCGCCGCCATCCAAGAAACGGGGGCTTGATTACCCCTGCATGCGCAGCCTCCTCGCGGCGCCTGGCCGCCGCGGCCCGCCGCGCCGCCGGCCGCCGCCGCCACCGCGCCGCCCCAGGGGGGGGGGGGGGTCGGGCCGGGTCGGCCCGGACCCGGACCCCCCCGTTTCGAACCAGATTTGGTTTTTGGCCCATAACATGAGCCTCGGACCTCCGATCAACGAACCGTCAGCGGCAACGCGATCCTTGGATCGAGACGGTCGTTTCGGTATATCGCACTCAAGGTTTCAGATTACTTTGAGTTCGGCCGGGTTGGTTCGTTCACGGAACCAACCGGGCCTTCGAAGCGGAAACGCTCATATCTTGAGCTACGAACGTCTGATTCACGCGCCGTCAGTCGCGTTGTGTTCCTCTTAGTGAGACGGATATTTTGGCTTACTCCGCCCGAGGTTTGGACGCAGGTGGAGTACGGTCGGGTTGTTTTAGCCTTAAAAACCAACCGGGCCCCGGAGACGAAAATGCCAATAACTCTCAGACCGGGCGTCCGATCGACGCGCCGTCTGTTGCGTTTAGTTTCTGTTGTCGATACGGAACTTTTGGATACATCAACTCTGGTCTTTGTGACAGTTGATGTATCAGCCTCTCGGCTCGTGGAGCAGACCCTCCGAACGAGCTTGCTGTGTGCGGGAACCCTAGTGCTGGTTGCGACTGTTACTGTGACTACTACTGCTACGACTGCTACTGTGACTGCGACGACGAAAGTACAGAGATCCTGTGTGGATTCGATGACGACAGTACATAGATCCTGTGTGGATTCGACGACGACAGTACAGAGATCCTGTGTGGATTCGACGACGACGACATTAGCACTCAACGATAATACATGGATCAGTGCTACAGGTCCTGTGTGGGCCCGATCCTGTGTGGGTCCGATCCTGTGTGGGTCCGCGCTCAGCGGTTCTGTGTGAGCCAGCGCCTACAGGTCCTGTGTGGGCCCGATCCTGTGTGGGTCTTTGCGGGGGTTAGTTACCTATCGATCCTTCGGGGGTCTGACGACTTAGATGGATCAGAGATCATCTTTATCGTCCTTTGGTTAGTTACCTATCGATCCTTCGTGGGTCTGACGACTTAGATGGATCATGGATCATCTTTATCGTCTTTGAAGAAGTATACCTGTGTGAGCTGAATCTGTTGCTTTCCTGTGTGGATTGTATTGTGCAATCCTGTGTGGATTACGTTTTGTTTTCCTGTGTGGAATACGTTTACTTTCCTGTGTGGACTGAGTTGTACTTGGGCTCGGAGGTTGGAGCGTATTTGAAAATTGATGACTTAGGTATATGTATGGGCATATACCTAAGCAGTGTCGGTTATTACTTCGTGATTGTTACTTTTCTTCGTGGTTTATCCTTTGTGGATTGGAGAGACTTTCAGGGGTCTCGGGGTCCCTAATGAGTAGCTTATACTCACCCCTGCACGGGCTTTGCCCGCACTACGTTGTGCTGGTTGCAGACGACGGACAGCGTTGACCTTAGCTGAGGCTCGCAGAGCGGGACGGTACCCGGAGGTGGACCACTGGGCAGGACGTGCTCGGAGCGGACGGCGGGACCCGTGGAGCAGAGGAGCTATCTGTACCCACCCTTCAGGTGGGATTTCCAGTGGACAGCTCAGAGTAGCGGCTTTACTTTTCAGTTGCTGTTTTTTCCCTTTTCGAGTTGTACTTTACTTTCAGTTTGGGTTTGTATTCTGGCCCATTTACCTTTCCGCACTTTCAGTCGTACTCTTCTTGTTTAGTGTTTTACTTTCCGCTTGTTTACTCTGTGGTGTGTGTTTACTTTTCAAAGGCAATGCCTTCCCTTTTTACCGGGATTTACGCCTTGGTGCTAGTCGCCAGCCCCTGGCTTATGGAAGGCGGGCTTGGGGTAGTCACGGCACGGACCCCGAGGGCGGGTCGTGACAAATTGGTATCAAAAGAGTTCGGTTCTACCGCGAACTCTGATCTTTTCTATGTGAAGCAATAATGTTTAGTGTATTGAGTGTGGTTATCAGTCTAGGGAGTCCAGTGTTGGTGCGGCGGCCGACGTATCCGTACACCAGGACCCTGACTTCTGATTTCCGACTTAATGCACGAAAACATTGATTGCGTGTGTGTTTCAAAGTTTTCGTCGTGATTACTTATATCAGCACACCAGGTATACTGTTCTAACCGTGGCGCACCTGTTTCCTTTTCAGGATGGCCCCACGACGGCAGCCAGCTAGGGTTCCGAGAGTCGAGCGAGACGACAGCCCACCGAGCGACGAGGCCTCGGTACAGGGCCCTTTGCCAGTAGTGGCACCGGCGGTAGCCTTACCCGCCGATCCCCCGATGCTTCCAGCAGCAGCCGTTGACGATGCACGTCGCCTCAGCGCACTGCATGAGTTTCAGCGCCAGCGACCGCCCAGGTTTCGCGGGGAGACGGATCCCCAGGCAAAAGAGGACTGGCTGGAGGCAGTGGTTCTAGTGTTTAGGCTAGTGAGGACACCAGCAGACCTCATGGTGATCCTCGCTGCGAGCCTACTACACGCAGCAGCAGGACGATGGTGGAGCTTGATGCTCCAGTTGCACGATGAGGCATCTCTACTTTGGACGGACTTTGAGAGCCTCTTCCACTCGGAGTTCGTCCCAGCCACCCTTCGTGCAGTGAGTATCCAGGAGCTTCTACAGCTGCGGCAGGGCAGCATGACGGTCGCTCAGTACTCGGCGAGATTTACCGATCTCTCGCGCTACTCGACCGACATGGTACGGGACCCATTCTTCCGGGCCCGGACCTTCGAGCAGGGTTTGAGACACGAGATCAGGGCATCGCTGATCTCCCTCAGCATACCGACTCAGACAGGAGTACTGGAGAGGGCCCTTCTGATCGAGAGCTTCCTGGCAGAGCCTTCTTCAGCGGCGAGACCTAGCGCAGGGTGGCAGGTAGCTGAGTCTTCGGCATCAGGTAGCCGACGGATGACTCTCGGGTCCAGGCAGACCAGACCTTCAGGCAGATGACCTCAGGGCACTGGCTCAGCAGTGCATGGAACACAACGCGGAGCCAGTCTTTCGAGTGGAAGACAGTGCTATGCATGCGGCGGGCAAGGCCACATGGCTCGTGACTGCCCGACCCGCCATGCAGAGGAGCAGCAGACAGTTGAGGAACCACCTAGGCAGAGGTAGAGGTTCGACCGTGGCGGTCCGCAGGGAGGAGGCGGACGAGGCAGAGGAGCAGGTCGAGCAATAGGTGGTGGGCAACGCTTTGAGACTCTACCACCACCACCACCAGGAGGTCCACCCCGACCTCAGGGGAGAGCACAACTTCAAGCAGCCGAGGCCTTCGATCATGGAGCTCTGGGAGCCGATGGACAGGAGCAGAACTAGTGGGTACATCCTTTGTACTTCTGGTTCCTTGTTGCATTTGTGTAGCGTCTTGTTTTACGAGCTGCAATAATAAAAGACACATACCTTTGTGATGTTTTCGTTCCTGTCCTCTTTCGTGATGTTTCTAAGAGGTTCCAGTTTTGGCTGTTGACTTGACCCTCACTTGTGAGACATCTACTGGAGGAGACCTAGTCACCACACACTGATGCCGACAGTGTGACTCAACCCTTGGAGGCGAGAGTAACGGTTGAATCTCTTAGTAGTAGCGTCGAGGCCTTACGACGTCATCCTTAGTATGGATTAGTATCATCCATGTTGGGATTGACTGTTTTAGGCAAAGAATGTGGTTCATCCAGGGGATGAGACCAGATTTCTCTTTTCGGCAGAGAAGAAATCTTGCAGCTCTTGTGGGACCTGAGATGGTCCAGGTCATCCAGGGGCGGACGAGTACAGCTCAGAGCCGGCAGAAGCCTTATGCTAACAGGAAGCGGAGGCCACTGGAGTTCGAGGGTGGCGACCACGTCTTCTTGCGGGTCTCACCTCGACGTGGTATTCGGAGATTTGGCCGAGGCGGCAAGTTATCTCCACGCTTCATCGGACCCTTCCGGGTTCTCAGCAGGATTGGTGAGGTGGCTTATCGCCTGGCTCTACCACCTCAGTTGCACCGGGTGCACGACGTCTTCCACGTATCCCAGTTGAGGAGATACGTGCACGACCCGACACACATCATTGACCATGGGGAGCTTGACATTGACGATGGGGTGACTTTTAGGGAAGTCCCAGTGGAGATAGAGGATCGACAGGAGTGGGTCCTGCGTGGGCGATCGATTCCTCTTGTGCGCATCAGATGGCGGCACGGGAACCTCCAGGAAAGCACATGGGAGCAGGAGGCTCAGATGCGTGCTCAGTACCCTCATTTGTTTCCCTAGTTTTGATGTATCTTTACGGGGACGTAAAGCCCTACGGTGGGAGTAATGTAAAGACCCGTAAAATTAAAGGGAAATTTTTTCTTAATTTTCTTTGGAATTTTACAAGAGCGCGGTTTCTGACGGCACCTGATTCCGAGGCCCGGAGTGCCCAGAATTAATTTCCGAAGTTTGGCTCGGGTACGTTCAGTGAACGAACGAGCGGGAATTCCTAACTTTTGATCCGGTGCTCGGAATTGAAATCCGAGGGCATCGATGAACTCGCAGCGCCGTTTTTTGCTTAAAGAGACCTTTTAGGGAGTTGCGTTTGTTGCGGGTTGAAAGTTAGTTTTAGGGGTTTTTAGTTTGAGTTAAATAAAATTTGTGTAGAACAATTTTATTTTAACTTGTTAAAACCTATCAAAAGAGGTTGGAAGTGGGACCCACACCCACTTAACCTCCCTTGGGAGGATTAAGTGTGGTGGGTCCCACACGAACCCCTTATCCTTTCAAATTCTCTCAACTTGCTTAACCCCTAATTAAATTACTTAAGTTACTTATTTAATTATGGGAGTTAAACCTTTTGAATTTCAAACTTTTGAAATTCTAATGTGTTTTGTAATAATAAAATAAGGTGTAGCTTATTTTATTTTGGGTTATTTGTTTGTCTTCTTGAGAGGTGGAGAGCTCTTCTTCTTCTTCAAACTCAACGAAGAACGCGAAGAACGTCGTTCTTCAACGAAGAACTTCTCCGCCGAAGAACACGATCCATCCGCGACGCCGTATCCGCGACGCGACGTACTTCTTTCGCGTCATCTCTTCCGCGACAGTTTTCCGCGACGAACGCCTTCGACAACGACTCTTCCTCCGACGTCAAAGGAATCGACACCGATATTCCACGACTACGTCAACGTGCGACTATCGAGAACGCCGCTCCGCTCTTCTTCGTTTACCGTGTCAACGAAAGGGGACGCCACTTCTTCCTCGTACAATCTTCGTCGGCGTACAAGTTTCGCCAACGACGTGTCTCTTCGAACGCATCCCTTCGTCATCGGATTTGACGAACGGCTTCTGCGACGCCCGACCTCCGCGATGTCGTCTTCCGCGGAACGTTGACAAATCCTCGAACCTTATACCCGAAGTAGGGGTTGTTGATTCAATATTTATTTATTCCATTTCTTGATCATGGACTTCTCATGTCAAACATGAGACTTTTGAATGTTTTAAGTTGCGTTATTATTAACGTGAGGGGGGCCGGACCGCACGAACACGGCCGAACCCCCCTCCATCGTTCTTGTTTATTTTTGCGGATGGAAGCAAGTGGCGTGGTGCCGTCGCACCACGCGGATGATCGTACTTTTATTTTACGCGGCACCGTCGCGCCACGCCGAGGAAAAATCTTCAAGAACGCGACGCCGTCGCGCCGCGTTGAAAGGAATCAAGGCACGGCGAAGTGGCGCGGTGCCGTCGCACCGCGCCGGATGACGAACGCCGCGGCCGGTTCTGGGCCGCGGCGGGACGAGGAGACCGCGGCCGGATCCGGGCCGCGGCGGAAGAGAAGACCGGCGGCCGGGCCGCCGGCGTCAGAAGCCGAAGGAGGGGACCGGAAATTCCGGTCCCGTTTGAGAAAACCGGCCGGCCAGCTGGCCGGCCGGATGTCTTCAAAACCGGGGGAATTAATCCCCCGGCCTTCACTTAAAACCCCCCTGATTATGAGGGGGGAGCGGTTTCCACGGGGGGGGGGGGGGGGGGGGGGGGCAGGCGGCTCCCCCGGATCCCCTTCAAAGCGGGCCCCCAGGAGGGGGGCCGTTGTTTTACAAAAACGGCGCGGCAAAGCCGCGCCGCCATCCAAGAAACGTGGGCTTGATTGCCCCCGCGTGCGCAGCCTCCTCGCGGCGCCAGGCCGCCGCGGCCCGCCTCGCCGCTGCGCCGCCGCGCCGCCCCAGGGGGGGGGGGGGGGTCGGGCCGGGTCGGCCCGGACCCGGACCCCCCCGTTTCGAACCGGATTTGGTTTTTGGCCCATAACATGAGCCTCAGTCCTCCGATCGACGAACCGTCAGCGGAAACGCGATCCTTGGATCGAGACGGTTGTTTCGGTATATCGCAATCAAGGTTTCAGATTACTTTGAGTTCGTCCGGGTTGGTTCGTTCACGGAACCAACCAGGCCTTCGAAGCGGAAACGCTCATATCTTGAGCTACGAACGTCCGATTGACACGCCGTCAGTCGCGTTGTGTTCCTCTTAGTGAGACGGATCTTTTGTCTTACTCCGCCCGAGGTTTGGACGCAGGTGGAGTACGGTCGGGTTGGTTTAGCCTTAAAAACCAACCGGGCCCCGGAGACGAAAATGCCAATAACTCTCAGACCGGGCGTCCGATCGACGCGCCGTCTGTTGCGTTGAGTTTCTGTTGTCGATACAGAACTTTTGGATACATCAACGCTGGTCTTTGTTACAGTTGATGTATCAGCCTCTCGGCTCGTGGAGCGGAAGCTCCGAACGAGCTTGCTGTGTGCGGGAACCCTAGTGCTGGCTGCGACTGTTACTGTGACTACTACTGCTACGACTGCTACTGTGACTGCGACGACGACAGTACAGAGATCCTGTGTGGATTCGACGATGAAAGTACAGAGATCCTGTGTGGATTCGACGACGACAGTACAGAGATCCTGTGTGGATTCGATGACGACGACTTTAGCACTCAGCGATCCTACGTGGATCAGTGCTACATGTCCTGTGTGGGCCCGATCCTGTGTGGGTCCGATCCTGTGTGGGTCCGCGCTCAGCGGTTCTGTGTGAGCCAGCGCCTACAGGTCCTGTGTGGGCCCGATCCTGTGTGGGTCTTTGCGGGGGTTAGTTACCTATCGATCCTTCGTGGGTCTGACGACTTAGATGGATCAGAGATCATCTTTATCATCCTTTGGTTAGTTACCTATCGATCCTTCGTGGGTCCGACGACTTAGATGGATCAGTGATCATCTTTATCGTCCTTGAAAAAGTATACCTGTGTGAGCTAAATCTGTTGCTTTCCTGTGTGGATTATATTGTGCAATCCTGTGTGGATTACGTTTTGTATTCCTGTGTGGAATACGTTTACTTTCCTGTGTGGACTGAGTTGTACTTGGGCTCGGAGGTTGGAGCGTATTTGAAAATTGATGACTTAGGTATATGTATGGGCATATACCTAAGCAGTGTCGGTTATTACTTCGTGATTGTTACTTTTCTTTGTGGTTTATCCTTTGTGGATTTGAGAGACCTTCAGGGGTCTCGGGGTCCCTACTGAGTAGCTTATACTCACCCCTGCACGGGCTTTGCCCGCACTACGTTGTGTTGGTTGCAGACGACGGACAGCGTTGACCTTAGCTGAGGCTCGCAGAGCGGGACGGTACCCGGAGGTGGACCACTGGGCAGGACGTGCTCGGAGCGGACGGCGAGACCCGTGGAGCAGAGGAGCTATCTGTACCCACCCTTCAGGTGGGATTTCCAGTGGACAGCTCAGAGTAGCGGCTTTACTTTTCAGTTGCTGTTTTTTCCCTTTTCGAGTTGTACTTTACTTTCAGTTTGGGTTTGAATTCTGGCCCATTTACCTTTCCGCACTTTCAGTCGTACTCTGCTTGTTTAGTGTTTTACTTTCCGCTTGTTTACTCTGTGGTGTGTGTTTACTTTTCAAAGGCAATGCCTTCCCTTTTTACAGGGATTTACGCCTTGGTGCTAGTCGCCAGCCCCTGGCCTATGGAAGGCGGGCTTGGGGTAGTCACGGCACGGACCCCGAGGGCGGGTCGTGACATACCCAATCCACATTCTATATGTTTTGGTATTCGATAAATACAATCTCGAGAGAAAATAAGTGGACATCTAAAATAATTGTTTCAAATAACATGTGCATACATTGGGTGATCACTTTCTATATAATTATTCATTAAACTCATATAATCCTATTATATTTATAATTAAATAATAACATAATTGAACAATATATAATAATTTCTTTATAATTATGAAACCAGATTTATTCATCATCATTCCATCAAATGGGATGTGAATTTATTTATCATGCATATGTATGACTTGCCATCCACATCTAGAGATAAAATTAATTTTCCACCACCATCATTGAAGGATGGTTATTATGGTGGGATTAAATTTTATACTTTCATATGAAAAAATTATACTTATTAAGTTATTTTATAAAATACACGTTCATAATTTCTATTGGAAAACACCAATGATTCTTGTATATACATGTGGATTATAACCTCCACGATGTGATGCAATTTGTTGTTAATTTCAATTGTAGTTGGATTGAAATAATGTTACATAAAATGTAATTATATATGGATTTTATGATATATTATTGTTTCTATAATGTTGAAATATTATTTTACTTTCTTTTGATCAATCCGTTTAAAATTAAAAGTATTATTCATGTATACATAATGTCAATCATCTCTATTAATAGTTTAAATCATTTTTTATTATTTAAATTTTATTAATATTTATGAATATGTATATAATCAATATATAGAATCATTTTACCATGATTAAAATTTTGATAATTGTGTGGCCATGATAAAAGTAAAAGTACCCATATTATTAAACTAGAGCATATATAAAAAATGATGTTGTTATCACCAGAAGCAGTGATGTTAACAAATAATTGTAATTGAATAATTGAAAAAAAAGGTTATTATTAAATAATATATTTTATAATGTACATGAAATTTTGTATGTATTACGTTTATAGTAAATCTATATTTATTATACTAGATAATCAAACAAGTAAATATAGTTCTGGACCTCAGGTAACATTTTTATGTTTGAATATCATTATTTATTAGGAATGTTTACGGCTATGAATTTTATGATCATATATTATGATATATCTCTCAATAAAAACATTAATTTTATTTTCCTATATCAATATCTTGATAATATAATAATTTGATTTTTTATTCACCTTATGTACTCAAGAGACCAAAAATATGTTTTAAAAACAATTTAAATTATATCTATTTTATGTAAAAAAATCAGTTTAATAGCATGTCGATGTTTGAAAATAATATTCATGTATTTTTTTAAAATTATAATAATATTTTTAAAATTTATGTATTAATATTATTGGATTTTGAAAAAAATAATAGAAAAATAATTATTTCATTATTTCCATGAAGCTGTACTTTTTGAATTTATACAAAATGGTGAAAGGATTATTTTATATTCCCATATCTGGAATGAATGAAATTTCACACAATCTTGAACACTAAATAAATTTAAAAATAATTTATAAATTTCCTTGTTTATTATGGAATAAAACTTTTTTATTAATATCTATGATTTTTTATATTTTGAAATGTGCTTTTGTCACTTGATAGTCTATTTTCCTCGTGAAATATTCCTATGATATTTTACATAGATTTTCTAATCCATGATAACATCCATGATGTTACTTATGATTTACATGGGATGTGATCTAATGTAAAAATACACTTTAATAATTTGGATGGATTATTGGGTTTATAAAGAAATAATAGTTATACGAATACACTCTCCTTCAATAGATTAATTATGTTATGAAACTCATTCTTTTCCAATGGGTTATAATACGATGGAATGATTAACGTTTTCTGAAACATAATAAATTTTAATGGGTAATGATATAATGTATGTTTTTTGATCTTGAGAATAAAATTTATATGATTTTCATGTTGTGATAGGTAATTATGGAGTTTGTAGACCTCATGTCAATTGGGTACAGAATAATATCTCATGAGTTGAGTAGTACTATAATAGGTGTGAACCTAATTTAGCAACGGACTATGTTCACTATGATAATCTTCGGAGTGAACCATGAATAAAATGTTGGTTTAGAGTGTAAACCCAATCTAATAATATATTCATGTATGTGGGTATTTACTACATAGGAAATGATGGTATATTCTTATTGTATGACACAATTACATGTATAATTAAAATTATATTCTCTAATTGATGATTATATATTATTTCAGTATGATTAATTTATTAGGAAACATAATGATTTATTTCATTAAACAATTATTTTATTTATTATATACTGAGTTTGGTTTTTTAATGTTATTATGATGATTTTATAACCTTAATCCCCCATTATTTTTAAGGGGTCATTTATATGATCATTGTATACCCTTACTGAGAACATTATCTCACTTATTCATACAATTATTTTCTCGAGGTTATGTAGAAATAATTTAATTTTGATATGTGTTATAAAGGTTATATTTATGAAGAATTTATTGGGGGATATGTCATTTAATTATGAAGAAATTTTTTATTCATATTCAAATATACTATTCCTATATGATTCTAGCATGGATCATGATGGTATGAAATGAATATTTATCATTTATAATTTATTATCAATGTATGGAAATTATGGGTCATTATGAGATGAATAATATAATTTAAAATAATTTATTGTGTTCAATAAAAAGGAATATCTATATCCTTATATCATCATGTGAAAACTAATAATATTTAAAGGAACCTTGAAGTAACACGTTTTAGAATTTATATTCTTTTAGAATATAGAAGATAAATGCATCATGTATATTATCTAGGTTCTGATTTCTTAACTGGTGAATCAGCTGCATAGATTTACATCAATGATTTAAGACTATGGAAAATAACCTACAACTAGTTAGATATAAGGATTTTATGAAATAAAAGCTTATTAGGAAAACCAATGATATTATTTATAAATATTATGTATCAAATTTAATACCAATAAATGATCAATGTAATATAGAAAATATGAGTTAAAATGATATTATAAGAACTAT